>OY293418.1:40777021-41219521 GCA_958502065.1 Chrysolina americana
GGTCTAGTCGACAACTGCCCCATAACATAAGACGCAGCGCAGTCGAAGCCCTCCCAGACAATCTGGCCAAGATGCTCTCTTCGCTGCTAGGTATTGTTGGGGCGCCGGTAAGTACACATCTACTACCACTCGCCTCCAGATTCTCTGAGACAACCACCGACTGCCCCGAACCAAACCCATGGAGACCATCACCAGCTACACCCTTGGTGAAACAAAAAATTACATATTATTAATAAAATTAAAAATATCCGGTTGTCACCTTCAACCGAGGTGAACTGTAGCGTCACCTACTGAAAAAGTGAAATGCTGTTCACTAGTCTCAAAAATGATATTTTCGGAATACTCTCAGCCTTGACACTGTGAACAAATCCTCAGTTGCGACAGGTATAGGGAGCTCAGGATCCTCCAGTAGTAACTCCCGACCGCCCTTAGGCGAGCTTCACACGCTGACCGGCCTAGGCCTCCACGCTAGCCGAACGCTACCCCCCAAAGTTCACCTTTCCAAGGACCCCGCCAGCAAGCTAACTGTCACATCTGAACTGAGCTCACACACCGCCAAGGTGAGTCCCTAAAACAAAACATCAAAAATTAGTCATCCTTTTTTTGCAGGAAAGGGTTAAAACCTCCAAAAATCTCCTTCATTAGAGTATCTATTGCGAGATATTAATTAAAATTTTTAAGCAAGGGACTGCAAAGTTGAAGAGATCTTCAAAAAACATTGCTGTGATTTGGTCAGGAAGGCTAGATGTTATTACTCAGGCAGACAAAAGGTACATGAAATTTCAAGCAGGCACTTTGAAATGAGTAGGCAACCAGCTTCTCTAGAGTCTTTTGAATATTATAGAGTCAACTAATAGGATAATAATGTATAGATAAGTCAATAAAGAAGATACAATTAGAATTGTCTATGTTTTCCAAAAGAAGTGAAAGCAAATGTTTTGTTGTATTAGGTAATATTCATACATTGCTAAGATATATTAATTATTTCAAAGCGTACCAGGAAATTATCTGCGCTGAATTTTGAAACTACCTAGACTAAGAGATAACGTTAATTGTCTAGAAAATATAAGTCCAAATCACATAGATAAGAAAAAGGTAAGATATTAGGAAAGATAAGGTAAGAAGGTAGAATAACAACACCAGGGCTCATTCAGGATGAATGCATTAGTACTACTACAGCACAGTAAAACCGAAAATTCCTAGATAAGATCACTAATCAGAAAAATGCCACATAGGCACAAAGATGTGGAATTTCAGCTCTAAGTGAAGTAGCTACTGCATGACCAACATTACCCAAAATTTCCCAGGTGGTTAACAGTTAACAGCGGAACCATGAAAAGATATTCCATACTAAAAAATGGCCAGTCGTAGGACTTTTACTTCTATTAGAAATAGTGAAAATGTTTAGCAGGTATCACCAATGACAACACCAGGGCTCATTCAGAATAAATGCATTAGTACTACTACAGCACAGTTAAACCGAAAATTCCTAGATAAGATCAACACTGATCAGAAAATGCCACCTAGGCATAAAGATATGGAATTTCAGCTCTAAGTGGAGTAGCTACTGCATGACCAACATTACCCAAAATTTTCCAGGTGGTTATCACTCTTAACGGACCCACGAAAGGATATTCCATGCTAAAAGGTGGCCAGTTGTACGACTTTTACCTACTATCTGGTAATGCCATAGTGGAGTTAGTCTTAAGCCCTCTCCACGGAGCCAAAAACAGAGAAAGAAAGATAAGATCACACTGATCAAATAATGCCACCTAGGCACAAAGATATGAAATTTCAGCTCAAGCGAAGTAGCTACTGCACGACTAATATCACCACAAACATTCCAGCTAGCTATCACCGTGAGCAGAACTGCAAGAATAGAATAAGTGCTGAAAAGTGGCCAGTTGTAGGATTTTCACCTACTATCTGGTAAGGTCCATGGTGGAGGTAGTCTTAGGCCCACTCCACTGAGCCTGAAACAGAGAAAATAGTTTTGCAGGTATTTTCAATGACAGCAACAGGACCCATCTAGGATAAATGCATGAGTACAACTACATCACCTTGAAACCGGAAATTCCTAGATAAGATCACACTGATCAAATAATGCCACCTAGGCACAAATATATGGAATTTCAGCTCAAGCGAAGTAGCTACTGCACGACCAATATCACCACAAACATTCCAGCTAGCTATCACCGTGAGCAGAACTGCAAGAATAGAATAAGTGCTGAAAAGTGGCCAGTTGTAGGATTTTTACCTACCATCTGGTGAATTCCATGGTGGAGTTAGTCTTGGGCCCACCCCACTGAGCCTAAAACAGATTAAGGAAGGAAGAGTTCAACAGTAAAGATAATAATCTAAGTCCAAGGTACGTTGTGACTATAGGTCAACAGTCATCATTAAGAGATGACCGACATTACCCTAAACTTTTCCAGCTGGTTATCACTGTAAGTGGAACCATTAAAATATATTCCATGCTATGAAGGGGCCAGTCGTAGGACTTTTACCTTCCATCTGGTAATGACATGGTGAAGTTAGTCTCAGGCCCCCTCCACAGAGCCGTCAACAGAGAAAGAAGTTTTGCAGGTATTTTCAATGACAGCAACAAGACCCATTTAGGATAAATGCATGAGTACCACTACATCACCTTGAAACCAAAAATTCCTAGATAAGATCGAACTCTTCAGATAATGCCACCTAGGGTCAAAGATATGTAATTTCAGCTCGAGTGAAGCAGCTACTGCACGACTAATATTACCCCAAACCTTCCAGATGGCTATCACCTTGAGCAGAACTCTGCAAGAATATTATAAATGCTGAAAAGTAGGTAGTTGTAGGACTTTTACCTACCATCTGGTAAATGCCATGGTGGAGTTAGTTTCAGGCCCCCACCACTGAGCCTTAATTAGTGAAGAGAAGGAAAAGTTCAATAGTAAAATTAATAATCTAAACGATCCAAGGTACGTTGTGGCTCTAGGTCAACAGTCAACATTAAGAGAAAAAAAGGTAAAGATATAATAATTGCAGGTATCTAAAACATAGGTTGAGCTCATACTCGGTTTGTTGTTCTTGCTTTTCACAGCAACGATAACAAAGATATCCCGTCAGAGGTAGCAATGAAATCAATATTTCATTAATGATAAGTAGACAGAAAGGTAGTGAAACTCAACTTCCATAAAGATATTCTGTCTGAGATAGCAATGAAATCAAATATTTCATGAAAAATAAGTAGACAGAGAGGTAAATAAGTTCAAATTCCATAATGATATTCTGTCCGAGATAGGTAAGCCATGTGTGAGACTGGAAAAAAAAATTGTAGAAAATTTTTATTCAATTAAGTGAGATCTGGACCAATTTCTTCAAATTTATAGATAAAAAAAATTGAAGTAATCAGAATTGTAAATTAATAAAACATTTCCAAAGAACAGATTTTCCTTTAGGAGTTATCAAAAGATAAGCTTCGAAAATGTAATATTAGCAACAATTAAATTTCAACCACTATTATTCTTCCATGTTCACAAACGCCATTGACGAAAATAAATTACTCAAAGATAATCAATTGAGAGCTTTTACAAAAAGCTATCAATAGATAGGTTAAGTGTAAGAAAAAGATAATAGATAACTTAGTATTAAATATATGACTGCAATAATAAGATAATATGCTAAGTAAGCTGATACAATAATGACTGTTGCCCAGATATTTATTCTAAAAAGAAAAAATAACGATAAATAGGTAAATAGAGGAATACTTAAAACAATTCCTCATCTGAATTCTGATCCCCATCTGGATCTGAATAATCATCTGAGTCTAGAGAAGCTGGATCTATTTTCATGTCCTTTACGAGCCAACTACCTGAATCAGAGCCATCAATACTCTTTAAGGAATAAAATAGAGGAGATAGAACTTTATCTACAATGCACGGAATATATTTTGGAGCAAGTTTTGCAGCAAAGGCATTTTCTGCTTCAGATAAAACGTAATTTCTCTTTAGAACTCTATCACCAACTTTATATTTAGTATCACGTCTCCTGAGAATATATGTTTTGGTATTTCGATTTTAGGCTATACGTAGTTGTTCACGAACTTTCAGAAATTTCGACAATGTTTCTAGAATTTTCAGCAATTTGTCCATAGTAATCCCCTGAAAGTGGTACATTTCGACCAAAGGTTAAAAATGCAGGTGAATAACTAGTGACATCACTTTTTGCCGTACGGATCGCTTATGCAATTTTGAAGATAGATTGATCCCAAGTTTTATGATTTTCTTCAATGTAGGATCGAATGGCAGTAACAATTACTTTGTTTTGCCTCTCCGTGGCATTAATCTGAGGATGATATCGAGCTGTGTACCAGATTTTTTGAACTTTATAGTTAGATATAAAAGTTTTAAACTCTTTACTGGTAAATACTGAACCATTGTCACATGCAAAGATTTGAGGTACTCCAAAAATAAGAAAAACTTGATTTTCCAAAAACTTAATCATGGCCTTAGATGTGGCTTTAGATAAAGGATGAACCAAAACAAATTTTGTGAACCAGTCGACAACTACCAAAACATACTGATTTCCATTTTTAGATCAAGGATAAGGTCCTAACAGATCTGCTGAAATCAATTGAAAGGGAAAATTAATGTTTTCATAAGAACCCATTTATCCTGCTTGGGGTAGGAAGGTTTGATGGTTTGCAAGTGGCACAAATGGAACATTTCCTCACATATTTATAAACACTTTTCCTAAGACCTGGCCAATAGTATAGTTCTTGGACACGAGCAAGGATTTTAGCAATACCTAGATGTCCTGCAGTTTCACTGTCGTGAAATGTTTTCAATAATTCTGCTCTATTTGCAGTAGGTACTACAATTTTCCAGTCAGATAAATTGCAAATGCTCTTATGTCTTTCAAAAACGTGTTTGTAAAGAATATTGTCCTCTACCCTGAAGGAAGGGAATTTTTCTGGATTCTCAGTAACATTCTTCAAGGAGATCTAGAAAGTGCATCAGCTACTACATTTAGCGTGCCTTTTCTATGTTCGATATCAAAAGAAAATCTGGCCAATCTAC
This sequence comes from Chrysolina americana, assembly GCA_958502065.1. Lineage (NCBI taxonomy): Eukaryota > Metazoa > Arthropoda > Insecta > Coleoptera > Chrysomelidae > Chrysolina > Chrysolina americana. The sequence continues at coordinate 40,782,082 of OY293418.1, forward strand.
CAGCAGGATTGGACATGTTATTAAGCCATACTAAACTGGCACAATCGGTGATAATTTTGAACCTTGTTCCTTCGATATAGCACCGGAACTTCTCAATGCCAAAAATTACTGCCAGGAGTTCCTTTTCCGTAGCGGAATATTTTCGCTCGCGTTTGTTTAAAGTTTTGCTTGCATATGCCACGGGATACCCTATACCATCCACTTCCTGGAATAAAGCTGTGTATTTGAAGCATCACAAAAAATTACGAAAGGCTGAGAGAAATCTGGACTAGCTAATACGGGGGCAGTTGTCAATATTCTTTTGATATCTTCAAAAGCCTTGTTTGCCTCTTCTGTCCAAACTATAGGTTGTCCTTTTTTCCTACCTTTCAAAAGGTCAGTAATAGGGCTACACAGGGAAGAAAAATTATTCTGAAATCTACGGTAATATCCAACCATACCAACCAGTCGTCTGATTTGTGTGGTTGTTTGAGGCTTTTCATAATTTAAAATAGCAGAAATTTTAGAATTATCTATTCTTAAGCCACCTTCATCAACAATATATCCCAAAAATTCAAGTGATGATCTACAAAATTGTGATTTTTCAAAATTTATAGTTAGGCCAGCTTGCTTTAAATTTTCCTTAACTTGCAGCAAAATTCTCATATGAGTTTCAAAATCTGGTGTCGTGATAATTATATCATCATTATAATAAAAAACATAGGGTTCTAGAGAGGGACCGATAACCAAATCCATCAATCGGCACATTGTTTGGCTTGAACAAGAGAGACCGAATGGCATTCGAACATATTCGAACAATCCTCTACCACGTACAGCAAAAGCAGTTTTAGGACAGGAGGAAGGTGTTAAGCAAATTTGATGAAAAGCTTTTTTCAAGTCAACAGAAGATAGAAATTCGGCATCTCTCAATTTGCACACTATAAACTCAATAAGAGGCATAGGGTAAGCATCTGTGACTGTGACTGAGTTCAGCTTTCTAGAATCTAGAACAGCTCGATATTCACCTGAGTGCTTGTCTACTAGCCATAATGTATTGCACCAAGGAAACTGTGGAGGTTGGATATGCCCAATTTCAACAACTCATCAATTTCCTTATTGAGATGCGCTTGCATGGCAGGGGACAAGGGATATTGACGCTGTCGAATAGGCTTTGCAGAACCTGTTTCGATATGATGCTGTAGTAAATGTGTATTACCAATACTATCAGCCGGTGAAATTTCGGAAAAGAAATCCACAACATTCCTCAACTTGAGTTGTTGTTCCTTGGTCAAATCCTCATATGAACGGATCGTGTTGACAGTGCAAATTTCATCACTTTTCTGTAAGGTATAAGATAAATCATAAAAATTTGCTTTCACCTGGAATTTCCTTAGAAAGTTTATTCCTAAGATAATTTTATGTTTCAAGGAAGGGATAACCAACAATTTAATCAATTTATTTTGCCCTAATAATAAAATAGGAAGATATACATGGCCTAAACATTCTTGTGATACACCATCCGCAGTAGTTACTTGTAAAGGAGTGTCATGAACGACAGTGATGTTCCACTTTTTTGAAATGAACATACCATATGCACCTAAGATAGAATGACTACAAGAGTCTACAAGGCACGAAACTTCATCATCATAGACGTGAATTCTCAGATAAGGACGGTTAACACTTATTTTGTTCTCAAAAATTGGATTGATTGGAGGTACGCTAAGATTAGAACTTGACTTTTCAGATAATCTGGGAGATTCAGTAATAAAATTATGAACAACAGCTAGCCATTTCTGCCATTCTGCAGAACTCCCTGTCTTTTGATTTTGATTTGTTCTTTTTGGATTTGTTTGTGGAGGTGTCTGGGCTTGAACTGCTTGTTACCATAGCGTCCAGACCTGCTGAACAAGCTTGTACGTTTTTTTGGAGTATATTTAAAACATTTTGATTTTACAATACCCTTTCTTCCACAGCCAAAACAAAACAAGTTTTTCTGAGATCTACATTCGGTATAGATATGTCCACTACAGTTCCAACAGGTAGTAGAGTTTAAGGCAGGAACATTTGTATTACTGACAAATTTGTTCCTAAAAGAGAGATTATTTGATTCTTTATGAGTAGGACAACTCAAGTCAGGTTCTAATAAATTTGTTTTAGATACTGGAGGAGGCTTATATTTGTCAGACCATTCACAAGCCTTTTTCAATTTTTTACACAAATCATTCAACTCAGAAATATTATTAACTTCCTTCAAAACTAAATGTGGCATATAATAAGGTAATAAATTTCTTCGAATAGTATTTACCATTTCTTTATCTGATGGTTTTGTTTTCAGTCTATTAAAAAGTCCCTCCATTGAGGTAATGTACATCGTAATACTTTCGGAAGAACCTTGTGTTCGATTACTAATCTCTCGTTTCAGATCTTCATCGTAATGGTATGGCAGAAAATCATCCTCAAGTTTTTGAACAAGTTCATCCCAGTTTCCTAGCCTTTTTCTATCATTGTTATACCAGATCCAATCCTGATCTTTAGAAAAATCTGCAGCAGATAATAACAGATCATCTTTAGAGACATTACGAGCAAAGCTGAAAGCACCAACTTTCTCTAAGAAAGAAACAAGAGATTCTTTACGATCCCCACTAAAGTGAATGTTCCATTTATAAGGCAATACAGGCTTTGGAAAATTAAATTGGGGAGGCTGATGACTAGGGCCTGTTGGAGTCGATGTCTGAACAGATGTACCGCTAGAAACTTTATCATCTAAGTCTCCTTCGAGCTCTACAAGCTCTAAGTGAAGTGCTTTTTTAATTGCCTCCTCATTTTCATCTACAAATTCAAGTCTATGAATTCTTCCAGATAAATGTAATAGTCCAGTAGATAATAATCTCTTGTATTCAACAAGATTATGAGTATAGGAATCAATTTTTGCTTTCAGATCAGCCAATGTTTCTTTAACTAGAGATACCAGCAAAAGTATAACAAACAGTAAAAGCGCTAGAAAAGCTACGGTTGAAACTCTCCTGACTCAAAAGTCCTCTCAGAATTTTTCTAAGTTTATCCAAGTGCCCTTTTGATTCTATATTTCTTATCCTGATCTCATAATCAAGTTCCTTAGCTTTTAAGTAATTTACTTCCATGATGAGAGATAGATATTTAAACAAAAGTCAAATAGATAAGGTACGGTAAGTCAGATAACGATAAAAAGATATGATCAGATAAGATAGGTGAGTTGCGTTTCAAAAAAAAAATAAATGATATGAAAAATATCAGTTTGATACGATAGGTGAATAGCAACTCGAAAGATAGATATATATCAATAAGATATAAAAGATAATTGTGAAATGACAAATTCAGTAACGAGTTTTCAATTACAAAATTAAAGTTACCAAAGTTAAATTGCTTATCTGATACAGAAGGAAAGGTAAAGTTATTTGTCAAGACAAATACTTTTGTTCAAAATAAATTTATAAGTTACTAAAACGTTGAGGCGCCAAATTATGTAACGTAACCGGGGTTACTTTCATTGCTCGACTGCTCAGCAGAGAACGGCGTAGGTTCTTTGGACTAGATTGCCAGTTTCAGATTTTTTATGTGGCAGGCAACTGTTTTAAATTTTGCATTTCTAGAATTCGACTGGCATGGACACCAGCAATTTTTAATTCAACAGGAATAAAAAGTACAAAATGCCTAATGATAAATAATTGAAATACGATGAATTGACTTCTGTAACCAGACCAACAATAAAACAATATTTCAAAACAAATATATATTAATAAATTTAACAAAATGTAGTGTCAAAGTAACACGTTGATATTCAAACAATATTATTACTGAATTTGCTTCAGCGACACAGGTTACCTTAGTTCATTCATACAGTGTCGAGATTCTGACAGGAATGTCTTGGTTGTTGTTCTGCTAACCTGAGGATGAACAAGATGACACCTCACGTAACAGGTTCAGGGAATCGTCTGGTATGAACTATGCCTCCAGGTTCTACTAGTTCTGTTCTGGTTTCGTTGTGTTCCCACGTGAATAGGGGTAGAGTTCATGAAAAAACGTTGATAGATGTTAGGTTATCACAGATGTAAAACTCAACAGTATACGATACCCTCCTCACTGAATATATGACATAATATTACACGTTAATGAAATGATGTACTCCTCAACACAGGACTCGAGATGTATGAGTACTTAGAACTAGGATAATCTTAACAGGAGAATATCAATGGTGCACAATGCAAAACTTCACTTGAAATCATTAGTGAAATTGTGATATTTATGTGAATACAAATAGAAAAAAAAGATATAGAAATAATAAATGTCAATATTCAAAGTCCACAAATTGGAGGTTAGTTGTCCCGAAAATTAAAATTGACGTTTTGATTTTCCGATACTCCGATATGTATGTTAAACTTGAAATCTTGAAAATGTTTAACTTGACGGTAAACGAAAAGATAGGATTGTCAGCTTGACAAAATGGTGTCTTTTTCTGGTACGCAACATGCATCGACAAATGAATATTTGGATCCAATTAACTAGAAGGCCATCATCGATGGTTGATCAACAGGTGATTATATCATTAATACCGTTGGAATTGGCACTTCTTTCTGGATTGGAGTCGATTGACAATCTGATTCTCAGTATTATTCACCTGAGCTTCATTCAAAAAGACTCATGATGGCATCAACCCATGTGGATTCAAATTCATCATCATCACCTGAATCACCATCAAGATACTTGTTAACACCTTGACCGCCAAACCACTTCTCCAATTCTCGAACTGGATTTCCAACATCATGTCAGTGACATCTATACGAACCCAACGCCATCTACCCAAACGGGTCCGTCAACAAACGAAATCCACCCTTAGACAAGTTCAGCCACCTGTCACCAGCCGTCACTGAACATCCTAGCTACTGACAGAACACTGTTGTCTACTTTTTAGACAAGTTTACATGTTCGTTATTAGATGTCGCTAGATGTATCAATATTTTCGTTACAATTAATAAATATTCATGATGGCATTTATACATGTGGATTTGAATTCACTACCGTCACCTGATTCACACCATCAAGCGAGTTGATTTCACCTTGACAGCCAAACTAGGAAAAGAGTAATCCCACTTTTCCAATTCTTGAATTGAATTTCCGACATCATGTCAGTGACATCTATATGAACCCAACGTTATCAACCCAGATGGCATTAGATGGGTCTGTCTACAAATGAAATTTACCCTTAGACAAGTTCAGCTATTTGCAATTAGCTGTCACTAGACGTCCTAGCTAGTGAGTGAATTCTGTTGTCTAATCTTCAGACAAGTTTTCGTGTTCGTTATTAGATGTCGCTTCTAGTACGATTTTTGAAATAATAGGAAACAAATTGAAATATAAATGTAATGATATTATCGTTACACATCCCCGTTACTCCCCAAAAAAAAAATGCAAAGAAATGTTTGACTTTTTTTGTAAGGTTAATGGCTCAAGTAACACAACTGACAATTATAGAGTAAAACAAATGTTCCAAAACAAAAATTATCCACTTAAGGAAGGTAATGAGAAAGGGATATTGCTACTTACCAATATCAAGGAAATAAAATTTGTAAATTTTAGCATTTACATGGCTGAAGATCTCTACTATGAGAAAGGGATATTGCTAATTACCAATATCAAGGAAATAAAATTTGTATATTTTAGCATTTACATTGCTGAAACTTTCAATTTCCTGTATTATCACAGTAAGGAATAGAGAGATATATACAATAGGATCTAGTCAGTGACCGCCTCCCAAGATAAGACGCAGCGCAGTCGAAATTCTCCCAGACAATCTGGCCAAGATGCTCTCTTCGCTGCTAGGTGTTGCTGCGGCGCCGGTGAGTACACATCTACTACCACTCGCCTTCAGACTCTCTGAGACAACCACCGACTGCCCCGAACCAAACCCAATGAGAGCATCACCAGCTGCACCCTCGGTGAAACAAAAAATGCAGGTTATTAATAAAAACAAAAATTTCCGGTTGTCACCTTCAACTGGGGTGAACTGTAGCGTCACCTACTGAAAAAGTAAACTGCTGTTCACTAGTCACAAAAATGAATTTGTCGGGATACTCTACGCCTTGGCACTGTGAACAAGTCCTCAGATGCGACGGGTCTAGGGAGCTCAGGATCCCCCAGTACTAACGCCCGACCGCCCTTAGGCGAGCTTCACACGCTGACCGACCTAGGCCTTCACGCTAGCCGGACGCTATCCCTTAAAGTTCACCCTTCCAAGGACCCCGCTAATAAGCTAGCTGTCACATCTGAGCTGAGCTTACACACCACCAAGGTGAGTCCCTAAAACAAAACATCATAAGTTAAATATCTTATTTTGCAGGAAAGGGTTAAAACCTCCAAAAAAACTCCTTTATGAGAGTATCTATGAGTATGAATTTAAATTTACAAACAAGGGACTGCAAAGTTGGGGGGATCTTCAGAAAACATTACTGTGGTTTGGTCAGGAAGGCTAGATGTAATTACCCAGACAGGCAAAAGGTACTTGAAATTTCAAGCAGGCACTTTGAAATAAGTAGGCAACCAGCTTCTATAGAGTCTTTTGAATATTATAGAGCCAACTAATAGAATAATAACGTATAGACAAGTTCATCTTTATATTATGAACAGTTTAATATAGAGAAGTCCATGAAATGAAATGTACCTATATTAGAAATAGTAAAAATGTTGCTGTTTAGCAGGTATCACCAAAGACAACACCAGGGCTCAATAAGGATAAATGCATTAGTACTACTACAGCATAGTAAAACCGAAAATTCCTAGATAAGATCAACACTGATCAGAAAATGCCACCTAGGCACAAAGATATGGAATTTCATATTTAGGTGAAGTAGCTACTGCATGACTGACATTACCCTAAACTTTCCCAGCTAGTTATCACTGTAAGCGGAACCATTAAAATATATTCCACGCTATAAAGGGGCCAGTCGTAGGACTTTTACCTACCATCTGGTAATGACATGGTGAAGTTAGTCTTTGGCCCCCTCCATAGAGCCGTCAACAGAGAAAGAAGTTTTGCAGGTATTTTCAATGAAAGCAACAAGACCCATTTAGGATAAATGCATGAGTACTACTACATCACCTTGAAACCGAAAATTCCTAGATAAGATCAAACTCATCAGATAATGCCACCTATGGACAAAGATATGGAATTTCATCTCGAGTGAAGCAGCTACTGCACGACTAATATTACCCCAAACCTTCCAGCTGGCTATCACCTTGAGTAGAACTCTGCAAGAATATTATAAATGCTGAAAAGTGGCTAGTTGTAGGACTTTTATCTACCATCTGGTAAATGCCATGGTGGAGTTAGTTTCAGGCCCCCTCCACTGAGCCTTAATTAGTGAAGAGAAGGAAAAGTTCAATAGTAAAAATAATAATCTAAACGATCCATGGTACGTTGTGGCTCTAGGTCAACAGTCAACATTAAGAGAAAAAAGGTAAAGATATCATTATTGCAGGTATCTAAAACACAGGTTGAGCTCATACTCGGTTTATTGTTCTTGCTTTTAGCAGCGAAGATAACAACAAAGATATTCTGTTAGAGGTAGCAATGAAATCAATATTTATTAAAGATAAGTAGACAGAAAGGTAGTGAAGCTCAACTTCCATAAAGATATTCTGTCTGAGATAGCAATGAAATCAAATATTTCATTGAAGATAAGTAGACAGAAAGGTAAAAAAAGTTTAACTTCTAAAATGGTATTCCGTCCAAGATAGGTAAGCCATGTGTGAGACTGGAAACAATTTAGTAGTAATTTTTTATTCAATCAACTGAAATGTAGACCAGTTTCTTCAAATTCATAGAGAGGAAAAATTTGGAGTTATCAGAATTGTAAGTTAATATAAACCTTTCCAAAGAACAGATTTTCCCTCAGGACTTATCAAAAGATATGCTTCAAAAAGCTAATATTATCAACAATTAAATTTCAATCACAATTATTTTTCCATGTTCACAAATGCCATTGACAAAGATAAATTACTCAAATCTAATCAACTCAGAGCTTATGCAAAAAGCTATCTATATGTAGGTTAAGTGTAAGATAAAGATTATATGAGCTAGATAATTTAATATTTAAGATATTACTGCAATAGATGTATAAATATGCAAAGTAAGCAAATACAATAATGACTGTTCAGTTTCAGTTGATACGTCCAGAAGAGTACTTCGACCACGTCGCTGAAGATGACTGCCGCAGTTGCAGTCGAAACGTTTGGAGATTTAAACCAAAGAAGACCATGGCAAAACCCGGAAACCAACCAAAACATTGACGCCAGCCGTGAGAGCCTATATTCCTACAGTAATGACTGTTACCCAGATATTTATTATAAAAAAGGAAAGTTAACGGTAAATAGGTAAGTAGCGGAATGCTTAAGACAATTCCTCATCAGAATTCTGATCTACTTATGGATCTGAATAATCATCAGAGTCTAGAGAAGCTGGATCTATTTTCATGTCCTTTACGAGCCAAGTACCTGAATCAGAGCCATCAATACAATTTAAGGAATAAACTAGAGGAGATAGAACTTCATCTACAATGCACGGAATATATTTGTGGGCAAGTTTTGCAGCAAAAGCATCTTCTGCTTTAGATAAAACGTAATTTCTCTTTAGAACCCTGTCACCAACTTTATATTTAGTATCAGGTCTCCTGAGATTAAATGTTTTGGTATTTCGATCAAAGGCTTTACGTAGTTGTTCACGAACTTCAACAAAGATATTAGGTAATTATTGAAGATCCTCAACTCTTGTATTTTTTTCAGAAATTTTGACAATGTTTCTAGAGTTTTCAGCAATTTGTCTATAGTAATCCCCTGAAAGTGAAACATTTCGACCAAATGTTGAAAATGCAGGTGAATAACTAGTGACATCATTTTTTGCCGTACGGATCGCTTGTGCAATTTTGAAGATAGATTGATCCCAAGTTTTATGATTTTCTTTAATGTAGGATCTGATGGCAGTAACAATTACTTTGTTTTGCCTCTCCGTGGCATTAATCTGAGGATGATATCTAGCTGTGTACCAGATTCTTTGAACTTTATTGTTAGATATAAAAGTTTCAAACTCTTTACTGGTAAATACTGAACCATTGTCACATGCAAATATTTGAGGTACTCCAAAAATGAGAGAAACTTGATTTTCCAAAAAGGATGAACCAAAACAAATTTCGTAAACCAGTCGACAACTACCAAAACATACTGATTTCCATTTTCAGATCTAGGATAAGGTCCTAACAGATCTGCTGAAATCAATTGAAAGGGAAATTTAATGTTTTTATAAGAACCCAATAATCCTGCTTGGGGTAGGTAGGTTTGATGGTTTGCAAGTGGCACAAATGGAACATTTCCTCACATATTTATAAACACTTTTTCTAAAACCAGGCCAATAGTATAATTCTTGGACACGAGCAAAAGTTTTTAGCAATACTTAGATGTGCTGCAGTTTCACTGTCGTGAAATATTTTCAACAATTCTGCTCTATTTGCAGTAGGTACTACTATTTTCCAGTCAGATAAAATGCCAATGCTCTTATGTGTTTCAAAAACGTGTTTGTAAATAATATTTTGCTGTACCCTGAAGGATGGAAATTTTTCTGGATTCTCAGTAATATTCTTCAACATATCGCTGTACCATTTATCTGGCTTATGAGTAAATGAATTCAGGACTGCAGTATCAGAAGTAGATCTGGAAAGTGCATCAGCTACTACATTTATCGTCCCTTTTCGAACGAGGTATATACCCGATGTCACGCTTTACTGTATTGATTGGTATAAAACTATTCATAATGGGGGAAAGTTAAATCAGAATGATGAAGTGGTAGCTTACGTTAAATCGGATCTTCATCAATCCCATACTATATATGAATTCAATGGATCCTTCACAATCAAATTGAAAATTGCTTTAGGAGAAAATTATACAACTGTACACGCCATCCATCAATGTCACTGAGTTTATTGAAAACTTGAAATCGTACCTAAATAATGATACCGACCACCAATATCATTCGAAACTAATTGTCGGAGATATCAACATTGACATCTCAACCAATCTGATCACTCAAATGAGTATTTGGATGTCCTGAGTGAACATGGGTACCTTTCGAGTATAAATTGCTATACTAGAATACAGGGAAATTCAAAATCATGTATTTGTGAATTATAAATCTGAAGACTTCAGAAACGTGATACCAATTATTTTTTGTACCAACATCACAGATTACTGTTCAACCCTAATGCAAATAGTTTTCTCAAACCGAAAGCCAGTACTTGAGAAAAAAAATAAATACACTTCACAAATGAATAATGAACAGCTTTAAAAAAAAATCAGTCAGATTTCTTGAATTCATAGAAATAGTACAATCTACCATAGGTGAATGTACGAAAAAAATACGAATCATAAGTTGTGAGAAGAAACGAAAAAAATGGATAATCAAATCACTAATCAAATCAGTTAATAAAAAAAACTATATGTACAATCAAGTTATAAAGAATCCATATAATGAAAAACTCAAACAGGAATATAAAACTTACAAAAATAATGTAGATAAGCTACTGAAGGACAAAAAAAATTATTATTCCAAATCAAGAATTAATTTAAACGTAAACAATGCGAAAAAAATGTGGACTAACATCAATGAAATGTTTGGCTCATGCAAAAATGATGATATCAACAGAATTAAAGAAAACAAAAATAATATAATCCCTGATGATGAACAAAAAGCAACTATATTCAATAACACCTCCATAGAAATTTAGCATAAGATATTGTCAAAGACGGTTTGTACCTACCAAAAGAAAATACCACAAAAAATTCAATTTTTATTTCCCCTACATCAGAAACCGAAGTACTCCAAGTTATAAGTCAACTGAAAAATGGTAAATCTCCGGGAATCGATAATATAAAGGCAGAAACTCTCAAGGTAGTTAGGTTAGGTTAGGTTTGAACGTGAGTGGGCCCATATCAGGCCCTCCACTGCAGCCAATGGCCTATTGTGGCTCAAGGTAGTTGCACATCACATAGTCGGTCCACTCACTTACTTGATCAGCAGATGTATAGAATCTGGAAAATTTCCCGATGAACTAAAAATTTCTTTGGTGTGGCCCATTCACAAAAAAGGAGATTTCACAGATGCAAAAAATTATAGGCCTACTTCCCTCATCACAAACTTCAGCAAAATTTTTGAAAAAATTCTGGAAAATAGACTTTCCAGCTATTTGCATAAATATGGATTACTATCTGAAATGCAATTTGGCTTTAAGGAAGGTAAATCAACCGAAGACGCTGAGATTGAACTCACAATTTATGTTTACGGAGCACTAGATGAGGGTAAACCTTGCCTGGGTGTTTTTATAGATCTTGCGAAGGCATTTGATACCGTCAGTCACACCATATTACTATCGATACTCGAAAATAATGGCGTACGGGATAATTGTCTGGATCTTTTCAGAAGCTTCTTTGATAAGCGCCAACAATGTGTTGAAGTCAATGAAACCTGCAGTGAGTTCAGAAAAATCGAGTGCGGTGTGCCTTAGGGTACAGTGCTAGGGCCTATACTTTTCTCGATTTATGTGAACGGATTATTTTCAATGCAATCTGAAGGTAAAATAATTAGCTTTGCTGATGATACGGTAATTCTTTATGAGGGAGAAGACTGGGCTAGTCTAAAAAACGATGTGGAAGTAGATATTTCTTTAATAAAAAAATTCTTCGACAACAGACTATAAACTATCAATATCGATAAAACATTTATCCTACCCTTCACTACATGAAACCACTTTGCCAGATTTTCAACAACTCACTTCACCAAATAACCTCCAAATTTTTTCTGTAAATACCATCAAATACCATGGAATTATGATAGATATGCGATGGGATCATCATGTGAATGTGGTCCTCAAAAAGCTTCGTTTTGTTCTTTATAAATTTCGGCAACTGAATGATATCCTTGATCTGAAACAGAAAAAAACAATATATTACAGTTAAGTAGAAAGTCACCCAAGCTACGGTCTTCTTGGATGGGGAGGAATATCTGAAACTCACCTACGCCCACTTAGGGTCATTCAAATGCGCTTTCTAAAACTGATGTTATCCGAAAATTCAAGATTTCCAAGTGATCGTTTGTATGAAGAATCGGTTATACTAGATGTCAGAAAGCTACACTTTAAAAAAAGAGGCATTAGACAATTTAAAACTAGGAATAAACTGGTTAACTCACCCATACTTATAATACACGGCGTATTAACCAGTATCAGTGTCCGAGGACACATAGATCTATTGGACAAAGGAGTTATCATTATTTGTGTACGAAATTATACAATAGCCTACCACTAGATACTCTAGAAAGTCCAACTTTCCATTCCTTTAGAAAACCAATTGAAAAATACCTCATCTCAATTAATACAAATTTGAAAAATAGAACCATAAATGTGAGAAGTTTTAACCATAATGACCATTGTTTTAGCTTACATGTCTAGTTGACATATATGTATATTTGTGAAATTCGTTTTTATTTTATTGATAATGGGATCATTGTAAGATTCCATGTTTAGTGGACATGTATGTATGTTTATAAAAAAATGTGAGGGTATTTGTGGGTGTATGTAAACCTGCATGCATAAGTAAAATATACTCAATCCTAATTTATATTATTCAATTCAGATCAGTTTTTTTTCTGAACTACTTATACTTACTATTACATTTATTATTATGTATGTGAGCCATCCAACTAACAAGTGTCAATTTCAGTGCTTAGTTGCTTGTATTCAATTATTGTAACTGTAAATCATATGTAACCATCTGAAAATAAACACTATTCTATTCTTTTCTATCTTCAGCAAAGGTATAACAAACAGCGAAAGCGCTAGAAAAGCTGCGGTTTGAATTCTCCTGACTCAAAAGTCCTCTCAAATTTTTTCTACGTTTATCTAAGTCCCCTTTCGGTTCCAAAGTTAAATTGCTTATCTGATACAGAAGGAAAGGTAGATATATTCGCCAAGACAAATGCTTTTGTTCAAATTTTTTTTATAATTCACTAAATCGTTTGGGCGCCAAATTATGTAACGTGACCGGGGTTACTTTGATTGCTCGGACTGCTCAGCAGAGAACGACTAGGTTATTTTGAACTTCAAGAATTTCACTGGCTTGGACACCAGCAATTTTTAGTTTGACAGGAATAAAAAGTACAAAATATGTAATCAATAATGAGATAATTGGAAAAGATAAAATTAACTTCCTTCTGTAACCAGATCAAAAAGAAAACAATATTTCATAACAAATATATATTAATAAAGTCTATAACATGTAGTGTCAGAGTAACACTTGAAATTTAAACAATAATGTGAAGTTAGACCTAATATTCATAACTAATCTGTGAAAAATTACTGAATTTGCTTCGGGGGCACAGGTTACCTTAGTTCATACAGTGTGGAGATTCACAGGCTAGTAATAACTGGAACGTTGTGATTGTTGTTCTGCTAACCTGAGTATGAACGAGATGACACTTCAGGCAACAATTTCAGACAATCCTCTAGTATGGACTACGCCTCCAGGTTCTACTAATTTCCTTGTGTTCACTCGTGGATAGGGGTCGAGTTCATGAAAAACGTTTGATAAATGTTAGTTTCACCACAGATTTGAAAATCAACAGTATATGATACCTCACTGAATATGTGATATAATATTATGTGAAACTTGATTAAAATTTAATGAAATGATGTAATCCTCAACACAGGAGTTGAGATGTATGAGTACTTACATCTACAATATTCTTAACAGCAGTGTTGAAGAACTTTACTTGAAATCATTACTGAAACTGTGATAAATAAATATAAATACAAATATAAAAATAAATAGAAATAGATATCAATAAATGTCAATGAATTTTAAAGTTCACAAGTTTGGAGGTTAATTGTCCCGAAAATAAAAATTGACGTTTTGAGGTTAGCACTCCGATATGTATGTTTAAAAACTTGATAAAAGGTAAAGGTGAACCAACTGATAGAGTTGTCAGCTTGACAAAATGGTGTCGCTTTTCGTCATACAGCATGGACAAATATATTCAACTTGAGACTCACTGGTTTTTCGGTAAATTCTCTTCCTCACTTGATTACACCTCAGAATTTGCCCTAAGTGATTTCTAACTGCTTTTTCATCGCACAAACTGTTACTGGATGCAATCAATCAGACACCAATATTTGATGGTTTCTCAACAGGTTACAATACCCTAAATTTTTATTTGAATTAGCACCATCTTCTGGATTAGAGTTGGTCGACAATCCAATTCTAAGTATATTTTACCTGAGCTTTAATAATTATTACTTATGATGGCATTAATCCATGTGAATTTAAATTTACTACCTTCATCTGATTCACACCATCAAGCGAGTTGTTTACACTTCGACAGCCAAACTAAGAAGAGAGTAATCCCACTTCTCCAATTCTCGAACTGAGTTTCCGACATCATATGCATGAAAAAATATAAGGTATTCCATTGAAACAAATATCATTTTATGAAATATTCTGAAAACGCGACTGTCAATTTTTTGTTTGTTTTCGACATCGAGAAAGCCATCAAAAATTCTACTAGTTTGCCCATTCAACCGAATTCGTAGCATTAATAATAACGGAATTGGCAAGGGTGCCGAATTAATTTGGAACACCCTGTGTATATATGAGGAAACGAATGAAAAAAATTCCACACAATGAAAAATTATTTGTGATCCACCCTGTATACTGTAATAAAAAACACAAAACTGTTTGTTCCATACAAACACTGTATATGAAGAATCTTATTGAAAAAAAATCCACACTGTACACATGCAATTAAGAAAAAAAATGTATCCACGCTGTATACTAAGTTTGAAACGAAAAAACTATTTACACTCCACTCACTGTTTTTTAAAACGGAAAATGGGTATGGGTATATTTAATCAATATCAAATACACTTTGAATTTTCCTCGTAAATACTGAAAATAAAACACTTGCGGTAATTGAAAAATGTACTGACCTTTTGTAATTAGCACAATACCAAAACAATCGCAAAGGCAGTGGACACATACGACAAGTTGAGCAGTCAAACTAGAATGACGTTCCCCGCATTTCCCTCCTGTCTCATCTCTAGCATCTACATGTCACGTGACCTCTGAAACTTTCTCGAATTGACGTTATTCATTTCAATAAAAGACAGACATATAATACCATGGATTAAAGTGATACACTTAGAAAGCCTTAAATCGAGCATTTCGGCTTCACTCAACTTGCTTATCTCCGACTGCTGACACAACAATTTCCTGGGAAAACAACATCTGAGTGTCGTGCGTCACACACCAGATGTGGTATTATTATATAAACAACTGACACTCGAAATAAACACCCGGGTGTTTATTTCGGATTCTTCACGTACGCCGCCACCACACTCGCCAACCGTGAGAAATATGCATTCTCTCAAACACTTGGATTTTGAATTTTTCCCATCCGCCAAAAAATTCCTGGTAATTTCGCTAAAGAATGATATGGCATGGGTAGGAGGTCCAAGCATTGCTTTTTTACGACTCGCCAAACATGTCCTTGCCACCCACCATCCCCACGCACTTCTCATATGTCAGAAAAGAAGGGTTCGAAATAGTAATAAATAATCAACTAGACGAATCACGGACAAGACATGCTATTTTCTCTGTTCATTTATTATTTATTTATTATTTATTATTGGAGAATGACTGCCGCCATGTTTGCACCAAAGCAATCAATCATCCTCTAGACGAATCACAGACAAGTCACGCCTTGATGATGTGCACAGCACCAAAGCAATAAAGGATCCTCTTAATGATTCACAGGCAAGTCACACCTTAATGACGCGCACATGTCCTGCCTGTTATGTAACGATTCCCCTTATTGTGTAGATAACGAAGACAGCATCCCAGAGCGCATTTACATTGAAGATCATCGGGCTGGACACTTAGAGTCCGCTGAATTCCGCATTTTTATCCGAGATAACATGAACTTATAAATATATGCTTTTTCCATTTTTTATTCAGTTATAATTGTACCATAGGCTTTGACATTGCTAATAAAAATACGTTGTAATTCATAATTTGTTATTTTCGAGTTTTTGAAAGTAATTTTTGATTTTTAAAAATTAAGTTCGGAGGCTCCCAAACTTAATTGGCGCAGTCGGTAGGATAGCACCGGCCCTTGGCGATCTAATATCGACGCTTATCCAGTGCTATTTCGTGAACCGGAAAATTTCGAACAAAATCGTCGGAGATATTTCCAACTATTCATAAGAACTATTGAACTTTAATTGAACTATTGCAAAATAAGTGAATTGAACAACACACATTATTGGATTATCAGTGCCATTATTGGATTATCAGTGCCAAATTATTGGATTACCAGTGCCAAATTATTTATTTTAATGTAAGTGATTGCTCAATTCGTAATTTTCCTATTATCATTATTTCCTTGTTTCTTCGCAATTTTATGCCTGATATTGATCAACTCACCACTCTCATTTCAAACATAAATCTTAAAAATAACGCAAGTAAGAATAGTCTAAAGGAGGAAACTAACGAAATGACGACCGCATTTCCAACTAGCTACCTGGATGCTATTCCAAAATTCGAAAGCGAACCTGCAGAACTTGCCGATTTCATCGAAGCCTGTGACCTCATAGTCAATCAGTTCTCCAAACCATTGGAACCACTTGCATTCATCAATAAATTTTTGGTAACCTGTATTAAGAACAAGCTTACAGGGAGAGCCAAAACTATTACAGGAGCAAGAGAAGTCAAGTCATGGGACGAACTTCGGAACTTACTCCAAAGAAACTTCGCTGATCAACGCGACGAAAGTTCATTACTCAGAGATCTCATGCTCCTGAGACAAGAAATGAACGAATGACCCCAACAATATGGATCTAGATGTCAAAACGTAAGAAGCTTACTTCTTTTAAACCTCACATGCAACGAACCCAATGCACCAGTGAGAGCAGTCAAAACCACTTTATACGATATCCTCACATTGGAAGCTTTCCTCACCGGACTGAAGGAACCACTTGGATCAATAATTCATTCAAGAGGACCCACAACTATTGAAACAGCACTTGCACAAGTTTTATGTGAAGAAAATATTTCATATGCCAGGAACAGAACGAACAATCTGATTCAGCAACAGAGAAAAGAACCTAGAACACCTCCACCAAATTTCAACAACTTTCAATCAAGAAATCAAGCAGTTAGACCCATGCAAGCACCCCCTCAAAATCGCCAAAATTTTGTACCCAGACCAAAAAGACCATTCGTACCTGCGAACCAGCCAACGTTTCAGAGACTACCTTCAAGGCAACCTAATTGGAATTTTACCCAACCTCAAGGCAACCAATAATTTCGACCACCACAAAGAAATGTTTTTCAATCTAATCCATATAGCCCACTCTCTAGACCAACCCCAATGGACACATCTTCGGGAAATTTTTCAAAAAATACGCAGTCGAAACCTAAACCCAATTTCGTAGCAGGAGAACTATTCTGGTAAGGAGATGGAGACCAATCAGCGCAATTTCAAGATTATCAATACGATCAATATTATCCAACCGATCAGATTGAAGAAAATTACTATCCAGGATATTCAACCGAAACAACACAACCCCAAAATGAATATGAAAACGAATTGCATGAAGATCAAAATTTTCGGATTACCCCATCGAACAATCAGACAACGTAGTAATTATCAATGCAAAAACATTTTCCGAACTACCATATATTATTATACCAGAAACCACCGGATCCACAAAAACACTCTTTAGCCCAGGCGTTGCAATTACGTTTTACTCACACCACATTCAGGAAGATCCTTTTCAAATACAGTCTGCCCACAACACATCTACGCACAAATATAGTATAACTATAGTTCTACCAAAAATTTTATATATTCGATTTCAACCCCAAATATGATGGACTCTTTGGAATCGATTTACTTTGAAATATTGGAGCAACTGTTGACCTGAACAAGAAAACCCTGGTCACGAAGGAAGCGATCATCCCACTCAACTTCGATAAAGATCAAGCTAAACCAAGACAATCTTCGCAATCAAAATAATCAATATTCCATCTTGAGTTATGGCCAAGAAGAGAACACATTGTGGAAATACCCGTCAATAAAAACTTAAATGAAGGAGTGACACCTTTCAGAAAATTTCAAGAATTGGAAATGCCAGCAGCCTACGTGCTAGTCAAAAATCAAAGGGCTTTCACGACATTGATCAACCCAACTAATCAAAAACTCTCTTTCGATCTATTCGAACCCATCGAAATTGAGCCAATAGAAGCATTCGGAATCAATACTTTTGACGAACCAGTAGTACAGATAAATGAAAACCACTATGAAAATCTTCGAAATAAAAACTTGAAGAACATACGATTGGAACACATGAATCCTGAAGAAAAATTAGCGATCCAACAACTCTGCCGTGACTATAAGGATATATTTCACTGCGAACAAATTCCTCTCACTTTCAATAACCAAATCAAACACAATATAAAATTGACAGACGATACCCCAATATTTACCAAATCTTACAGATACCCTCAAATGCATCAGCAAGAGGTCCGATCCCAAATTCAGTCTATGTTCAACAAGGAATCATACGACCATCTACGTCACCATCGAGCTCACCTATATGGGTAGAGCCCAAGAAAATGGACGCATCTGGAAATGAGAAATGGAGACTAGTGATCGATTACAGGAAGCTCAATCAGAAAACGGTGGACGACAAATATCCACTTCCCAATATCACGGAAATACTGGACAAACTTGGGAGAAGCCAATATTTCACGACCCTTGATCTTGCTTCAGGCTTTCATCACAAATGGAAGAACGTGACATTGAGAAGACGGCTTTCAGCACTGAAAATGATCACTATGAATACCAACGCATGCCATTCGGGTTGAAAAATGCCCCTGCAACTTTTCAACGCGTTATGGACAACATCTTACGAGGCATACAGAATGAGAAGTGTTTGGTATATCTAGACGATATTGTAGTTTTTTCGATGTCTTTACAATAACACATAGAACGTCTGAGAGAAGTATTCGAAAGATTAAGGCAATCAAACTTCAAAATCCAACTAGATAAAAGTGAATTTCTAAGAAATGAGGTCGCCTACCTCGGGCATATCATCACGCCAGAAGGGGTCAAGTCAAATCCAGAGAAAGTGAAAGCTGTTCAACATTTTCCTATACCTAAGACACAAAAAGAGATAACGGGGTTCCTAGGCTTACTTGGTTACTATCGAAGGTTTATAAAAGACTTCGCTAAACTCACCAAGCCATTGACCAGATGCCTAAAGAAAATGCCAAGGTCATTCATTCATTGGAATTCATTTAAAGCTTCGAAAATTGTAAGAAAATGTTATTGAATGATCCAATAATACAGTTTCCAGATTTTTCAAGGCCATTTATATTGACTACAGATGCCAGTAACGTTGCCCTTGGAGCCGTATTATCACAAGGTGAAGTTGGAAAAGACAAACCAGTCGCCTACGCATCAAGGTCACTAAATGATACCGAGCAAAAATATTCAACGATTGAGAAAGAATTACTAGCCATCATTTGGGCCACAAAGACATTCCGCCCTTATTTCTATAGAAGAAAATTTACCATCTACACTGACCACCGCCCACACCAGTGGCTTTTCTCTTTAAAAGAACCTAATATGAAACTAGCCAGATGGAGACATACTCTTCGAGGCGTAGACTATGTTGTAGTTTATAAAAAAGGGAAATACAATACAAATGCCGATGCCCTCTCCAGAATACAAATCAATCCCATGGACATCGATGTCAGATCGACACAGGTTGAGATAGATCCCGAACTAGATCAATTACTCAACGATTTAGTAAATATGGAAGAAGACCACCGTAGCCAATTGAACACTCCAGAACTGATGGATCTTGATAATCAAGAAAGAAACCATCAATTACCCAATTCACCACCTGAACTTTCAGAACAAATGGATTTCGCAATTCCAATTCTACCGGAACACACACCCGAAAATATGGAAATCACTATGAACTCCAGACAAGAATCAGACCCGCCAGACAGCATATCCATTATTCAAGATGCGATCGACAAAAAAGAAAAGCAGTTCATCATCACCACTGTTTTTAACAATCCTGTGCAGCTCAAAATCATTCGACGAGGAATACAAGTCATCATCCATGCCCAAATATCGCAAGATAACAACGAAGATGAAATCAAATCTTTTTTGATTCAATATTGTGAACCTCGGAAAAACTATTTCTGTTTCTTCGATGAGGAAAAAATTAACAGAGATTTCTGTAAGACCTACTCTACAACATTCAATAAAGATCACCCGATTTTGATAAGGTGCGTGAATAGAACCATCACCATAGACGACCCTACAGAGCAAAAAGAATTAATAAAAAATTACCACGAAGGAAAAACCATCGCGGTATGAATGAAACATACAAAAACATTAATAGAAAGTACTTTTGGCCTAACTTGAAAAAATGTATTTGAAATTTCATTAATTCTTGTTTGGTATGTAAGAAAACTAAATATGAAAGACATCGACCAACGATACCTCTCAGAATCACTGAGACCGCAATGAAACCCTTCGAGAAATTGAATGCCGATCTATTTACAATCGAAGGTCAAACATTTTTCACCATAATGGACGAATTCTCTAAATTCGGTCAAGCGTATCCTGTCCAAAGCAAGAACGCTATATAAATAGCAGATAAATTGTTAGAATATTTTCGTAACTTTGGAATACCGAAATCTATAACGTTCGACTCCGGGACAGAGATCGAAAACGAGACCGTTTCATCACTCTCAAAACTACACAAGGTCAATGTACACTTCACTACACCTCAACATCTCAATCTAATTGATTGATTGAAAGACTACATTAACGACTATTATGTCATCTGCTTTGTGTTCATGTGAAACTGTTGTTTATTCAGGAATATTCTCGAATGTACTTTTCTTATTACAACAGAGTTATAAAAGTAGTTGGATGCGTGGCGAACGTTAGTTAGTCGTCAGCCAGTGAAGAAAAGTCAAGCAGTGATCACTTACATATCTTCAGTTATTTTTTGTTTTGTGTATGTGCATCTATCTCTAGATACAGAGTAAGTTTTTCATACATTTTCATTATGTGAAAGTGTTTTTCAGTTAAATTGAAATAAATGTTTTCAAGTTAGGTTTTTAAGTGTTTTTAGTTTGGGCTTTTCAGATAAATTCAATTGAGTAAATGTTTTTTCAGATGAAGTTATTTTTACGTTTAGTTTTTTGCATTTTCGTTTTTTGTTTAATTTGCAATTCAAAGTGACTTAATTGTTTTAGAATTACAAAACTCTTTTTTAAAATGTTTGCATGTTTTCTTCATAGCAAAAGCATTTTATTTAGGTGTTTTTTTTTTCAGATGGATTCACAAAAAGTCAATGCGTGCTCTGTTGTGGACAAGAAGCCAATCATAAAATTGAGTGATTTGCCTAAAGGGACGCCGCAGAGAATATTTCATCCAAAATCGTTAGAGAGAAATTTGACGAGGTGGTGTTGGTAGATTTGGGGGAGAAAATCACCTTCTTACCTCAGCGGGTGACGGACGGATATCGCAAAATATATTGAAGAATTTTCGAGTGGAAAATTTTCGAACGTCTTCAAAGGGTTAATGAATACGGGGAAAGCTAATCCAGCTACATCATTCGAAATTATAGAAAATTGAGGTTAGTATTGGTGTTTTTCATTTGTCATCGTTTTTTCACATCACAACAGCATCACTTTTCTTCGAGTTTCCCTTTGAGCCTCATCTCCGTTCATCACTTCACCATTCCATCAAGGTTCCTCCAGTTCATCTACCGCACTACTTCAAGTTATCGTTGGCAGCGTTCCTGCAGTATCACCATTGATATAAATTCACGTAAGTTGAAACATTAGATAAAAATAGTGTTTTCAAAAACTTTATCGCAAATTGATACATTACTTGAGGTAATCAAACAAAATTACTCAAGTTCCATTACACGAACATCTTTAAATTTGATTATTAAATATATTAGAAAATGCGAGTTAGCAATGAAAAAAAATAAATTTTCAGTTGGGGAAAAAAGAAAATTGTAAAATTGGGGAATTGAAACGTATTAGATGCATAATAAACGTTATGAAAAATGATAAATACATTTGATCGGGGTTGAAACGAAGCAGTAGAGTTAAATAGAAAAATTTTCAATGATAGAGTGAGGACGGGTGTTAATTATAAATTTGGGGCACAAAGAAGTTCGAAAATTTTTGGGTGATGCATATTTTCTTTTTAAATCAAGAATTTCCAAAATTTTGAAGGACATTTAATGCCTCAAAGTGAACATGACGTTGTTGGGGATTTAATCAAAAATTTTTCAATACTCCTAATGCAATCATTGATTTGGGTAAGCATTTAATTGATTGGTATAATGAGCATGTTGTGGATGTTATTTTGAATAAACTCGAAGAATTTCAGGAACATGACTCTGGTTGGATGTTGAGTAAAATTCTTTTGATTGAAATAGCAATCAACAAATTTGAAATAGGCAACGGTTCAAAATTCATATGGTTACCTTATGAAATTCAAAACGAACACGCATGCATCAATATTGATAATCAAGATAATGCGTGTATTTTAAGAGCAATCGTGAGTGCTTTGTACCCTCCCAAAGGGAACTTTTCACGTGCATCTTCATATCCAAATTATGCCACAGTTTTGAATACAGAGGGTTTGGAAATTCCTATGAAAATTACTCAGATTAACCAAAAATAAAATGAATAAACTCGTTAATTTTTTATTAGTTCAAGATAAATATTTTCCTAAATTAAACGAATACGACGCTTTGCCTTTGGATACAGATGATTTTGAAATAAAATATCATTATTGCTGGATTGAGAATATGTCTAGATTGCTGTCAAGTCAGTTGAGCAAGCATAATTGTAAAACATTATTTTGTGATAGATGTTTGAATTATTTCCTCAGCGAACAAAAATTGAACAAACATATTGTCTTGTGTGAGAATATTAAATAGCGTTGAAGTTCATTTCCAAAATTTGATCATGTAGAATTCCGAAATTATGTATATAAACAAAAATGTTCATTTGTTTTATATTCTGATTTTGAATCGGCTCTCGAAAATTGCAACGTGAAAATTTTGGATAAATCAACAAAATATCAAAAGAATGGCGTTCAGTGCAGGCCACTACTTGAAATGCTCTTATGATGACAGTTTGTCCAAGTTCAATAGCCATTGGGGTAACGATTGCACGCAATGGTTCACAGATGAAATGGCTAGCATTGCCAAATTTGTTGAATCCAAAATTAAAAATATTGTACCAATGATGTGTAATACTGATATTGTTGAAGCCAGAATATGTCAAATTTGTGAGAAACCTTTCGTTAAGAAGGACATCATTGTTAGGGACCATTGTCACTTTTCGGGGTTGTTTAGGGGTTGGAGTCATCAGGGTGCAAGCTTGCCTTCAAAAAGCTTTTTATGGTACCCATTATATTCCACAATCTTTCCGGGTATGACTGTCACTTTATTATACGGGATGTAGCAAAAAGAGGACGTGTGAGCATACTTCCCATCAACAAAGAGAAATACATATCATTCACTCAATACGATAGTGAAACTAGCATTAAATTCAGATTCATAGATTCATATTGTTTTATGGGAGCCAGTCTCGATGAGTTGGTTTCCACAATGGATGCAAAAAATTAAAAAAATTTGAAAAAAGTATTTGCACAATTAGATGATGAAAAATTACAGCTTCTCACTAGGAAAGATGTATTTCCCTACGATTATGTTGATAGTATAGAAAAACTCCTCGACACTGAGCTACCCTCCAAAGAACACTTTTAAAATAAGCTCAACGACACCGAAATTGATGATGCGAAGTATGCTTACGCTCAAAATGTTTGGCAGCAATTTGATATCAAAACTTTTGGGGAATACAGTAATTCATACATGCGAACAGATATATTTTGCTTCTGGCTTTCGGAAATTTTCGTGAAATTGACTTGAAATCTTATGGATTGGACCCCAGCTGGTACTATACTATGCCGGGATACACGTAGGATTGTATGCTTAAATATACAAAGTGTAAATTACAAATATTGATAGACGTTGATATGGTCATGTTTGTGGAAAAGGGCATACGGGGCAGTATTTCAGTTTGTTGTAATAGATATTCGGAAGCTTATAACAAGTATATGCCTACATACAATCCCACGCAGCCGTCCAAATCCATCATGTATTTCGATGTAAATAATCTCCATGGGTGGGCGATGTCAGAATGTTTACCATATGGAGGCTTCGAATGGGTTGATACAAATATTGATGTGACTCAAATTCCTGATGATAATCCCGAACGTTACATTTTACCAGTGGATTTGGAGTACCCTGAGGAGCTTTACAATTCACAAAAAGGTTTTTCATTTTGCCCCAAACACCGCTCACCACCAAATTCCAAGTTGAAAAAATCAATGCCAATTCTCCATAATAAAACAGAGTATACGTTACACTAGAGAAATTTGAAACAGGCTCTTGAACATGGATTAATCTTCATAAAGTTTTAAAGTAAAAAAGTATGCATGGTTTCGTCCTTACATCGAGCTAAATACTCGATTGAGGACTGCAGCCAATAATTCTTTTGAAAAAAATCAATTCAAGTTAGGTAATAATGCTATTTTTGGTAAAACAATGGAGAACATTCGGTTGCACCGAATTGTGAAATAAGTGTCTTCCTATGGTGCCAAAAATCTCATTTCCAGCCCTCGATTTCATAATAGTACAATTTTCGATTCAAACTTGATGACTATTGAATTGAAAAAAGCTGAACTTATATTCATTAAACCACTGTATGTAGGGATGGCTATTTTGGATTTGTCAAAAACATACATGTTTCAATTTCATTACGAATTTATGCTACCTACTATGGGTGTGGAAAAATGCAAGTTACTGTTTACCGATACAGATAGTTTCATTTATGAACTAACGTGTGGCGACGGATATGAAGAAATTATCAATAAACACATTTCCAAATTCGATACTTCTGATTATTCGAAAGATAACCATACCACTTGTGAATAAAAAGGTACGTGGGTTAATGAAGGATGAAGCAAATGGCAAAATTATCACACACTTTTCAGAGTTGCGTTCAAAAATGTACACTTATAAAGTGCAGGGAAGTAAAGTATGTAAAAAAGTAAAAGGACTTAAATATAATGTTGTGAAAAATAAATTAACCTTTGAGGATTACGTAGATTGTCTGAAAAATTCCAAGCAAAAGAATATTACACAATGCACAATCAGTTCATTTGCTCATAACGTTTATTGTATAGAGCAGACGAAATTAGCTCTCAGTCCGTACGACGATAAACGACATCTTATCCCCAAATAATTTGATACATTACCGTGGGGGCATTAGAGTCTAAATTAATTTTTTTATCCATCTTTTCTTCTAAAATTTTCTCTCGTTTACAGGTAGTACAATGAATTTACAACAATTGTGCATCAAAACGATCTGTGAGAATATACGGATCTAGGAATTTTCTTCGAAAGCAATTCTTCGAAAACAATTCTTCGAAAACAATTCTTCGAAAAACAATTCTTCGAAAATGCAATTCTTCGAATACTATATTCTTCGAATAAACAATTCTTCGACTAATAATTCTTCGACAGCTTTATTATTTGGATTTACTAAAATCTGGGATAAGTTTTCATTAGACAATAATCAATATTTCTCGCATGATATATAAACGTATTATGCGGATCATACTAATAATAAATGAAAATTATAAGGTCATTTTGTTTTTTGAGAATACCAGCATCGATATGGAACCGTTGTGATTATGAAAGATTTTGATATAGATGCTGGACGTTATCGTCAAGGATTCGATAAATATATAAGTATACAGAGAGATTGATGTATCCCACAGTTATCATCATGAAACCGTTGAGCAAAGAAGTTGATGTTATTCGAAAGACTGAAATCAATGAAATTGCAAAAGCTATTCAAAAAAATATTTGGCTTTGAAATTAGGTAGATCCGAAGAAGATGAGTCATTGCAAAATTTTTTTAAACTTGTATCTGTCTCATTGAGGAAAATAGCAGCAATGCCGCCGCCGACGTCGCAATCTCCTACTACCCCAATGAAAAGTGAGGTAAAATCTGAACTCAAACAAGAGAAAGTGGAAGAGCGTAAAACGTCTCCATTCGAATCCATCGAAACGATGACTCCATTCCAATCCCTCGAACATGTTGCAAGTACAGATGATAATGATGGTGCAAGAAGAACAAGATAAGAGCTTTGTGTCAGACATGAATGAACAAGTTTTACAGGAATATATCGATCAATATCCTAAACCGTACATTATAAAAGATTGGAGTAATGACAAAGAAATAGATAAAGTATACGGTCCTGTATATGATGGTGTATCTTCAAAATGGTTCCTAGGTAACAAAGAAATAGATTTCGACAAACGCAGCGGATACATTAAAATGGGTGGATATCAGTGGAGAGCAACACCCGGTATATATGAACTCATATTTTTAAACACACCTGAAAACTTTAATAATGAAGATATGCAGGCATACAAATCAATTGTAGATTTGTCGAATATTCACAAAAACTCCTTAGGCTATCCGAAAGGTAGTAAAAGATACAAATATACCGAAATAATTAAACCGATCTTTCCTATACGAAATCAACGTAAAATATCGACACGTACCGGTTTACCTAGAACATCCAACCCTGCAGCAAAAGGTAGCGGTTTACCTAAAAATATACCTATTGCAATGACATTCAATACTAAACCTATGGAGTTTGTTTATTGGGATGACCCAAACGAACTATGCGAACGCCTCAAATTATTGATAGCCTCTCGGGATGCCGGAAATACTTCGCATGACAATGAGATTATTGCTATTTTGAGTGAACTCAAAGAGGCAAATATAATTCTATAAGATGACGTACATCTATGCATACATTCACATTTTCAAAATGGTTATCGATAAGTTCGGACGTAGCGACAGCAGCACCGCTGGAGGGAGTGGTGATAGAAAGCGAAAATTACCTACGCCCTCTGGAGGCGGCGGCTTGCTGCATACTCCAGATGGTAACATCGATTTTGATAATTTGAAATTGAGTAATGTAAAGAGACCCACCAAAAATACTGATGCTGCCAATAAACAATATGTGGATGAAATCGATGAAAAAATTACTGCAACCATACGACACCAAGATGAACTACACCATTCGGAAATAGCTCAAGTGAATGATGAAATGATAAAGTTGTATCGTGAAATTAAAAATGAATTGAATAAAACAAACAATCAATTGGAAAGGAAAATACAAACCCTCAATCAGAATTTCATTCAAATAATGCAACTGAGTGAGGTACGCTATAATGAAAAAAAGTCATTTTTCGAAAAATTCAACCAACAATACAAAACTGATATTGAAAATATTCGTGGAGATTTGTTGAAAAAAATTTCTGAAATAACCGATTCGATTCATGCACACAATTTAAAATGGGATATTAAGCACAAGGAAACGCTGATAACCACAAATGAACTAAACCAGTTCCGAATTGATTTTTCACAATATATCTCCAAAATAAATTCAGATATAGCGAGTGTAAAATCTGCTGTCGAGAAGATTACTAAAAGACAAAATGTAGTGTATACATCACCTTAATAAAATAGTAGGTTTCACAGTTTCGTCATCACAAATGTGCGTGATGGCTTCCAAAGACAAGATTCAACTTGTCCGTGAACTGCACAAACCAATTAGAAAAAATTATCCTCGACGTCGCACCATTATTAAAGGCTTAGATGATTTATGGCAAATGGACTTGGCTGAAATGAGACCTTACGCCCGTCAAAATCGTAATTTCAAACTCATTCTAGTCGTTATAGATTGTTTTTCGAAGTGCGTGTGGACTCGACCGTTGAAAACGAAAACGGGGGAGGAAATTACCAAAACGTTTGCAGATATTTTGGCACACACGAAACGATGTCCAAAAAATCTACAAACCGATCAGGGAACAGAATTTTACAACAGTAAATTTCAGAGTTTGATGAAAAAACATGAGATAAATCACTACAATACGTACAGCATCCTCAGAGCCTCTATGGCCGAACGGATTATAAGAACTTTGAAGGAAAGATTGTACAAGTATTTCAGTTTGAATGGCACCTACAAATGGTTGAATATATTACCTGAAATCACAAAATCTTACAATGATACGCGCCATTCAAAGACGGTTATGAAACCTTCGGAAATTGATAAAACCAATGAAAAAGAAATTCTCAAATCAACATACAGCCACTTGAAAATAGCTGGACCGAGGAAATTCAAAGTCGGCGATGTTGTGCGAATTAGTAAGGCAAAGCACGTTTTCGAAAAAGGTTACACACCCAATTGGACTACGGAATTATTCAAAATCATCAAGTCAATATCACCAACCCTGCCACCTTCATGCTGGAAGATATGCAGGGTGCTCCTATCAAGGGTG
Source organism: Chrysolina americana (assembly GCA_958502065.1). Classification (NCBI taxonomy): domain Eukaryota; kingdom Metazoa; phylum Arthropoda; class Insecta; order Coleoptera; family Chrysomelidae; genus Chrysolina; species Chrysolina americana. The sequence goes on from OY293418.1 coordinate 40,810,674, forward strand.
CTTTTTATGTAGAGGAATTATAAAAAACTGCGAATCCAGATATATATCTCGTGGAAAAGTTCTGAGGAAGAAAGGCAAATAATGTACGTTAAATGGCTCGGTTTGCATAACAAACATAACAGTTGGATCGAAAACGTTGATTTTGTATAGAATCTCATGGGAAACAAACACAAATCATATAATTCCGAGGGGTCTTTCAAATATTTTTTTCACAGTTAACAAACATGCAACAACAATTTTAAAATTGACCACGTGATCTGAAGCTATAAAAGCGTATGCAAGCACAGACAAATATTCAGTTTGAAAACGAAAATGTCTCAAGATAGTGGTTACGTCAGTGAAGTTGAAGTAATGTGCGATAGTGATGGAGAAGATTATAAAGAAACTCTAAATGCCATCGACAGAGCATTGGGGCAATACGAAATGGCAGCTCGGAACGAACATCAGATGATGTTGATGGTCTTCCCTATGCCATCCTACGAAATTCGATGTGGTATAAGTCCCTCCAGGGATTTCGGCTCATGCATCGTTTTGAAGCAGCAGTTCTCCATTCCATCTATCAATTTTGCTTCTTTTGAATGGGCAACCCTCATTGACATCCTGCAAGAAATAAAGGAAAATTTCTTTGAATCACAAATCGATGAGTATGTAGATGAGTATGATCCAATCACAACACGTTGCGGGGATTACATTTACATCACACAGTACATCGAAAGTAATACCAAACAAATTTCCATTTCCAAGGATATCACGAACATGGAGTTGTCTGAACAAGATGTGAACGACATTCTCAATACACACTTGGGGGTGCTGTCTGACCGTATCGCTATGCTGGGTGCTATGAACTTTTGTGACTATTATTGAGGTGTTTTTGATATTATTCAATCTTGGTTACGTGAAAATAAAACCAATTTGAGTTTGGAAGAAATTATAGAAGGTTTTTGTCAAGCTTCATCTTTAGATAGTATGTTGGCTAATGATTTACGTGAATATTTATTTTATTATAAACAAAAAATTGTGTATGATTTATGCAATGAAAATTAAATGGTAATTTGTTTTATTTATTTGAAGATTTGCTTAGATTTCCAATCATTTCTGTTTTTCTTGAGACTACAATACCAACTACACCAGAAATTCGTTCTCGTTATCAGTTTCAAAAATTTCCTTCGAAAAAGATTTCGTGGTTTTGATAGGTGCACCATTTGTGTATGTCAGTCTGTCAGTCAGTCTATTTTAGTTGCTGTTTGAAACATTACACGGAAAAAATGAATATCAACGGTATCAATACGTGCAAGAACAAAAATGAGTTGGTGAGTTGCAAGACTTGCCGGAAAGTGTATCATTGTATGATATGTGCTATTATGATCGGAGATGACATCCGATGTCACAATAACATGGGTGTGGCCGTCACCTCCGGGCACATATGGATACCAGCAGGCCTTGCAACGAAGATGGCATTGACGGACATCGAGGGGCCGCCGCCAAGACGACGCCGTCGATTTTCATCAACATCGACATCGGAGGAGGGCGACGACAACAGAGCCTTGCAAAATTCACTTAGGGAGTTGTACTGACATATGTGATAAAATTTATTATATACAATACATATTTTAATAAAAAAAAAAAATTGAAAAATATACAATGCATATTTTATTCAAGATCATTTTATTCAGATATGGATGTAGCAACAACATCTGAAATAAATGACTTTTTCCAGCATATTCTGGAAATACCTACTTCAAGTAAGGTAAGCTCGGGTAAGTGTGAATTTGGGGCAAGTGTGAGTTTGCTCGCTATCTTCGCTAAACCGGGCGACAGCCCAAAGCCTACACTCATAGTGAAATCCAAATATTTTCCACAATTTTCTAACCTACAATTCATCAACCCGAACGAGTATAACGAGTTTATTTCAAGGTTTGGGTGTATTGGTAAAATCTAAGGTAAGCATGTTTAGATAGTATGTTGGCTAATGCTTTACGTGAATATTCATTTTATTATAAACAAACATTTGTAAATGATTTTGTTATAAATGAGAATAATGAATTATGTGTGTTCAATTTCAAGTTTAAATTTTTATTACTTTGCAGACACTCAAACATAAAAACATTTTCAACTTACCTTTTTTTTTTGCTCAACACTATACAAAGCCTGGGTTCACTGCCCTCCATAGAAAATACTTCATATTCTAATCTTTCAAAAAAACAAATTTTGAGACACTTTTTCAATTCTCTATATAAAATGAATCTTTTTGTTTAACGATTATTGAAATAATTTTGAAAAATATACAATGCATATTTTATTCAGATATGTATGTATGTAGCAGCTTTTTCCAACATATTCTGGAAATACCTACTTCAAATATATGAGTTTCAAGCATATGCTGGGAAAAGATACTTATTTCAGATGTTGCAGGTACATGGATATCTAAAATAATTCATTGTAATATTTTAAACGCTGCGCTTTCACGAAAACGAAACGTAAGTAAGTATTTCCAGCATGTGTTGGAAAAAGTAATTTATTTTCCATACTTGAAGTAGGTATTTACAGCAAATGCTGGAAATACCTACTTCAAATATAAATAATTTCAGAGTGGAATTTGGAGATCTTGATTAAAAACCTTCCTTTCTAGAATGATTTTTTTTATGAATGATGTTTAAATAAAATTTTTTTTTTCTTTTTTTATTACATAGAATATATAATTACATGATCATTTTGTTCGTTGAAAGCAGTAGTTATCGTTCATAAATGGAAACAAATTTCGAATTATATTTTTTATTACAGGTATTCCAATCAGAATTTCCAACTTCCACTCTGAAATTCTCCATACGTGAAGTAGGTATTTACAGCAAATGCTGGAAATACCTACTTCAAATATAAATAATTTCAGAGTGGAATTTGGAGATTTTGATTAAAAACCTTCCTTTCTACAATGATTTCTTTTTATGAATGATGTTTAAATAAAATCTTTTTTTTTTCTTTTTTTATTACATAGAATATATAATTACATGATCATTCTGTTCGTTGAAAGCAGTAGTTATCGTTCATAAATGGAAACAAATTTCAAAATATATTTTTTATTACATAAAAAATGGCAGTGCGTCAACAGGAAAATGTTTACGGATTTATATATAATTGAATTAAACTTTTAAAATATATTTTTTATTACATATAAATACTCAAATTTTCATCTATACCTTGTGCGAGCTACAAATTTAAATTTCAAAAATTTATGCCAATCTGAATCAGTAAAATAGTAATTTTTCCTCATTTGTTTTTTCAGTTCTCTAATACAATTTATATTAAGTAATTCTTTGAATTCTTTTGGAATAATGAAATAACAAGTACTTGGCAAATTTTTGGAATACCAAATTTCAATATGAAGTTTCTCATCAAACGAAGCACGATTTTTGGGAGTCCAATAAATTGCGTTTGCAGACAATTCTTGTAGACTTGGCGGAGTGGAAAGTGTTCCTTCAATTCCTGGTGTAACGCACCTATTAGCCATGTTTAATCTGTAACCTTTTTAGGAAATTTTAGACCTGTTATACAGTTGTAAATATACAGTGAGGACCAAAAGTCCGTCGCCCCCCCCGTAACTTCTTCATTTTCCATATTACATAAAAATGTTAAATACATAAGTTGTAGGGTTTCATTCGATCTTTTTAATGGTTCAAGTTTCATTCATACAGAGTGTCTCAAAAAAGCACGGTGACTTAGAAGTTAACTTTTTTAAATGGGACACCCTGTATTTCATTGCATTATTACATTCTACGTTGAATTCTGAACAAGTTTGATAAATAGTTTTCTATCAAAAAAGTTAATAGTTTTGGACTTATGAACACTTGTAAATCATTATTTCGACTACTTTTGCGCCAGTTCAATGAGAAAATCGTAACAAATGGATCACAATGTATTCCACTTTCCTATCCTAACTTTTTGAAAGCTATCCAATGTTGCAAACTGCTGATGGCACCATGTGTAACTTACCTCGTCGTACCATTTTACAATTGTTAGAGTTGTTAAATCTCACGAAAAAAGAGTACAAATGAAGTTGAAACATTTTATTAACAAATAAGGTAGTCCATAAATACAGATCAAGAATCATTAAAAACTGAAGAGATATTTTAATTTATAACTAAAAACGGTGAGTTTTTATCTATTTCAAAAGATGTTCGACATGTCCACCATGCATTTCTTGACACATAAATAGTCGGGTTGTAAACTCTTCCCTAACATTAATCAAGGTTTGAGGTGTTATTTCTGAACACACTTCAATAATTCGACGGCGCAGTTCATCTAACGACCCACAAACTGTCTTAAAAACTACGGATTTCACATAGCCCCAGAGAAATAAATCAAGCGGTGAGAGGTCCAGTGAGCGAGCTGGCCACTCTGTAGTACCTCGACGTCCAATCCACCTACCTGGACACCTTTCATCTAAGTAATTTCTCACCTCCCGAAAATAGTGTGGTGGCGCTCCATCTTGCTGAAATGTTACATCCAAGTAAAATTCATGTGGGTTTTGCGCAACGATCTCATCGATACTGGGACTTATTGTGTCTTGCAGCATTTGGAGGTATCTGGGACCATTTAAATTTTCTTTCAAGAATATGGGACCTACAATGTGGTTACCTAAAATACCAGCCCAAACATAAATTTTCTGGGGAAATTGAGTATGCCCCTTGCGGAATTCATGGGGATTCTCATCACTCCAATATCTACAATTCTGGGTATTCACATTTCCATTTAGGTGAAAAGTGCTTTCATTACTAAAGCAGATGTGTTGCAAATAAAGTCGATTTGCAACAATTCTTTCTGCCATGGTCTCGCAAAATTCAAGTCGCCGGTCTGGATCATCTTCAACCAATTGGTGCAAAATTTTTATTTTGTAAGGATGGAATTTATTTTGTTTTAAAACCCTCTTTACTGATGTTTTAGAAACATCACATGTCTCAGCTACTTGCTTAGTTGATTGTTGTGGGTTATTCACCATTTCGGCTAGTACTTGAATTTCAACATCTTCCGTAATTATTTTCGGCCTCCCAGATCTCGGAGCAACTTTCACGGTGCCAGTTTGGTTAAATTTTGCCACCAATTTCTGCAGATATTTTCGACACATCGGACGTTCTGCGAATAGCAGCGTGGTAATTTCGGTTAGCTTCACCAAATATGATAACGGCTTCAACTTTGTCTGCTACTGAACGAGCCATATTAATCAACAAGAGAAATTGAAAACCGTTTGAAACAAAGTTTTGAAAACCTACAAAATGTCAATGACATTTGGCAAAAACAGATTAGAGTTTTTTTTTCGTTGTCATGGACAAAATATACGCGCATAGCGTGCATAGCCTACCTCATTAATTTATTTGTGAACTGGTGCAAAAGTAGTCGAAATAATTATTTACAAGTGTTCATAAGTCCAAAACTATTAACTTTTTTGATAGACAACCATTTATCAAACTTGTTCAGAATTCAACGTATAATGTAATAATGCAATGAAATACAGGGTGTCCTATTTAAAATAATTAACTTCTAAGTCACCGTGCTTTTTTGAGACATTCTGTATGAATGAAACTTAAACCATTAAAGAGATTGAATGAAACCCTACAACTTATGTATTTAACATTTTTTTGTAATATGTAGAATGAAGAAGTTACAGGGGGGGCGACGGACTTTTGGTCCTCACTGTATAATCCAATGGTTGAATTCTCGAAAAGTAAATAGGCTAGGGGGCTTCTAGATCAAAATCCCATGTATTTTCTTATGGTGGTCCGTTCTGGCAAATTTGGTTCCTTTCAAGGTCACGCGTCACTGCTTCGCGTTCATCGTGTGACGTAGTCGAGAGAGATCCAGTTGATTGATAATATTTTGCCAATAGAGCGCGGCGCACACATATTTTGAATTGAATTTAAAAAGAAAAAAGATTTCAGCAGTAGAGGTTTGAACCAGCGGTTTAAGTTTGGTAGCGAGTGACGCTAGCCTTGCCTCAACGGAGACTTCGTACAAGTTGATGTACAAATGTGGGATATATATTTCTGCAGACGCTGTTTAAATAATATACGAAAAATAATGAATGTGAGTCTGATAATAATAATGATGTTTGGAATAAATATGAAAAAATGGCGGTTCAACGGTGGTCTAGCGTTTCAACAAGCAATGTGTATAGGGTGTCTCAAAACATATCATTTAAGAGAAAATAAACATGACGGGTGCTTGTCTTATTTAGTATACAGGGTGTATCAAAACATACCATGTAAGAGAAAAAATATGGCATCTGATCGTTTGATTTAGTATACAGGGTCTCTCAAAAAGTATCAGTTACGAGAAAAAAACATGACGGCTGCTCGTTAGATTTAGTATACCAGGTGTATCAAAACATACCATTTAAGAGATTAAAAAACATGGTGGGTGCTTGTCTTATTTAGTATACAGGGTGTCTCAAAACTTATCATTTAAGAGAAAAAAAAACATGGCTGCTCGTTAGATTTAGTATAGCTGGTGTACGAACATATTATTTAAGAGAAAATAACATGGTGGGTGCTTGTCTTATTTAGTATACAGGGTGTCTCAAAACGTAAAATTTAAGAGAAAAAAAATGGCGGCTGCTCGTTAGATTCAGTATACAGGGTGTCTCAAAACGCAAAGTTTATGAAAAATCATATCATTTGAGAGAAAAAAAGACATGGCTGCTTAGGGCAGAGAAAAAGGTACCATTGGGGACATGGGGATTTAAAATACGAATCATCGAAAAATAAGCACTTCCGGTTTGAAAAAATTGAGGTAGAAGAAAAGTAATAGTGAATTCGGATTATCCACATCGAGGAGAGTTCAAACATGCAATAAAATGGTCACTTCCGGTTTTCACTTCCGGTTGTCCCATTTCGATAATTTTGGCATCAATGGATTCGTTTCGATGTCAAGAAACATTTTTAGGCATTATCCAATGCCAAAAGGGCATAGGAGGCTAACTTCGTTATTAGCGAAGGTACAACGACGTGCGGGTACTCTAACAAGACAACTTTTATGGGAGATCAAGAAAATAATAGAATTTCTTTCCGTCAACTACCATAAGTGCCATAAACCTCACATTTTAATGCGTTATGTACTCATCGCTCAAATGTTACAAGTCGGTTCATTAACGTTTGACATTTTTTTGTATAGAACGTTGCTCAATATATCGGCGGCGCCTCACACTCGATATCTGTCAGTTGTCATTGGTAATATCGTTGAAGAAAAAAAAAATATGTGACAAATAAACATGGTTGTACAGGTAAATAAAAACATGGCTGCTACATGTATGTGTCAGATGGAAAATGGGTCATTGGGAGTAGCAAAGTATTCAGCAATAGTATATACAGGGCGTATCACACGTTTTTCAAGAGAAAAAACATGGCTGATGCAAGTGTCAAGTGTCATGTGGAAAATGGGACGCAGAAAATACGTATCATTGGGGATATGGGGACCCAATAGAAAAATATGGTGATATTTCATACTGAGTGTTCCAAAATTTCCTTAGACATACACAGAGTGTTCAAAAATCATTCAAGATAGGAAAAAAAAACGCTAGCGTTTCACCGTGCGATCCCAATCGGAAATGTATTACATGTCATCGAGACCGAATACGTCAGCACTCTCTATCATCAGGAAGGTGCCCAATCATTGAAAATTGAGATAGTGCATTGATAAGGGTCCAAATTTAGTTACTATCGGTCGTGCGATTTCAATAATTTAGACACCAATGGGTTTGTTTCGATGTCAAGAAACATTGTTAAGCATTTTCCAATGCCAAATGGGCATAGGACCCTAACTTCGTTATCAGTAAAGGTAGAAACATGCAGGTACTCTAATAAGACAACTATTATGGGAGATCAAGTTTGATCAAAGCAGAACGAACTAACCTTATAAAACGTCTATTTTAGTCGCATTTTTGCATCTTTTACCGTTTCAAATTTTAGCTGTTTTTTTCGAACGCAAAAAACGGTTATTGTGGTCGCATTTTGGCATGTTTTAGCGTTTCTAATTTCAGTTGTTTTTTCGAATGCAAAAACGTGTATTTTGAGCAATTTTGAAATGCCAAATCTCCATAAGAAACATAGAGTTTTTCGGTTTAATTTAAGGCTGTTTTTTTTTAGAACGCGAAAAACGTTTATTGTGGTTGCATTTTTGCATGTTGAAGCGTTTCAATTTTCAGTTGTGTTTTTGGAACGCGAAAAACGTATATTTTGATCACATTTTTGCAGTTTGACTCTGTTTCTTTTTTTTTGTATCCATTATCAGGTGGGTGGGGAGAGGGTTAAGCAACTTTAATTTCTTCTCGACATAAGACTTGTTTAATTGAAACCAATCTGATTAATTCCCGCCCATTGCAAGTATGCGGTCAGTTATTTCTTCAAGAATGTCCGAATCCATATACTCCAGACAAAAGCATTATAGTTGACACCTCATCATTGTTCTTAGTCTTTCCGTTATTGGCCAAGTAGTCGAGATAATTTTAGATGCAAAGTATTATATGAGACCTAGAGGCACAACTGGTGTAGTTGAATCTCTTATAGCATTTTAATCTCGAGGAGTTTCAGATCCGAGTGCGATAAGTAAAATTCAGATATTTTTGTAAACTATTTTCTTTAGGAATTTTCAAATTGATGTTTTTTTATTCAACCAAATGTTTCTTCACTACCAGTAAAGCTGTAGCTCAGCTATTACCTACGTGGTCAGTTTGATTTTAGTTGCAGAGCATCAAAGGAGACCTAAGAACCCTATGGGTATAGTTTAATCTCTTATCGCATTATAATCTTGAGGAGTTTCAGATCTGAGTCTAGTAAGGAAAATTTTGATATTTTTGTAAACTATTTTCTTTAGGAATTTTCAAATTGATGTTTTTTTATTCAACCAAATGCTTCTTCACTACCAGTAAAGCTGTAGCTCAGCTATTACCTACGTGGTCAGTTTGATTTTAGTTGCAGAGCATCATAGGAGACCTAAGAACCCTATGGGTATAGTTTAATCTCTTATCGCATTATAATCTTGAGGAGTTTCAGATCTGAGTCTAGTAAGGAAAATTTTGATATTTTTGTAAACTATTTTCTTTAGGAATTTTCAAATTGATGTTTTTTTATTCAACCAAATGCTTCTTCACTACCAGTAAAGCTGTAGCTCAGCTATTACCTACGTGGTCAGTTTGATTTTAGTTGCAGAGCATCATAGGATACCTAAGAACCCTATGGGTATAGTTTAATCTCTTATCGCATTATAATCTTGAGGAGTTTCAGATCTGAGTCTAGTAAGGAAAATTTTGATATTTTTGTAAACTATTTTCTTTAGGAATTTTCAAATTGATTTTTTTTTATTCAACCAAATGCTTCTTCACTACCAGTAAAGCTGTAGCTCAGCTATTACCTACGTGGTCAGTTTGATTTTAGTTGCAGAGTATCATAGGAGACCTAAGAACCCTATGGGTATAGTTTAATCTCTTATCGCATTATAATCTTGAGGAGTTTCAGGTCTGAGTCTAGTAAGGAAAATTTTGATATTTTTGTAAACTATTTTCTTTAGGAATTTTCAAATTGATGTTTTTTTATTCAACCAAATGCTTCTTCACTACCAGTAAAGCTGTAGCTCAGCTATTACCTACGTGGTCAGTTTGATTTTAGTTGCAGAGCATCATAGGAGACCTAAGAACCCTATGGGTATAGTTTAATCTCTTATCGCATTATAATCTTGAGGAGTTTTAGATTTTAGTGTGATAAGGGAAATTTTGATATTTTTGTAAACTATTTTCTTTAGGAATTTTCAAATAGATGTTTTTTATTCAACCAAATGCTTCTTCACTATCAATAAAGCTGAGTTATAACCAACGTGGTCAGTTTGATTTTAGACGCAGAGCATCATAGGGGACCTAAGTGCCCTATTGGCATAGCATTTCATCCAAGAATTCGAAATATGTAAAAATGATTACTCAATAGATGGCTGACAACAGTAAGGAAAACATTGCTATTACTAAACTTACTAAAGTATGTCAGGAACGATATATCCAGTATTAAGAATCCAACCTCATATGTCTCCATTATCGAAAACAAATTTCATAACTTTTATTGCAAGCAGCAATTATGTTTTGTAAGTAAACGTACCGAATTAAGCGACGATATGTGTGAAGTATCCAGTCATGTAATAGGAATGGAAAACAATATGTAAATTGAATTTTGTTTACTTTTCCAAACAGTTCACGAAAAATTATTCCGAAATGTACTGGACTATTATTATCCGTTACAAGCGGTATTCGAGCTGTTGTTATCAGTTATGGAAAAGCTTGGATGCCGGATGCTCCATCCGTATGTGGTCATTATCTAAGCCGAAGAAAAACAAATATTGTAGTTATCAGTTATGAAAAAACCGCAAACATTAGAAGTTTCAACAGAATTGTTTATTATCTGAACCACAGAGAAGCAAATATCGCCATGAGAATCAGTATTTTGCGGGGTTCTGGAAGCTAGTTTATTTGTGATCGTCCTGGCAGCAGTTCATAATGATTTAGTGCACTGATTCCATTGAAAAACATTTTATTTGACAGTGATAGAAGTAGTTTATAATACTTCAACGATTTGTGCAGCAAAGTAAGTGTTTGAGATTTTTTCACTTTTGCTCAAGTGTTTGTACGTTTGCTTTTGTGTGTTCTGAAAGTTCATAACGATTTCCAATTCGAAGCGATTCAATAGCTTATCATAAAAGTAAAATAAAATTGTTTTTATTGCGCGGTAATGTAGTCTTGTCTCACTAAAACAGTGTTTTTCGTTTAGGGGAAATTGTTGCCTGGAGGCTATCAAAGAACTGTATTTTCTCTAGTTGTTTGCATTTTTACCTAGCTTCGATATATTTCATTCGGGTAAATTCGTGTTTATATCCATATTTCATTAGAATAAACTCATGTTTCCATACAATATTTTTCTTCGTTAGTAAGCAATGAGTTCATTCATACATACAATATTTTTTGTTCAACTTATATTCATAAATATGATTCGCTAATGTTTCTATACAACATTTTTTTCATCGTTTGGAGAATTTTTACTAATTTATTTCATTCATATAAACTCGTGATTACATACAATATTTTTCTTCGTTAGTAGGTAAAGAGTTCATTCTTACATACAATTTTTTTTTGTTTCGCTCATATTCATAAATATGATTCACTAATGTTTCTGTACAACATTTTTTCACCGTTTGGAGAATTTTTAATAATTTATTTTATTCATATAAACTCGTGATTCCATACAATATTTTTCTTCGTTAGTAGATAAAGAGTTCATTCTTACATACAATATTATTTTTTTTTGTTCAGCTTATATTCATAAATATGATTCACTTATGTTTTTGTACAACATTTCTTCACCGTTTGGAAAATTTTTATTAATCATTTGGATAAACTCGTGTTTCAATACATTTTCACGCTATGTTTCCATACAATTTTTTTTTTGTTTGTTCAGTTCAGACCATTTTTTATTGACATATTTAATTCGCCGAAGCATTTATATTCGTAGATATGATCCACATATGTTTCTATACATAATTTTTCTCCTCTTGGTTAGAATTTTTATTGATATATTTCATTCGTAAAACTAGTGACAACTGATTGTACGGAATATTAACCAGCGATTTGATAAAGCATTCCCTAATGAGTTTCAAATAATCATATCGACATGCAGCGTTGATTCATAATTTTTATATCAAATTCGAAATGTTTAAGTAGCCATTTCTAGTGAAAAATTCATGATTCAGTTTGAGATGTTTAGGATGTTACCCCATTTATTTCAGCTGAAAATTTAGAAAATTTGTTATTACTTTATAATATTTCAATAAGATTTAAATCAGGGTGTTGAGGAGGTCATCTCTTTTACATCAGATTCGACATGTTTAAGTCGCCATTTTTACTGGAAAAATTCATGATTCAGTTTGAGATGTTTAGGACGTTACCACATTTATTTCGGCTGAAAATATTGAAAAATTTGTTATTGTCTTATAATTTTTTTCCAATAGGATATAAATCAGGGTGTTGAGGAGACCACCTCTTTTATATCAGATTCGGCATGTTTAAGTCGCCATTTATACTGAAAAATTCAAGATTCAGTTTAGGATGCTTTATAATTTTTCAATAGGATTTAAATCGGGGTGTTGAGAAGGTCATCTCTTTTACATCAGATTCGACATGTTTAAGTGACCATTCTTACTGAAAAAAATCAAGATTCAGTTTGAGATGTTTTAGGATATCAGCCCATTTATTTCATCTATAAAAAAAAAAAATAAAAATTATTTCCTTACAATATTTCGAAAAGATTCAAAGCAGGGTGTTGTGAGGGTCACATCATTTTTAGGATTCAGATTGGGGTGTTGAGTAGGTCGCTTCATAGTTAACGCAACCAACTTTATCGCAATTTCGTTTAGGTGTAGCACGCGTTGTTAGGGACGTTAGAAGGAATATAAAATATATTACCAATACAATATCCGCGAGTCTCATAATTTCATACTGTGGGCATTATTGTTTTTTTTTGTACTATATACAACTTCAAATCTTGTGAGGTTGATGGTTTCAAGCTTTCTTTTTGAAAAGTAATAATTTATATCAATAATTTTAAAAGGGGGAGAGAGTTGATGTGTTCTCCATCCTCAAGTTGAATGACCGCTAGTTTCTTGGCTAATGCGGTGATTTTGGAATGGAATAAAACATATTTTTGTATGATATTAAATATCTGTTGTCTACAAGAGGACCTCTACATAATCTATGATTCGTAATTTGTTCATTTTCTTTCCTGAAACCGATTGCTAATATACTATTTTGTTGTTCTACGTTACCATTTTGTTGATCTATATTATCAACATAACTGGGAGCTTGCTATGAGTGTTTCTTCTTTTTGGGAGGAAACAATAATGAAATAATGTTTCGCTATTTCCATGAGCGGTTGGCGTTTACTGATTCATAGGATTTATATTTCTGTTTGTAGGCATTCGTTAGTATTAAAATGTTTTCGTAAACACACAGGTCTTTGGCCGTATAATATTAAGGACCACATTTCAATAATAGTTGAAGTAGTCCTTTCGTAGGAGTAAAATGTTTATTTTCAATAATAAGTTCATTGTTTTCATATTGTAAAGGGGTATTGCCAATATCATATCCATATGTGTCAGATTCGATCATTCTTTGCTGCTCTCAGATTCCGTTTCATTTAGGAATTGGGTTGTTCACAGCGCATAAATTGGATGTTGTGTTATGCGACATATTGAATGCAACTGAATTCGCTACACTCCAACAAGTCTATATATGCGTAACTACACCCTACCAAACCACTCATAACCAACGGCGCAAAGCTCAACTAACATATACTGCATTGATATTAAAATTGTGTAATATTATCGAAAAAAAAAAAAAAACTAAAATTTTTATATCTTTTATTATGGATATCTAAACATTGGACACATCATTTCACCCCAATAAGTACAACCACATTTTTCAAATAACAGTTCAAATTCCTTATTACTGCAAAACGCTGTAAATTCTTCGTGATTCTTAATGTGATTGATGAGTTTAGCTGCATATCCTTTTCTACGGTACTCCGCCAATGTATGAATATAATAAAGGGTTTTCGGCTTAGAATGTTTCTTCAATGAGTCAAAATCCATGGTTGATAGTAACGCAAATGCTGTTGGTTTATCGTTGATGTAAATAATGTAACATGAGATTTTTCTATCATAATACCCTTGTTGAATCAGATCATTTTTCTTAACAGCTTGATAACCAAAAAATAATCGTATTGCGTCCATCTTCAATAATTGCTGGGAATAAACTAAGTGATGAGGATTTTTCTTCATAGGATAAGCACATCTCATTTGAATTACCGTTCAGTCTTCCGTCCAACCCTCATAATATTATTTAAAGACTATTATATCACTTTTAAGTTGGTATCACTTTTTCTTACTTCAGTTGGCTTGATTCGGATTTTAGTGTTCTCCTGGGATCAACTGATTTGATTCTTTCCGCCTACACATTAATCATAAACACTCATAGACTATACTCAAAGATATAATATGTGCGAGTAGAGGACGTCTATTATTATTATTATTTGCCGAGGCGACTTACCGATTTTTGGTGGTGTATTTTCAGCTGTATGGAAACCAGGCAAGCACCAGAGGCATAAATAAATATATCATAATGAGGTTACAATATATTATGTCATCAGCCGAGGGAACTTACACACACACACAAATCATTATTTTAAAAATCATTTATTTCAGAGAGCTTACATTTTTTCTGTTTATAATTTCATCTACAACATCATGAATATTTTTTCGTATTTCCAATAGACTTTTTGGAGCTCCATCAAAGTACTCTGCTGTGGACTTGGTTTTTTTGAAATCATGATAAATATTAATCATTTTGGTATCTTCATCAGTATTACGCATGAACATTCCTTTCTTCAATGTTGATTTATTTTGATGGGGAAAATAATTTTTCACTATTACATCAGTAGGATCATATACTATTTGATTATGCTCAATCCAGAAATGCGGTGTAATTGTAACCCCATTCGAGTAAAACTTCGTTCCAATACACATTTTCGTTGTTATTCCATACTTCTTGGCTAACTCATAAAAAATAAAACTTGCTGGAAGGCATACTCCACAATAATTGTTTTAATGAATGTTTGTTCAGTACATGCTTTTATCAAGTTCAAGTGAACATACTGCAACATAGAATCAGTCATATCAATGCTTGTGGGCAATGCGACTGCTCAGTAAGTGCGTTAAATAATGAATGAAACTTTTTATTATTATTTTAGAATATCTTTGAAAATAATGTTTAACGGAACTTCTAGAAATTTGATTGAACATAAATCCTGGGAAATTCAATTTTTTTCATTTCATAAATGTGTCAAATAATATGCAACACTTTACATGCATTCTTATGGAAATTGAAGCCTAGAAATGATGCAAATCACTCGATATTTGCTGAATGCATCACTTTTATATGTATTCTTATGAGAACTGAAGCACACATTATTTGAAAACTGGGGGCCTTTGAAGCCAATCAGTTTTTCGCTCACTAGATTTTTTATGGAATAGACCAACACCCCCCACTCCATTATTTAGCATTCAGTCTTCCGTCCGATTGAAAAGTTGAACCGAGGTTATTGTCTCGTTACACGGTGTGGGTGGACGGCCTTAGCAAAGTTTCGGATTTCTCCGAAACCATCTTCAGCCACCCACCGCTCTGCTCCTAGTTGCCTGGAGGGCAAGGACGTCGTCACCCAGGGATTTCGGGTGGCAACTTCCGTGTCCCTGCCGACATCCGTTACGAAATCTGCCTTCGTAGCTCTATTTGCTTGTACTGGCTGTGCTTGTGTGTTCCCTTGGGAGGTACGCTGAACCCGCCCCTGGAGAGATATGGGAATGCTAGCATCCCCAACTCCCTCCGAGAGCCTTCAACCACCCCCTAGTTCATCCACTAGGGCCTTGGCATCACCCGGTTCCCTTAGGGTATGCACATCTACTACTTGTGGCCTCAGCTGTTGTGCGTGGGGCACACCCAATGACCTCGGAGCGCTTCGGCGCATTCCGAGGGGGCGTACCTCGCGAGCTTCGCCAGCATGAACTCCTCTGTAACCCTCCGACCTGCGAACAGATACATTTCTGGTTAATTGAAAACGTTCAAAACGAGCTTCCAGAGGTGGAGTTGTGACAACTCCCGCGGTATCAATTACTAAATCTAACTGAGCCGACGGGGAAGGCTGCCTCCCTCCGTCTAAGCTCGACTCTAAAGTACCTTGGTCTAGCACACTTCTCGGGGACAAGGTAGTTGACATCGTCAACTCACGGTATTCCCCGGTAGTACGTACCTGGGGGACGTCTCCGTCGAGGCGTCGCGACGCTTCGGGGAATAGACGCCTGGCGTCTAAGTCACCCGACAGCGGAGGTGTCCGAGAAAGCCCAGCGCCAGCGAACATGGCTTGGGTATTCTCCTCCGCGAGCATATGAGATCTCAATCTCATATTCGTCATTGCTCTAAAGGACAATAATTACGGCTGTAATGTATTATCGGGCTACTTGCGTGTGCAAGTGTGTGGCAAAGGAGAAGTGCACTGAAATCGACCTCGCTTCGACCCAACTCAAGTGTGACGATGAGAAAGGTCACCCTATAGCGAACTAACCTAACACCTAACAAGACCTCGCCGGGAAATGGACGAGGGAGGAAGGATTCACGGTTTAGAAAAACTATCTAAATAAAATTTCCTAACTTCAAAAATTGTGTGAAGCACCAAAAAGGAAAATTAAAATTGAAAAATTTTACTTCAAAAATTTACAACTGGATGTGACAAAAACCAAGACAGAGATTTTGGTTAAAAGGATCACGGAGCCTAACCAGACTGTCTCAGGTGGAAAAGCCGAGAGCAGCCGCAGGAAATAGGTATGGGAAGGACGCGAAACCCCTAGGTACCACAGGAAATGTGGCTCGCCAACGACAAAGTCGCAGCTAATGATGTCTTGACAGGCCGAGGAATTTAAGCTCGAACGATACAATCTTCGTGGAACTCTACGATCGAGCCGATTGTATCAGGTGAGATCTCGTTTTGGTGCCTGACCCCTTTTCATACGATGGGGATTTTTCGTCAACGTCGCGTACAGGTATTAAGTCGGGAAATAACTTTGATGAAGTTAAATCCCTAAGTGTCCGTTGCAAAAGATCACTTTACACTGATTATTGCTCGAGAGTTAAACTACCCATCAACGTACTTTCGTAGCGCGAATAAAACACCTGTAAACCGTACAAGTGAGTCTAACCCCTTTTAAGATAGAAACAAAACGTTATGAATCTACTGTGAACTGAATTATTATTACCGAGAACCTGACTCTAACTGCTAGCCAAAACAATGAATTGCAGAGACAAAAGGCAAAGCCAAACAAACGTAAGTTATTTAACGGAAACACGAAATTGATTATTACACTGCAATTCGACAAGAAAGAGTGGCTGTCTACTGCTTCGCTGCTTGCATATTTATGCAATCCTGACTGCTAAATCCGCGACACCCATTGGCCTAGAGGGCCAAAGTGGGCGTCGCCCTTGGCTGAACAAAACCCTAGCTCGCGAAAACGCGCGGGATTTGGGCAAATGACCGTTAAAGTCCCGTTATCTACGTTTTCTAGGGAGTATTTGACAAAAGTCACTAAATACTCACTAGATCTAGGGAGATATTGAAAGTCAGAATTTCAGATATCTCGATTCCTAGAGCGGTCCGATATTCGGAGAGCCCCGAGAAAAACCATAAACCAACGTGATTCTTGGACGCTAAAGAAATACACGTATTCCTTCGCCGAGGAATCTATACCCGTTTTCCGATTTGGCCAAACTGATGAGAAATCGAATTGAAATAAAATAATTTGTGAAAACAAATGGAGCCACGAAATCTTTCCACCCAACAAGAGACTAGCGTGTCGAAACCTTGCTCTAAGTGTTCTGTATACCGGGTGCTCGACTGTTTGGGGCCACAAATTAATAAAATTGAAAACTAGTCAGGAATTTCCGGTAAATCGGTAAAACTACGTACAGTGGAGTTCCACTGGGTGGAGATTGGGACTTTACATCATACAGGGTGAGACTAGACTAGTGACCTGAATATAATGCAAAAATCTAATATTATTCGACTGGCTTGAGAGTTATTAAGTGTGAAAATAGCTCACTAAAGGTGACCATACACAAAAAAAAACATCGTAGGAGCGCGGCGAGCCTGCCCTGCGACATTATAAATATGGGTACTTTTCTCAACTTCACTCATATAAGTCTACTTTAGAACGTTGAACGTTTAACAGTAGAATTTTTTATAATTACAGTTATCACAATGTCAATATTTACTGATCTTGTGCGGTATATTGCCACGATACTGGGAGTCATCATCCCAAATTATAATGATGAAGTTGCTCGAGAGGGCCTTGAGGAGTGTACCAAGGGGATGAGAAGGATTCGGAAAGCGATGAAGAATGCAACTTCTATGGGAGAGAAGCAGCATCTGGAAGCGTGTTTGCGAAACATTAAGACGATGAGGAATCAGTTCAAGGCCGAGCAGAAAAAAGGGGCAGGGCATTCTTCTCGACCTGAAGGAGCGAGGGAACGTGTGAAATGGAATGACTCCGACTCAGCTTTCAAAAGCCGAATCAGGACTGGTGTTATTTCCAACCTCAAACACAAGGACCCCGGCTCTTTCCTGATTGACTCTAGAGCAATCTTCAAACGCCGCATTCATGACGCTCTCAAAAAGGAATCGTCAGTCAAGGTGAACTCTGTTTTCTGTGGAGAATTCGAGATAGTGAAGGGAGCTAGTTTACTGAAGGAGTATAAATACTTTACTACTACAAACTCGCCAATTTACCGGGACACCAAACTGGAGGAATGGTTCCAAGATGAAGTTATTGCTCCAATCCTGAAAGTTCTTGAAGAATTTCAAGAGAGAGATTCAGGGTGGGCGTTGAAGAAAGTGTTTAATCTAGGCGTAAATATCAACAAGTTTACTCCGCAGCTTGGATCTTCCTACATCGAGTTGCCACCTCGAATCATGAATAAAAAAGCTTGCGTCAATGTCAGAAATAATGATCAAGCATGCTTTGCCTGGGCCGTTACTTCTGCTTTACATCCAGCGCAAATAAATATTGGTAGAACTTCATCATACCCCCGCTATTCAACAGTGTTGAAACTGGGAGGCATCCAATTTCCAATGACCATAAAGCAAATTCCGAGATTTGAAAAACAAAATGGTATTTCGATTAACGTTTATATCATTGAAAAATTAAAAAAATCGTTTAAAACACTACCAACATTCCTTACTGATGATAAGAAGGAGAGACACGTTAATCTTCTCTTGGTGCAAGACCGTTATTCTGATGACCATTCCGATGCTTCTACCAAATACCATTTTGTATGGATTAAAAGTATGTCAAGACTCCTTTCCAAACAGCTGAGTAAACATAAGTGTCAAAAATTCTTCTGTGACCGTTGCCTCCACTACTTTCGCTCTGAAGGAAAACTGAATAAACATACTGAGGACTGCCAAAAATTAAATGAAACTGCAATAAGGATGCCAGAGCCGGGAAAGAATATTTTGAAGTTTATAAATTTCAAAAACAAGGAGAAGGCACCTTTCATGGTTTATGCTGACTTGGAATCGGCCTTGAAACCAGTTGAGGATCCCAAGAAACCTCAGCATCACGTTCCAGCTGCCATAGGATACTACGTGAAATGTTCATATGATGATACACTTTCATTTTATAAGTCTCATCGTGGGCAGGACTGTATGGCGTGGTTTGCTGATGAAATGTCTCAATTGGCTGAGGATATGGCAACAGTTTTTTGGTGTCCATATAATATCAATATGACTTGAGTGCAGGAAGCACAATTCAAACTTGCTTCACACTGCCATATTTGCGAGCAGCCTTTCACTCCGGAATGTAAGAAAGTTCGAGATCACAACCACCTTATTTCCGGAAATAACTATCATGGAGCTGCTCATGAAGGGTGCAATATCAACTACAAGGACACTCACACTGTTCCGGTTGTTTTTCATAATTTAAGTGGATATGATGCACACTTCATCGTTAGAGACATTGCTACAAGAATGGCTGGAAAGGTTGATCTACTCCCAATTACCTAAGAGAAATATATTTCCTTCACTAAGCACGTTGATGATACCCCAAATCAATTTAGGTTTATTGACTCGTTTCGTTTCATGACTTGTTCATTGGATAAACTAGCATCGTATCTTCCCGAGTTCTCCAATCTGAAGTCACAGTTTCCCGATGTACCTATAGATCAGTTCAAACTGTTGACGAAGAAAGGAGTTATGCCTTATGATTACATTGATTCGTTTAGTCGATTCGATGAGACCGCTCTACCATCTCAAGATACATTTTATAACAAGCTGGAAAATAAACCCTGCCCCCGACGTTTGTATCGACGAGCTCAGGATGTATGGACCACATTCAACTGCCAGAATCTCGGTGATTATGTGGACTTATACATGAAAACTGATATTCTCCTGTTGGCTGATGTCTTTGAGATGTTCAGAACCTGCATCCTCAAGTCACATAAACTCGATCCTGCGCACTATTTCACACTACCGGGATATACGTGGGATGCCATGATGAAGTATACTGGAATTGAGTTTGAACTTCTCACTGATGTCGACATGTTTCTATTTGTCGAGCAAGGTATTCGAGGAGGTCTAAGTCAAGTTTGCTCCAAACGCCGAGCTCACGCAAACAATAAATATATGCCCAACAGCTATAACCCATCCAAACCCTCAACTTTCCTGATGTACTTCGATGTCAACAATCAGTACGGATGGACTATGTCACAGTACCTTCCTTAGGGCGGATTCGAATGGGCAGATACAAATATTGATGTCACAACTGTGGCAGATGATGCCGATGAAGGATACATGTTGGAAGTAGACTTGGAGTATCCTAAAAAATTACATGATAAGCATAAAGATATACCGTTCTGTCCACAACACATAAATTCAAAAACGATGATGCCTCCTGAGAATGTGCGAGATTTAACTAAATTGATGGCCACCTTACAGTCGAAGGAGAAATATATCATACATTATAGGACATTAAGGCAGGCTTTAGCAAATGGATTGGCCTTGACTAAAATCCACCGTGTTCTTAAATTCAAACAAAGTCCCTAGTTGAAGTCATATATCGATCTCAATACGGAGCTCCGCAAGAAGGCAACAAATGACTTTGAAAAAAATCTTTTCAAATTGATGAACAACGCAGTCTTTGGTAAAACTATGGAGAACGTCCGGAAGAGGGTCAACATCCACCTTCTAACTGAGTGGAGTGGAAGATATGGTGCAGAAGCCTATATTTCAAAACCGGAGTTTAAAAATTGCACCATCTTCAGTGAAAACTTGGTGGCTGTTGAGCTTAACAAGCTGCAGATTTTCCTGAACAAGCCTATATATGTGGGGCAGGCTATATTGGATTTAGCGAAAACTACCATCTATGATTTCCACTATGGTTATATGGCTGAACGTTTTGGAGAGGACTGTACAGCTATGTACACTGATACAGATTCTTTCGTATACGAGCTGCATCAGGACCCCTATGTAGTTATGAAGGAGGACTGCCACAAACATTTTGACACTTCAGACTATCCCTCCGACAACATTTATGGAATTCCCCAGGTCAACAAGAAAGTATTGGGTATGATGAAAGATGAAAATAGTGGCGTGCTGATGACTGGTTATGTAGGACTTCGCTCCAAATTGTATGCTACGAAAGTGTTGACATCAGATGCTGACATTATTGATAAAAGAAGGGAAATGGACGAAGCTGAGTATGATGAGGATGAAATCAATGAGATATTGATGAATTTTGGAACAACTAAGAAGGCTAAGGGCGTGAAATCGTCTGTGGTCAGAACTAAGATTACATTCGATGATTATGTGGAATGTCTGAACAGTTGGAAATGTATGACTGTAACCCAGAGACTAATCCGCTCTGAGAAACATCAAGTACACTCAATTGTACAGGACAAAATTGCGCTCGACCCACATGACAATAAACGCTACCTGATACCAAACTCAGATGAAACTTTACCTTGGGGACATTATTCAATAAAAGAAAATTTGATGGATAATTCAGAGTAACTATGTATATATATGCTAAAATAAAATGTATTATTTGATGACTATTTTCTCATGATTGGTGGTTATGCTATGCCTACTGGGGGAGTCTTCCACAATAAAAAAAGGGTAACGCATTGGCAGTCCTACCTCCTGGGTGATGTGGAAACGGACTGATAGCAATATTCAACCAACGCTAAATTTTAAAGTATTTTGAATCTGCTTCAAATTATTATCATTTTTGATTCTCTAATGATACTTGTTAAAATCACTTTTGAAAGGTATGTTCGATTCATTGGATCAATTCATTATTAATCTGAGTACTTCGCACACAAGCATATGATGCTTGAAGTGTCCATTTTTTTTTTCATGCTGATTTTGCATCAAAATATAACTTATTCAACAACTTTTATATTTCTGGTATCTAATGATGCTTGAAATATTATTATTCTATTTGTTTTATTGCAATTCATATCAATAATAACATCTTTAAACGATGTGTACGTTGAACCTTCAATTGTTTTTTTCTCAAATGCTGTTTCAAAACGGAATCTATGAGTATCAGACTCGATTATTTTTTCTGTTGCTGTGAGCTCTCTTCTTATTCAAAACTGGTTCTATCACGAAATAATGCATATTTTTTCTGCGTGCTATGCAACATCAAATACAAGTGAATTTTCTACATTCCATTAGGTCTTTATATGCACAAAAAACGGTTGCACGAAACGGTTGCGCACGGAAACGGTTACACGAAAACGGTTGCACGAAAACGGTTGCATACTAAAACGGTTGCATGAGAACGGTTGCACGAAAATGGTTGCACAAAACGTTTGCACGAAAACGGTTGCACGCTTGAAACGCACGCAAAACCATTTGAAACATCCACACAAAAACTCGAAATGCATGTATAACGCACGTTATCGGGAATAATCATCACTAAAAAAAAAACGTTTATCTGCTTCTACTGGCGAAGTTACATTATTTCCTCAAAATCCAATGAAAGTTGTCTTGTTAGAGAACGTCGTTGTACCTTCGCTAATAACGAAGTTAGTTCCTATGCCCATTTGGCATTGGAAAATGCTTAAAAATGTTTCTTGACATCGAAACAAACCCATTGGTGACGAAATTATTGAAATCGTACGATCGAGAGTAACTAAATTTGGACCCATCTCAATGCTCTATTTTTAATCATAGGAAGTGTTTATTTTCGGATGTTTCGTAAAGATCCAAAAAGGTTGGTAATTCACATATTGGGCACCTTCCTGATGATAGATAGCGCTGACGTATTCGGTCTCGATGACATGTAATCCATTTCCGATTGGGATCGCACGGTGAAACGCTAAACTCCTGTTAAAACGTCATATTTTTTTTTCTATAAATGAGATGCTCTGTATACCTTCTTGATTAGGATTGAAACGTCCTATGAGCGTTTTTTTCCTATCTTGAATAGTGTTTGAACACTCTGTGTATATCTAAGAAAATTTTGGAACACTCAGTATGAAATATCACCATATTTTTCTATTGGGTCCCCATATCCCCAATAATACGTATTTTCTGCGTCCCATTTTCCACATGACATTTGACACTTGCATCAGCCATGTTTTTTTCTCTTAAATAATGTCTGATACTATTGCTGAATACTTTGCTACTCCCAATGACCCATTTTCCATCTGACACATACATGTAGCAGCCATGTTTTTATGTACCTGTACAACCATGTTTATTTGTCACATATTTTTTTTCTTCAACGATATTACCAATGACAACTGACAGATATCGAGTGTGAGGCACCGCCGATATATTGAGCAACGTTCTATACAAAAAAATGTCAAACGTTAACGAACCGACTTGTAACATTTGAGCGATGCGCATTAAAATGTGAGGTTTATGGCACTTATGGTAGTTGACGGAAAGAAATTCTTTTATTTTCTTGATTCCCCATAAAAGTTGTCTTGTTAGAGTATCCGCACGTCGTTGTACCTTCGCTAATAACGGAGTTAGCCTCCTATGCCCTTTTGGCATTGGATAATGCTTAAAATTGTTTCTTGACATCGAAACGAATCCATTGATGCCAAAATTATCGAAATCGGACAACCGGAAGTGAAAACCGGAAGTGACCATTTTATTGCATATTTGAACTCTCCTCGATGTGGATAATCCGAATTCACTATTAGTTTTCTTCTACCTCATTTTTTTCAAACCGGAAGTGCTTATTTTTCGATGATTCGTATTTTAAATCCCCATGTCCCCAATGGTACCCTTTTCTCTGCCCTAAGCAGCCATGTCTTCTTATCTCTCAAATGATATTATTTTTCATAAACTTTGCGTTTTGAGACACCCTGTATACTGAATCTAACGAGCAGCCGCCATTTTTTTCTCTTAAATTATACGTTTTGAGACACCCTGTATACTAAATAAGACAAGCACCCACCATGTTATTTTCTCTTAAATAATATGTTGATACACCAGGTATACTAAATCTAACGAGCAGCCATGTTTTTTTTTTTTTCTCTTAAATGATAAGTTTTGAGACACCCTGTATACTAAATAAGACAAGCACCCACCATGTTTTTTTTTCTCTTAAATGGTATGTTTTGATACACCTGGTATACTAAATCTAACGAGCAGCCGTCATGTTTTTTTCTCGTAACTGATACTTTTTGAGAGACCCTGTATACTAAATCAAACGATCAGCCGTCATATTTTTTTGTCTTAAATGGTATGTTTTGATACACCCTGTATACTAAATAAGACAAGCACCCGTCATGTTTTTTTCTCTTAAATGATATGTTTTGAGACACCCTATACACATTGCTTGTTGAAACGCTAGACCACCGTTGAACCGCCATTTTTTCATATTTATTCCAAACATCATTATTATTATCAGACTCACAATCATTATTTTTCGTATATTATTTAAACAGCGTCTGCAGAAATATATATCCCACATTTGTACATCAACTTGTACGAAGTCTCCGTGGAGGCAAGGCTAGCGTCACTCGCTACCAAACTTAAACCGCTGGTTCAAACCTCTACTGCTGAAATCTTTTTTTCTTTTTAAATTCAATTCAAAATATGTGTGCGCCGCGCTCTATTGGCAAAATGTTATCAATCAACTGGATCTCTCTCGACTACGTCACACGATGAACGCGAAGCAGTGACGCGTGACCTTGAAAGGAACCAAAATTGCCAGAACGGACCACCATAAGAAAATACATGGGATTTTGATCTAGAAGCCCCCTAGCCTATTTACTTCTAAAACTATGCTCGATACCCCCATGGTAAAGTATCAAATGACTGAGGAATCAGTTGGAGCTTATCATCATAAGGACTCAGGGCGACTTTAGTCTGCGCGATACTGAAAACGTTGTGAGCAAATGAGCGAATGGTGTTTTGAGTGACGATTTCTTCTTTAAAATTTTCAAGACAATTGACATAATCTTCGAATTGAATTTTATTTTTTACCACACCGTATTTCACCCCCTTTGATTTTTTTGTTACTTTCCCACCCTGGACTTTGTATGTATACATTTTGGATCCTAAACCTACAAAATGTGTTATTATTTTACCATCAGCTTCGTCCTTCATTAGACCTGGTACTTTTTTGTTTAGAAGGGAGATGTTATATTCATTATTTTGAGAGTAATCAGAGGTATCGAATTTTGAAGGATGATTTTTTATAATTTCGGAAAAGACGTTATCTCAAGTTAATTCATAAATGAAGCTGTCTGTATCAGTATACAGCAGCTTACATCCATCTCCCATGATGGGTACCATAAAATCATAATGAAAATCAAACATACACGTTTTAGAAATATCTAGGATAGCCATTCCAACATACATAGGTTTATTGAATGTTAGTTCAGCCTTTTTCAGTTCAATAGCCATCAAGTCTGCATCATAAACGGTTCTACTCTGAAACCTAGGGCTTGAAATAAAATTTTTGGTACCATAACGCCCGTTCCAAGATTTGACAAGTTTAACTACCCTGTGCAACCGGATGTTCTCCATCGTTTTACCAAAAACTGCATTGTTTGCTAATTTGAAGAGATTTTTTTCAAAGGTACTGGTAGCTGCAGCCCTTAGACGAGTATTCAACTCGATCTATGGTCGCAGCCACGCAGACTGTCGAAATTTCAACACCCTGTGAATTCTTGTTAGAATCAAACCGTTTCGCAATGCCTGTTTCAAATTCCGATAGTGCAAAATATATTTGGATTTGTTGTATAGAGTACCCATTAATTTCTTTTGTTTAGCATTTGGGGGAGCGTGGTGTTCAGGACAAAAAGGGAAATCTTTATGGGAATCGTGCAACCTCTCAGGATATTCCAAATCTTCCTTTAAGATATACCCTTCTGATGCGTCGTCTCGGATATCAGTTATATCCAAATTGAAATTATCGACCCACTGAAAGCCGTCGTAAGGTAAAAACTCTGACCATAAAGGTTGTTGACGTCCAAATATAAAATATATTTCGAAGGTTTATTGGGATCATAGACATCCATATACCTGTTATTGGCTTCTCTAAATCTGTTTGAACAAACTGAAATTATACCTCTTATACCCCTTTCTATGAACATTATCATATCGATATCTTTCAAAATTTGTAATTTGCATTTAGTATATTTCAACATAGCATCCCACGTGAATCCGGGCATAGTGTAGAACCATGCTGGATCCAAGTCATAAGTTGCTATACAGTTTTTTCGAAAGTTTTCAAATACATCGGCCAACAACAGAATATCGGTCTTGAGGTATAAGTCTGAGTACGACCCCAAATTTTGAATTTCGAAAGTTTCCCAAATATGTAAAGCGTGAGCATACTTCTCTTCAGAAACATTTTCCTCATTTAATTTATTATAGAAATGTTCCTGTGATGGAAGCACAGTTTCCTCTAGTTTTCTCACATTATCGACATAATCGTAGGGAAATACACCCTTCTTAGTGAGAAGGGTGAACTTCTCATCGTCATATTGTTGAAATTCTTTCTTCGATATTTTTAAATCATCAACTTTCAACGTGGAAACTAGCTCATCTAAGCTGGCATCCAAAAAACGAAAAGAATCTATGAAACGGAATTTGATTGAGGTATCGGTATCAAATTGAGTAAAAGAAATGTACCTTTCTTTATTTGAAGGAAGTATACTAACGTTTCCCTTTTTAACAACATCTTTGATAATGAGGTGGCTGTCATAGCCTGAGATATTGTGGAAAGCAATGGGTACAATAAACAATTTTCGAAAATTCAAGTTACAGGCTTGGTGAGCGAAGTTTCTGAATTTACCTGTAAAATGGTCATGATCACGTACAATGATATCTTCTTTACTGAAGGGTTTTTCGCAAATATTGCACACTCTAGCATTAACAATATCAGGATTGCCTGTCATTGGCACAATATTTTTGATTTTTGATTCTACAAATTTGGCAATGTTAGCCATTTCATCTGTGAACCATTGTATGCAATCCTCACCTCGACAGCTTTTGAACTGTGAAAAGCTGTCATTGAAAGAACATTTGAGGTAGTAGCCCGCACTAAATGTTTTATGTTTTTGATATTTTTTCGTCTTTTGAGAAATTTTCTTGTTACATTTTTCCAAAACTGATTCAAAAACCGCGTAAATTATGAAAGGACATTGTTGTTTATAAACATGATTACGGAATTCAACGTAATCGTATGATGGAAAAGAAATTTTACAATTATTTGAATTTTTGCAAAGTGCTTCATGGTCTTTCAATTTCTGCTGGCAATTGAAATAATTGAGACACCGATCGCACAAAAATTTTTTACAATGAGACTTGCTTACTTGAGTTCCTATCAGTCTAGACATATCTCTTATCCAAACATAATGGTACTTTATATCAATATTTTCATTGTCAACAGGTGGGGCGTCATAGTCGTTTAATTTTGGAAAATATTTATCCTGAATGAGTAATAAATTAACATGTCTTTGTAATTTGTTGTTCGTCAGTCTTGCTGGCACTACTACATAAAATGATTTTTCGTTAATTTTATTCAATTCTAAAGCATAAATGTTTACTGAAATATTGTTTAGTTTTTCAAATTTTGAAATTTGTTGTAACTTCATTGGAGCGTCTAGCCCTACAGTATTGAAAACTGTAGAATAATGTGGATATTTTGACAGCCTTTCTGTATGTTTTGCTACAGGATATAATGCGCTAACAACACTCCAATAGAAGCACATTTCATCATTATTCTGAACGTTAACGCAAGCTCGTTTATTAACAATTTGTTTAGGTAGACTAATGAAGGATGTGCCGTTGTTTCCAATTTCAAATTTATTTATTGCTACTTCCAACAATACAACTTCACTTAAAGCCCATCCGCTTTCTTTTTCTTCAAACTCGCTCAATTTATTTAAGATAATAGCTACAACATTTTTATTATACCAAACAGCTAAGTTAGTACCTTGGTCTATGACGGCATTGGGAGTATTAAAATATTTCCTATCAACTATTTCACCATCATTCGATTTTTTTACAAAATTTCCCAATAATGTTGTATTTACTTTCAGACATTTCATTCGCTTCAAAGTTTTAGATATTTTTGATCGGAGTGGAAAAAAAGCATCTTCCAAAAAATTTTTCGCGTCTTTATGCGATAAATTGATAATTACTCCTGTTTCAACTCTACAATCGAAAATAGCCTCAACATTTTGCCATTTCACTCTACTGCTTCGCTTCAATCCTGAACCTATTTTTGAACACCCCATAATTTTGATAAGTGATCTGAATCGTTTTGATTCCCCAATTTTTGAAATAATTTTAATTTTTTCCCCCACAGAAAATTTAATTTTTTTCATCGCTGAATTACACTTCCTAATATGTTGATTAATGAAATTCGAAACTTGTTTGGCAAGAGCACTAGAGTAGTTATCTCTGATAATTTTGATGTATTCGTTAATTTTCGACATAGTTTTCGAGAAATCAACCATTGTAATATAATATAATACAATAGTATAACTTACAATAGGTCTTTTTTTCCGTGGTCGCTAATTTTCTATGAATTCGAACTGCTGAGCGAGGTTTGGCTTCCCTAAATCTTGGGACTCTCTGCAAATGATGGAGTATTTTCCCTCGCAGAAATATTGAATGTTAGGCTTGATTACTTCGGTAACACGGGTTGGTAGAAAAATGATACAATCGGCCAACTCTAGGAGCACAGCCTCGCCAAATTTGCTCTTGATTACTCTAGCTGATGATATTTTTTGAGGAGTGTTTCTTGGGAGGTCAGCTAACTTCTTTATTGGTTTTCTGTTGAGAAGACACACTGAATTAACTTTCGATAGATCCATCTAAAATAAAAAAAACATTCTCCATTGTAAAAAGAGTTAAAAAAGAACTCGTTTCAACAGAATTATCAAAACGTTTGCGGAGCAGAAAAATCTTATGAAAAACACAAAATGACTTTTCCAAAAAAAAAATATTAGAGCGTAAGAAAAAACAGAATTGTGGAATCACACGTGAAAAAGAACTATTTTCAACTAAAATTTTCAAAACGTTTGTGAAGCAGAAAAACGCTAAACGACTTTTCCAAAAAATCTTATGAAAAACGCTAAATGACTTTCAAAAATTTCAGATATCACAATCAAACCGAAAAGCAAATAAAAAAGTACTTACTTTTCACTTATTTGATGCACGACACAGGTACAACTTTAACTGGTGCTTTCGACGAACAAAATGATACGCTAATTTGTGTGCACTTCGGTTTTATAAAATGCGAGATAAGGATGTATTTTTCATAGAAAAATCCGATATAATTCAAGTAACGGAAAAACATTTTATTCGCGGATTTGATAACGAGTGTGAATTTCCGGTGTAGTTGGTATTGTGGCATCGAGATAATCATTATCAGTTCTAACGATTTCCTTCGAATGTGGTTCAGAAACTGTTTATCAGTTTCAACTATTTCCTTTGAATGTGATATTTATATCTATAATGATATATTTTTCAACTCTTCGATAAATTCAATTTGGAATTCAACTTTACATTTATTATTTAAAAAAAAGTAATGCCATTTCTATTAACCACTACAACTATTTCCTTCACAATTCTGATCAATATACATGCTAATATCGTAGATTTTCGGCCATAGAGGCTTTGAGGATGCTGTACGTATTGTAGTGGTTTATCTCGTTTTCAGCGGACGAGTCCACACGAATTTCGAGAAACAATCTATAACGACTAGAATGAGTTTGAAAATACGATTTTGATGGGCGCACGGTCTCATCTTAGCCAATTCCATTTGCCATAAATCATCTAAGCCTTTAATGATGGTGCGACGTCGAGGAAAATTTTTTATAATAGGTTTATGCAGTTTACGGAAAAGTTGAATCTTGTCTTCGAAAGCCGTTACACATATGTGATGGCAAAACTGTGAAACCTACTATTTTATTAAGATGATGCATACACAACATTTTGTCTTTTAGTAATCTCCTCGACAGCAGATTTTAAATTCGCTTTGTTTGAATTCATTTTGGTGATTTGTTGTGAGATATCAACTCGAAGTTGATTCATTTTTTGCCAATATTTTATTTAGCTTCAAAGTTTTGTACGAACAAATCAGATCGGTTATTTTCCAGATTTTTTTCAAGTCTTCGTTATTTACAGATTTTACATTCGCTATATCTGATTTTATTTTGGTAATTTGCTTCGAGATATCGGTTCGAAATTGATTCACTTCATTTTTTTACCACCGTTTCATTTTGCTTCAAAGTATGTATGTATGTATGTGTGAACGAATCATATCGGTTATTTCCGAAATATTTTTCAACAAATCTCCCTGGATATTTTCAATATCAGTTTTATATTGTTCATTGAATTTTTTGAAAAACGAAACCCCCTCGTTATAACGTTCCACAATTCTTTGCGACATTTCAATAAAATTAGTATCTAGCGTTTGAAGTGTTTCTTAAAACTGATTCCTCATTTCTCCCACTTTCCTATTCGTCTTCATCAGTTCCTCAACCAATATTTCCAATGCATCGGTGTTCTCATCTAAACTAGTACCAATTTTATCCGTAATTTCATCCACATACTGTTTATTGGCAGCATCAGTATTATTGATGGACCTCTCTACATTACTCAATTTCAAATTATCAAAATCGATGTTATCATCTAGAGTGTGCAGCAAGCCGCCGCCTCCAGAGGGCGCGTAGGTAATTTTCGCTTTCTATCACCACTGCCACCAGCGGTGCTGTCGCTACGTCCAAACTTATCGATAAACATTTTGAAAATGTGAATGTATGCATGGATGCATGTCATCTCATAGAATTATATTTGCCCCTTTGAGTTCACTCAAAATGGCAATGATCTCATTGTCATGCGAAATATTTCCGGCATCCCGAGAGGCTATCAATAATTTAAGGCGTTCGCATAGTTCGTTTGGGTCATCCCAATAAACAAACTCCATAGGTTTGCTATTGTATGTCATTGCAATAGGTATGTTTTTAGGCAAACCGCTACCTTTTGCTGCAGGGTTGGATGTTTTAGGTAAACCGGTACGTGTCGATATTTTACGTTGATTTCGTGTAGGAAACATCGGTTTAATTATGTCGGTATACTTGTATCTTTTACTACCTTTCGGATAACCTAGAGAGTTTTTGTGAATGTTCGATAAATCCACAATTGATTTGTATGTCTGCATATCTTCATTATTATAGTTTTCAGGTGTGTTGAGGAATATCAGCTCATATATACCGGGTGTTGCTCTCCACTGATATCCACCCATTTTAATGTATCCGCAACGTTTGTCGAAATCTATTTCTTTGTTACCTAGGAACCATTTTGAAGATACACCTTCATATGCAGGACCGTATACTTGATCCATTTCTTTATCATTGCTCCAATGTTTTATAATGTATGGTTGAGCCAATATAGGATATTGATCGATAAATTCCTGTAATACTTTTTCATTCATGTCTGACGCAATGCTCTTATCTTGTTCCTCTTGTGTGCCTACGCTAAAGGCATCCTCATCATCACCATCGTTATCATCTGTACCTGCAATATGTTCAAGGGATTGGAATGGAGTCGCTTCGATGGATTCGAATGAAGACGTTTCACGCTCTTCCACTTTCTCTTGTTTGAGTTCAGATTTTGCCTCACTTTTCATTGGGGTAGTAGGAGATTGCGGCGGCATAGCTACTATTTTCCTCAATGGAACCGATACAGGTTTTAAGAATTTTTGCAACGACTCATCTCCTTCTGATCTACCCAGTTTCAGAGCCAAATATTTTTTTCGAATAGCTTTTGCAATTTCGATGATTTTAGTCTTTCGAATAACATCAACTTCTTTGCTCAACGGTTTCATGATTATAACTGTAAGACACATCAATCCCTCTGCTTACTTATATATTTATCGAATCCTTGACGATAACGTTCAGTATTTATATCAAAATCTTTCATAATCACAACGGTTCCATATCGATGCTGTCGCCAGCATTCTGTACACATTGCCTTGAATCCATCGAACGTCAGTATGGGGAAACGTGTTCATCGCATACATGTTTCAAATTCATTTCATCCAGCTTGAAAAGCACAATCATATTACAATTGTCTCGTATCAATGGTTTGGGAATTTTTGAATATGTCTGACAAAGGTATGTAGCATCAATATTTCAGTGTCTGCAAGAAGAGTAATATTCTTGAATTTTCTATTGACCATCGCATGCAACATCATCAAAAATGAATATGGAATTTGATTTGGCCTCGTGAGGGCTTATGATTTCCCCATTTTCCCTGAACGGATAATATCCCAACCCCTTGACTTTTCCCAAAATTTCTTGAACCACCTGATATTTCGGTTGGTACAAAGATTTTGAATATACATAGATGTTTTTGAATTTGGCTCCATTCGGGTGGAGTAACGGTGTTAAGATGTCATTTGTCTTTCCACAACCACTTGGCCCACAAATAAATGCACGAGACGAATTCGGTAATAATTTACCATGCTTCCCAACCATATTGCTATTGATTTTCATGAAGTGATGAAAAAACATGAGCCCGCCACGGTTATAAATAAACTCATTGAAGGTATCTTTCATCATTATCAATGTTGACTTACTCTGGTGCAAGTGTTGTCAATTCAGTCATCAATAAGCTCCCGTTCGAATTGCATCTACCAGGTTATTCGTTTTGCGGACCTGGCACCAAATTGAGACAGAGATTACAACGCGGAGAAACTGGCGTGAATCCTTTGGACGAAAGCTGCAAAGATCACGATATTGCATACTCTCAATCCGACTCCCTAGAAGACCGTCATAAAGCAGATGAAGTGTAGGAAAATAGAGCTTGGGAACGAGTTGAATCCAAAGAAGCTAAATTTGGAGAACGTGCTGCAGCTTGGCTTGTTACTTCCACAATGAAAACGAAACGTGAGCTAGGTATGGGCGTGTCCTTTCGACGTAACTTTCTTTAAAAAATTATCAAAAATTGGAAACACGATCCTACTAATATTAAGAAATCTAGTTCTTCGGCTTTGCGAGCTGCTAAAATGGCATTGAGTCAAGCTGGAGGACGTAAGAAAATACGAGTGCCTAGAATAATTCCATTCATTGCAAATTCTGGAGGAATCCTACCCCTCATACCTATATTTGCTGCACTTTAGGCTTTGGGTGCGTTGGCAGGTGGAGCGAGCTCCATAGCAAAAACCGTGATAGACGCAAATAATGCTACAAAGAAACTCGAACAAGATCAACGTCACAATAAATCCATGTAGCATTTGGGTTCGGGTTTGTACCTGCGGAAAACCCCTCAAGGATTTGGAATGTTTCTGAAAAAACAACATCAACGCAAAGGACGTGGTCTTTAACTGAAAAACCAAAAACACTGCTAGATAAGCTACCCCATAGAGCATTATATGATTCGGAAATTCAGGAATGTGCTCGTCAGATAAAAACACCACATTTTCGTTGAGTCTTTATGCGTGATACGTTGCCAACTTTTGGTCCTTGGCTGCGAGAATGCGCTGTATTGAACTTGGATTCCCACTTGAATGCGGGCACTCATTGGGTAGCTTATAATAAAAATGACAATGTCGCACGATATTTCGATAGTTTCGGCAATCTCAAACCTCCAATGGAATTGGCAAGATATTTTGGGAGGGATGTAAGAATTACATATAATAATAGTCAATATCAAAATTACAGTCAAAGTAACTGCGGACATCTCTGCCTTAAGTTTCTACTTCATAATGTTCACCGCTGAGATGCATAAATCGTTGGCTGAAATGCATAAATATAAAT
The DNA here is from genome assembly GCA_958502065.1 of Chrysolina americana. Classification (NCBI taxonomy): domain Eukaryota; kingdom Metazoa; phylum Arthropoda; class Insecta; order Coleoptera; family Chrysomelidae; genus Chrysolina; species Chrysolina americana. Next base: position 40,844,596 of record OY293418.1, read on the forward strand.
CATTGCGAGATTTCACTGATACTCAACTGCGAGCTTTGTCAATCGAATATTTGATTGGGAACGCAGGACCTTGGGAGTTGCTAGATGGCATAGTTAACCAAAGGACTACAAAAATGGATTCGCTTTGCAGATTTGTCTACCATGTTTCATTCATTATCAAAATGAGTTTGGACTGTCAGCGGCATCACTAAAAGAAGCAGAGTATCATGGACCAATTAGCGCACAAATTGAATGTTTTTATTGTAATTATAAATTATTTTTCATCCAGGTTGTTGTTCATTACTCAAGGTGGGTCGCTTACGACACTATATGAGTAATGTCTATGATATTGACGTTAACGAGTCGTTCTTCAACGCTTTCCATCGATTTTAATTCGCCCATTCAATTTGATTCTGATTCAGAATACAGTTTGGCTTTGCTCAGCTTCCATTCGTACAACAGTATACACAACATTGAGGAAGGTACAGAATTCTACTACTTTGAAAACGGTGGCAAAACTAAACAGAGTATCGATATCCCTACTGGCTCTTACAAAATTGGTGATATTGAGGATTTGATCAGCGAACACATCACACCTAAAACGTACAAGGAAAACCCCGAGGAATTTTCTACCTCAAACCTAATAATAATACGCTGAGAAGCGTTTTATTCTGCCCTAAACACTCAATCGATTTCCAACCTGCATACAGTTTGGCCCGCATTTTAGGGTTTTCGGAACATTCCATAACGACGCACCGTCTCTTACGACATAGGAATTTGCTGTTGGTGTTGATCCTGGTGACGCAATTGACAAAACGCCCAACAACCTCCTTTATCTTCCCATTGCTCATAGAGACGAAGTAAACAATATTACGCTGCGAGTGCTGGACCAGCATTCTTAACTCGTTGATTTTCGAAACGAAGAAATAATCGTTCGTTTGGAATTGAAGCGAAAGTATGGTGTTAACTATTCATAAAAATGACTCGCCACTATACCCCACCTCAGTCTTCACCAAGACCTTCAACGTGCGTCAACTACTGTCACCGGAGAATAAACTGTTTTTGGAATCTCTTGGTTATCATATTGTCCAATCAAGAGTTCCACATTTTCCCAAAACCACACAACGATGAATCCATGCAAAAGGTGGAATGGCGGACTTACTACCCATATGTCAAGTCCTTTAGCAACAATGATGTCATTTAAATCAGCATTAATCAATCTGACGCTTACGATGCTTTGTATGATAGCTTGCTATTCATCAGTGGAAAAGTTGTGAAAACCAAAGGAGATGGTCAGGTAACATTCGTAAACATTGCTGGCGCTTTATGTTTCAATCTGCTAGTTATGAACAAAGCGGTAAGGAATTGGAGACGGTTCGTGAAGTTGGAATTGTTAGTACGGTCAGAGGCTTTCTCACCTACACCGACGAAGATATCAAGCACTTGGCCAATAAAAGTTGGACTTTTCCCAGCAACGCTGGGGTTATCAACACCACTGATCTATCATTCAACATGGTCATACCCATCAAACATTTTTTGAATATTTTCAACGATTATCAATGTGTTTCCTATGGCAAACATACCATCCGATTAGTAGCAGCAGTCAAGTTGGAAATTGACAATTGGAATCAAATTAAAGCGAATCTTTCCGCATGATCGAATTAAATTGCAACTCTTGAAGGCCATCCAAGCTGATACTCCTATTCTCATGCCGTTCAGGCATCGGGTACTTTATATGATGCCTGCTCTCACACAAGGTGCAAAAGTGAAATATGGGCCGTCAAGACTTCATCGTTTCTCGAAAGCCCTCGCTATGTGATTGTATGTTTCCAAAAAGACCGTGATTACACCAAATTCAACAATGATCCAACAATATTCGCTCGTTCGAATATCACCAATATAACGCTCACTCTGAACGGTGAGAATTATCCCAAATAGAATATGCATCTGAATTTTGCAAAGGAGAATTTTTCGTAAGCCTATTTCAACTATGCACAATTCGGTCTCAGCTACAAAATTACTAATCAACATAATCCTCTGCTGATCTCCTAATTTGTTGGCAAGACACTCTTTGTCATCGATTGTTCCAGAAGGGAGGAGAGCATAAAAAGTTCCACTGTTGATGTGAAACTCGAAATCGAGGCATCTGAAGGATTTCCCCAAAATACTACAGCCTATTGCATCATTGTGCACGACACTGTTATTGAGCACCTCCCACCCAGCGAAACCATTAACAAATTAAACTGAACATATGCTTTTCACTTCAGTATCAATCACAGAGTCAACATGAGAATAGCTGTTGTAGATATTCAAGGCTTTACCATCGAGAAACAATTCCATCCTAAGAAGATTGCCATTAGGGTTGGAATTCAATGTAGTAATTTTCTGCTGCTGCCAACCATACCATTTTCCTCTTTGAGTAGAGCAGATTCCTGTTTCTTGGAGCGAAACGTTCATGGATTGAAGTATTCCTCTGGCTTTGTGGAATATCATCAATTAGATTCCATCCTCAAGAAAAATTTAAAAAATGTTGATATCATTTATGTACGAGGACTTCAAAAAAGTGACTATATTACTGAGAAATTTCAACAATTGGACCTACCTACACGTGTTGTGAATTTGGAGGACTATGATAATACGTAATGGATCTCACCTTGTATGCATCACATCGATAATCAACCCCACTATAATTGCAGTCTCCGAAACGTAGATATTCTATTCTGATGGCTTTGTGATATGTTACCAAAATGAAACTGTATAATAATTTTTTTTATTTAAATTGTTTTTTTATCTAATGTCACCTGATGATGAAAAACGAAAACGTAGAGTTTTGAAAAATCTCCACCTCATACCCTCAAAGATGTGTTTTTTCTTAAACTCTTAAATGATATGTTGGTACACCTGGTATACTAAATTTGACAAGCAGTAGTCATGTTTTTTCTCTTAAATAATATGTAAGACGTCCTGTATATATATATTTATGCTGAATACTCTGATACCCCCATTTCCCACATGACATTTGACACACACGCAGTAGTCACGTTCATTTCTCTTAAATTATGCATTTTGAAACACCCTGTATACTTTTCTCATTGAAATCGCACCTTCAAACATTACACCCTCGTTACCTTGAAATTTTTCACATTTATTCCAACATCATTATTATTATCAGACTTTTATTCCATTCGCAATTATTATTTGTTTTCAATATTCAAACATCATGATCTGGTAGCTGGAGGAATATATACCCCACATTTGTACATGAACTTGTACGAAGTGTCCGTGGAGGCAAGGCTAGCGTCACTCGCTACCAAATATAAACCGCTGGTTCAAACCTCCACCAGAAAATGTGGTAAACCGCCAAAAGACAAGTACTTTGGAAGGTGTGGTGAACACCCAAAAACCAACTACTTTGGAAAGTGTGGTGAACCACCAAAAACCTAGTCTAATGGAAAGAGTAGTGAAACAAAATATGTACCAGATAAGTATTATGGAAACAGTGGAGAACGAATCAGAAAGTGTGGTGAACAACAAATCGAAGAAATTACAAATTGAAACTGTGGCGAAACAAATGGAAAGTGTAGTGAATACTCCAGTTGGTCAAACTTCGCCAAAACCAAGTCCCTGTCTCGTAAACCGGTGTGGATGGACGGCTTCCGCAAAGTTTCGGATTTCTCCGAAACCCCCTTCAGCCGCCCACCGCTCTGCTCCAAGTGACCTGGAGGGCAAGGACGTCGTCACCCAGGGATTTCGGGTGGCAACTTCCGTGTCCCAGCCGACACCTGATTCGAAATCTGCCTTCGTAGCTCTTATCGCTTGTTCTGGCCGTGCATATTGTATCCCTTGGGAGGTACGCTGAACCCGCCCCTGGAGAGATATGGGAATGCGAGCATTCCCAACTCCCTCCGAGAGCCTTCCACCACCCCCTAGTTCTTCCACTAGGGCCTCAGCATCACCCGGTTCCCTTAGGGTATGCACATCTATATCCGGCCTCCGCTGTGGTGCGTGGGGCACACCCGATGACCCCGGAGCGCTTCGGCGCATTCCGAGGGGGCGTACCTCACGAGCTTCGCCAGCACGGACTCCTTCGTAGCCCTCCGACCTGCAAACAGATACATTTCTGGTTAGTCGAAATTGCTCAAAACGGGCTTCCAAAGGTGGAGTTGTGACAACTCCCGCGGAATCGATTACTAACCCTACCTGAGCCGACGGGGAAGGCTGCCTCCCTCCATCTAAGCTCGACTCTAAAGTACCTTGGTCCAGCACACTTCTCGGGGACAAGGTAGTTGACATCGTCAACTCACGATTTTCCCCGGTAGTACGTACCTGGGGGACGTCTCCGTCGAGGCGTCGCGACGCTTCGGGGAATAGACGCCTGGCGTCTAAGTCACCCGACGGCGGAGGTGTCCGAGAAAGCCCAGCGCCGGCGAACACGGCTTGGGTATTCTCCTCCGCGAGCATATGAGATCTCAATCTCATATTCGTCATTGCTCTAAAGGACAAACAATTACGGCTGTAATGTATTGTCGGGCTACTTGCGTGTGCAAGTGTGTGGCAAAGGAGAAGTGCACTAAAATCGACCTCGCGTCGACCCAACTCAAGTGTGACGATGAGAAGGGTCACCCTATAGCTAACTAACCTAACACCTAACAAGACCTCGCCGGGAAATGGACGAGGGAGGAAGGATTCACGGTTTAGAAAAACTATCTAGATAAAATTTCCTAACTTCAAAAATTGTGTGAAGCACCAAAAAGGAAAATTAAACTTGAAAAATTTTACTTTAAAAATTACAACTGGATGTGACAAAAACCAAGACAGAGATTTGGGTAAAGGATCACGGAGCCTAACCAGACTGTCTCAGGTGGAAAAGCCGAGAACAGCCGCAGGAAATAGGTATGGGAAGGACGCGAAACCCCTAGGTACCACAGGAAATGTGGCTCGCCAACGACAAAGTCGCAGCTAATGATGTCTTGACAGGCCGAGGAATTTAAGCTCGAACGATACAATCTTCGTGGAACTCTACGATCGAGCCGATTGTATCAGGTGAGATCTCGTTTTGGTGCCTGACCCCTTTTCATACGATGGGGATTTTTCGTCAACGTCGCGTACAGGTATTAAGTCGGGAAATAACTTTGATGAAGTTAAATCCCTAAGTGTCCGTTGCAAAAGATCACTTTACACTGATTATTGCTCGAGAGTTAAACTACCTATCAACGTACTTTCGTAGCGCGAATAAAACACCTGTAAACCGTACAAGTGAGTCTAACCCCTTTTTAAGATAGAAACAAAACGTTATGAATCTACTGTGAACTGAATTATTATTACCGAGAACCTGACTCTAACTGCTAGCCAAAACGATGAATTGCAGAGACAAAAGGCAAAGCCAAACAAACGTAAGTTATTTAACGGAAACACGAAATTGATTATTACACTGCAATTCGACAAGAAAGAGTGGCTGTCTGCTGCTTCGCTGCTTGCATATTTATGCAATCCTGACTGCTGAATCCGCGACACCCATTGGCCTAGAGGGCCAAAATGGGCGTCGCCCTTGGCTGAACAAAACCCTAGCTCGCGAAAACGCGCGGGATTTGGGCAAATGACCGTTAAAGTCCCGTTACCTGCGTTTTCTAGGGAGTATTTGACAAAAGTCACTAAATACTCCCCAGATCTAGGGAGATATTGAAAGTCAGAATTTCAGATATCTCGATTCCCAGGGCGGTCCGATATTCGGAGAGCCCCGAGAAAAACCATAAACCAACGTGATTCTTGAACGCCGAAGAAATACACGTATTCCTTCGCCGAGGAATCTATACCCGTTTTCCGATTTGGCCAACCTGATGAGAAATCGAATTGAAATAAAATAATTTGTGAAAACAAATGGAGCCACGGAATCTTTCCACCCAACAAGAGACTAGCGTGTCGAAACCTTGCTCTAAGTGTTCTGTATACCGGGTGCTCGACTGTTTGGGGCTACAAATTAATAAAATTGAAAACTAGTCAGGAATTTCCGGTAAATCGGTAAAACTACGTACAGTGGAGTTCCACTGGGTGGAGATTGGGACTTTACATCATACAGGGTGAGACTAGACTAGTGACCTGAATATAATGCAAAAATTTAATATTATTCGACTGGCTTCTAGGTGAAAATTGAGAGTTATTAAGTGTAAAAATGGCTCACTAAAGGTGACCATACACAAAAAAAATCATCGTAGGAGCGCGGCGAGCCTGCCCTGCGACATCCCCCGTTACTGGTGGGCTTCCAGAAAGTCGTACTCCGTATGAAAACTCGTAAGGAGGAGGAAGCAGCCAGGAAACGGGCAGAAAAAGAAGATGCCGATAAAAAAGGAAGAGAAGCTGAAAGGAAAGCAAAGCTTGACAGGCAACTTTCTGAAAATAGAAAGCTGTTGGAGGCCACAGCGAGAGAGTCACCACGCAAGGTGCAATTCTCGAGCTCTGACTCCGACAGCACTAGCGATGAGGGGAGGGACAAACGCCGTCTTCTCACCAGGAGGAAATCTCGTGAGGAACCAATGCTCAACACCCACGAGAGCATAGATAATCGCATCCGAGAACTCGAAGACAATATCGAGAAGGTGGAAGCAAAAATCGCCTTAAACAGGAGATGCGCATTTATGAAGCCGGCTGAGCTCGAAGAGATGCCGGAAATACTAATAAGAACAGCTGTGGAACAACAAATACGTCGATTCTACAATAAGAAATACGAAGAAACGTACCACCAAGAAATTCAGAAGCTCCAGCAGACGCGAAGGCTGATTTGCTCGCCGAACCGGATTCGGGTAGGAGACAAATCCCCCCCTCTCCCCGAGAAATCAAGCGGAGATGAGGACGGCTTTACCAAGCCAAAGTCTGTCAAAGCGAGGAAAGCTGTGAGTGTGGAATCACTGACTACGAAGAACGCATACGAGTCCCTCAACGAGGATGAATCCCTCTCAGAGAGCTCGCAGCGTTCTTCGAAGAGACCACAGAAAAAGGCCAAAAGTCAACCCCCGAAAAAAGAGGCAGCAAAACCCAAACAGGGTAGAATTCTGCCTCTAATTGTTATCCAGGGGCGAGTCAACTTGGACCGATCACTCTCGGTCCAGCTGAAGGCCGAGTTAAAGGGTGATTTCAATTAGAAACACACCACGAATAAAACTCAGGTCTTCACCGAGAACGAGGATGGTCGGTCGAAGATGATCGAGATTCTGAAGTCAACAGGCACAGAGTTCCATACTTTCACTCTGCCGAAAGACCAGACGCATGCGTTCGTGTTAAGGGGGCTTGATTCGGACATGAATTAACAGGATCTCATTGATGAGATGCACGGCATCCGAATCGAGCGGATGATGAGGATGAACACGCGCCATAGGCCGCTGTACCTCCTCACCACCCCTCACTACCCCTCGTCACAATTGCAGAAGCGTACTGCAGCACATTCGCATCTCCTGGGAGATGCGACAAAATGAGCGAGCAATTGTACAATGCCACCGATTCCAGCGGTGGGGGCACACAACTTCCAATTGTCAGCGTGCACCACGCTGTCTGAAATGCACGGAGTCATCCTACGCATCAATGCAAGATGTCACGTGAAATTCAGGCAGTGTGTGTGAACTGTGAAGGTGCCCACACCGCCAGCAGCGTAGAGTGCCCGGTCTATCGGGCCAGAATCCAATTTCTCGAGGAGAGGGTGGAAAAGTCGAAAAAACCGGCTGGTAAGGTACGTACCGGCCCCTCCGCCAAAAACTAATGCTTGGCAGAAGAGGACTCAGGAGCAGAGTGCTCACCCGGCAATGGCAGAAGAGGCCGGGAGAAGACCGCAACAGACTGCAGGACTCTCTCAGCTACCATTCACCCCTCCGCCACAGTCGCCGGTACACAGGCACGTCCGGCAAGAGGGTAAGGAATTGAATATTTAAAAAAAAATCAGTGTATATAATTATCAACACAGCATAGATAACAATTGTTTGTTATCTATGCTGTGATATCAACTTGGTCAATACATATAATTCTGGAGTTCGGTGTCATACAAGCTTAAATCTAAGATCTTGAACCATTAACATTATATAAAAAAATAAAACCGATATGAATGGTGATTTTTGTTCAGTACTCAGTATGAGAATCCACATTGAAATGCAATATATAGGACTAGTTTTAAATATTCTTCAATGTTTGGATCTCCCGCACAAGAATCTATCAGATTCTTTTGGGATTTTCGTAATTATTGTATTGAAATCGGTATCCGATTAACTTATATTTCCGCTGTAATTTTATTTCAATTTCTCTACAATAAATTATTATTATTATTATTATTATATAAGGACAAATTTCAAAAATTCTTTAAACTTCGCGCTTCTATACCTTGAAAGCAAATTTCTATCTAGGAAACCAATCAAAATCAGAATTGTCATGAACTGAAGCGCAAAAAGCTTTCGTATGTACTCGGCTCAAGCAGGAACCATGTCGACATAAATTTTGCAAACTCGGCAACTCTGGCGCGCAAAATTTAGAGTTCCGAGGTCAATGAGGCGGCATTTCAAACATCAAAGGAAATAGGCGAAGCTTCTCATCTGTAAGTTTCTGTAATCTGTGCTTAGGTGATCTACTAACATAAATTTTTATAATTTGTGGGTTGGACGTTTCCTGCTCAACTACGTTCAATTACGGTACTGGAAATTTAATAACAACTTCGGTCGCGATTCCGGTTACCAAAGCAGTATTTGGCATACGACGTTGAGCGTGATGGCAAACTTGCCGGTGACGGTTAGATGGTACAAAGCGAACAATGAATTCGGATATATGATTTTAAGAATCTAAATACGCACTTGGTAGTAATGCATGCGTAATCTCAACTAAAATTGTTACTGAATTTAGAAGAATATTAACGGTTATTCAATAAATACAAAAACAGTATTTGGCCCAATTACGTTAACGGAAAGTTAGCAATGGCACAAAACTCAAAATCAGTGTAACCTGATTTTTCTATGTCGGCTGTTAGACGGTCACTCGAAAAATATTGTAAATATTCCTAATTTTCCTGGAGAGCACGTTAGCACAAAATAATCCAAATATGCGGTGGTCAGAAAGATTCCAAGACTCGATTATCAGACTTTACTAAAGAATCCAAATGGGCGACGGTCAGAAAGACTCTCAAGACTCGACTATCCTCCCGGAGGACCGAATCGGATATTTATGTATTTCGGATCCCAACAAGAAAATCTACAAGAAGCCGGCCAGGTTTTTGTTAAAATTTAGTAAGAAAGGGTCCCAGAGATGGACTTTTGGAGATAAAGTGAATGCTTGTTTTTCAGGAACTGCCTCAAGGTCAGGTTTTTTTTTCGCCAATTTTCAAAGTATTTTCCTTATTACTGAAAAATATGTAATTTTTCCAACGGATTCGGATTCAGCAAAAATAGGAGATACTCACTGACATTTCAAAAATGCTAAAATCTGTGTATGAGTGCCCTAACAAAGAAAATGAAGTGAGGGGGTTGTTTTTACCCATACCTGAGTAATCCAGAAGCTATTTACAAGACTCAACTAACAGTAGTATCCCTGACAACCCCTTATTCTATCAATCTAACATGATTTTACTTGAAAGTAAGTTATACCAGATGTAAAGAAGTATTTCCATTATAATATATCAAAACCTCTTACATCCTGGTGAATCAGTACCACAATTGGTTAGATGTAATGTACTGAAGATTATTACCAGACAGAAGTTGTCACACCACATGGTGATGAGAACGGCCTGTTAGCGCTAGACAGCTCTTGAATCGGAGAGATGTACCCCTCAGTACCTTATACATGGACTTAAAGTAGTGCAGACTTTGTTAGTCAGGTCATTATGTACCAGGCCAACTCTGCATGAGGTACTTAGCATAGGAATGCCCATCACTCGGATAGGTTGTACCCACCTATGATCGGAGAAGAAGGTACGTACTCAAAGTGTAATGCACCCCTATTCTGGTTTGTTCGGTACCTATTTATCAAGACAACATATCTAGTTGATACTAGATGAAAAATAGACTGGCTAAGGCCCCAAATACTGTAGTAACGCCTCAAAAATATGCTTCGTTACAGCACAGTTTATCATATTGAAACTAGTGAAGCACGATGTTTCAAAGAACGTCAATATTTATTCACACCTTATATGATGGAATATTTTAATAAGGAGCTTGATGAAATGCTGGGGGTAGTGGTCTTATCTAGTCCTTCTGGTAAAGGGAATGAATGGTTCGTATCGGTTTTGCTCTGATGGTAGGAAGCTGAATTGTGTCACTGAAAAAGATAATTATCCATTGCCATCTGTGGATAGAATTTTGCAAATGTTGAAAGATGCAAATTTTATTGCTTCTGTAGATTTGAGGAGTGCTTTCTGGCAAATTCCTCTTGATGATGGCTCTGAAGAAAAATCTTTCTTTTATATACCTAGGCGCGGTTATGCCCTTTGGTTTGACTGGGACACTAAGGTCAAAAACGTCTATTGGATGCTATATTTGGTTAAAATACTCAAGATAGATAAGCAATGTAAGATGCCAACCTTATGGTGAATATCGAAAAATGTGAATTTTTCAAACTATCTTTGAAAAACTTAAGTTTCGTAGTTGACAAGTTAGGTCTACACACTGATTTTGATAAAGTAGCCGCAATAGTAAATTTTTTCCGATTAAAAAACACAATTGAAATTAAGTCATTTACTGTCGTGTGCAGTTGGTATCCGAGATTCATTCCATATGCACTCGTGAAACAAAATTCAGTTCTATCTCCAATTTTATGTAGCCCAAATTTCAACTGACTCTTCATTATACAATGTAATGCATCAGATGGTGGTTTAGAATGTGACCCAAATTCAATATAACGAAGAGGAAGTATAGCATTCGCTTCTAGGAGTTTGTCGAAAAGTGAGAAATATTATAGTAACACTGAAAAATAATGTTTAGCATATATATTTGGTTGTGAAGAGTTCTGAGCCTATATCTATAGTGTAAAAATGACTTTCAAAGAAATGAGATCAGTAGGCAGACTTACCAGACGGAATGTCAGACTTGGTTTGATTTTGAATTGATAAGTGTAAAGAATAAAATATGCTTCTACTATTTTTTATACACTTTGTATTTGGGAAATGATGAAAAAGTTGTTGTCAAAATTTAAATATTCATCGAAAAAGTTTTTCATTTTATGATAAGTTACACATAGAAAAGGAAATTTCAATGTGGTACTTGACGCGTTGGCTAGGAGCACTTTAGAATCAACAAGAATTGATGATGATGATATTACTTCAGATATTGACATGGAAAATTTTGATACTTTGATACACCAGGGTTCTGTTGAACATAATTATCTGTATAAATTTTTTCCCCTCAAAAGTTCCCCTGAATGAAAATAATCCAGAATAGAAGTTACTAGTACTAAAATCCCAGCAAGTGAAAATATTAAAACTTTGTCATGTTGAACCAACAGCAGCTCATGCTGGCTAATTTTAAAACTCACTCAAGAATTATTTTGAATCATTACTGGCTAAAAATGCACCGTGTATTAATAAACCAATCAATAGAGGCTCCAAAAGGGGGTTCACCTTACATCAAATGCGGGATCGTTTTTTATTTTTTGATATTGTTAAGGACCATTAAGAAGTTATTGATTCAAGTTTCCGTCATTCCTTCCCCCTTGCTTCGTCCGCCATTTTGAAAAAATTGTCAGAAATCGGCACCTTTTTCAGTTTCTGGCCTCTAGCTTATTCCCAGTTCATTTTTCTGAAAATATGTTCGAATAAGTACTATTAAAGACTATTAAATTTCTAACAGATTTGATACATATTTTTTTTAGAACCAAGCTACAGATTACAGAAACTTACAGATAAGAAGCTCCGCCAATTTCCTTTGATGTTTGAAATGCCGCCTCATTGACCTCGGAACTTTAAATTTTGCGCGCCATAGTTGCCGGTTCGCAAAATTCAAGTGGACATGGTTGCGGATTAAGATTCGTTCCTGCTTAGGCTGAGTGCATACGAAAGCTTTTTGCGTTTCAGTTCATGGAAATTCTGATTTTGATTGGTTTCCTATATAGAGATTTGTCTAGAAGCGCGAAGTTCAAACAATTTTTTTTATTAGCCTTCATATATTGCAGTTCAATGTAGATTGTCATACTGAATATTGAACAAAAATCACCATTCATATTGGTTCTACTTTTTTATATAATGTTAATGGTTCAAGATCTTATAGATTTAAGGTTTTATATGACACCGAACTTCAGAATTAAATATATTGACCAAGTTAATATTTATATAAACTGATTTTTTTCAAAATATTCAATTCCTTGTAGAACATTTTGTTTGCGGTTCAGTACTGCAGAGCTGAAAGTGCAGAAATGCCTGGAAGTCATGAATATTCTCAGATATTCATTCATATATAAGACTTTTCGAATACACAACGTGATTTGAATGAATATCAAAGGAATGGTGCCCAAAAACGATATGAAAATACAGGTGTTAGTACATTCTGGAAGTTGAATTAAATCACAAGCCAATTATGAGACAAACTGGGAGTTGTATTGGACAAAAAAATGGACTTCGACTTGCACTATGCATGACTACGTAACAAATATGTTTAGAAAACTGAATATAAAAGGATTTGTCAAATGTTCTCTGTGTAAAAACACTGTACTATTCCTAGGTGACATCGGTTGTGTTTGGTTACCCAAATATTATAAAAGCCTCATATACAACTTGGAGAAAATCATGAATACATTCCTGTGCTTTGTAGCATTAAAGTTACCAAGGACTGTTAGCGAACACTTATACCTATCCAGCTATCATTAATCTTCCAGTAGTGATGTAATTTTATTTTATTGTTGTCGATTCAATGATCTCCTCTTAGTAACATCCTCGTTTCAATTGGAAAATATTCAATTCCCCTTTGCAATAAATGTGCAACTGATAAGTACTTATATCAAGAAATGTTTGGAAATAAATCAACACACATGATAAGAAAAACATTTATTTCAAATATTTCCACATATTCTTCATTATTTCCCCTTCGAAAATGTTCTCAGTGAATTAGCTTTCAAGTATTTGTCAATCAGATAGTCACATACATATTTGAATTCATTTTGTTCTGAAAAAAACAATCTTAATAGTCACAATGTCCTATTCTGAAATTATGTACAATCTGTTTTCTAGTATTTTCACTGAACATACATGAATTCGAGTTTTCAGGTATTTTAAAGTCTAAAATTCTGATTTGGAGGTTTCCTGAATTATCAGCACAGTTATTATTGAATTGAATTGATTATTTTTGAAATGAACAATTTTCTGAATGCCCTAGTGAACTGAATTGAAGTTGGGTTCTCAGCATAGCCATTCTGCTGTCTAAACTAAAGAAATCTTCTTAAAGGTCTTGGTTCAGTTTTCTGGCAAAAAAAAGATATAAAACCCTCAACAATCAATGAATTTAATGTAAATTTTATTTGGCCCCTTTAAATCTTTAGTACATTCTGGAAGTTGAATTTAATCACAAGCCAATTATGAGACAAACTGGACATTCTATCTCTGTTAAAAATATAGCTGAAACTTTTCCCCTTTGAATGTTTTGAATGCAGTGCATGTATAAGTAGTGCGGAAGAATTGAAAAGATCAAATAGTTTATTGAACTTTGATATGACCTCATCAGTGGCCATAGCAGGTTCAGGCAAATTATTCACATTAATATGGCTTTGGTTATTTGGTCGTGCATACATTTGTATTGGCTCTTGATGTTTTGAGGTTGGCTACTTCAGAAGTTACAAGTGTAAAGATTATACTCCAGTGTTTGTATAATCTTTCTCTTATACACAAGCTTCTATCCATATTCTGCACCTGTAATGCAATAAGACAATTAGTATGGTGAATTTAAGCAGCAGTTTGAAGTCATAAGAAAATATGACTGGTTAGAAATAACGGTTCAACCAATCATTGACGAACAGTCTTTCTTAGCACTAAACAGTTCACATATTACTAGAAATATCCCAAGAAAACACATACACATACGTAATCAATCTATTAAATCACTATCGTTAATCGTAATAATTCAATACATTTAAGAATCCAACAATTTGCTTTTTCTAATGATTGTTCCTGGGTAGAATGTGAGTATTATATGTCATTGAATAAACAAAAAAGTACTTACTTAATTTTTCCGAAAAACTTTGTAATTTGATGCTGTCCGATTTGCTGTTACTATTTCTGCAGTTTCTGTATCACAATAATGTCTTCCGCCTCCCCTGTGAGGTGCTTTATTCTGTCCATCACTCATCCTTATACTTCAAGCATAATCTAATAATCGTAAATGGTATAATAACGAAAAACAATGATCAACGGATTTCATCAACGGTTTATACTGAGATCGAGAACATTTGTTGTTGATATTGAAACACATGACATCTGTCAAAGATTGAAGTAGAAGAGGACTTTGAATGTCAGATGTCAATGTGGCCCTTTAAATTTTGCACTTTTCTATCTCTCTCCTCAAATAACGTTCCTTGTCTGCCGTCTCATCTGTAAGTTTCTATAATCTGTGACCAAGCGTATTAGAGCTACGAGAAGACGAAAAAGAGCAAGAATTGGCGATTTCGCAAATTTTTCGCTTTCGCTCCACTTTCAATCGCAAAAAAGGGGAAAGACTTGATCTCAGCAAAAAGTTCATTGAATTAAAGTTGTAGAAAATTTAATTTCCTTTGAAATTCATGTATCAAAAAAATAAAGGGCGATGGGTAGGAGTGGGGTTAAATTTGAGAAAACTGAAAGAGTCAGCCCTGGAGCGCCGTGTTGGTGAAAGTATTTAGATAGAAGATAGAATGTGTTTTGTGGGCAGACGGAACCATAAGCATGTAGGCCTCTCATTCGGACCCGATATGCACCCACCGCTACTGGGAACTGGTTCAATTTTGATGGTAGCTTATTTCTCGAGCAAAAGAAACAAGCCTTCTAACCAATACTCTTCTCACACTCTCCGGGTTCAGAACGAAGTTTCCGAGGTGCGCTTCACGTATTGCCGCTACTGCTGGGCATTTCCTGAGGATGTGGGTGGCTGACTCCTCATCCTCCAAGCACCACCTGCATTCAGCATCATCCGTGATACCCATAATGTTGAGGTGCTTGTTAAGATGGCAGTGACCCGTCAGGAGCCCTACCACTATTCTGATTTCCTTTCTGCTCCTTTTTTGATAATAGCAATGCATCTAAATAATATTTGAGCAATTTTTGGTATAAATGTGAGTAGATGGGAAAGAACAAATTACTAAACACATTCAATAAAAAAGTTAGTGTGTATATACAAAATGAAGATTACAATACAATGCGATTTATACATTAAATATTCCGGAATAATGAACAAACTTAAATAAAAACTTTGAAAAAGAAGGGGGGGGGGTTGCCACAGTGACCGAGAGCGTTTCGCTGAATCTTCGGCAGGTTCTTCGTCGAAAGTTATGGAGTGGTCGTCGATATTTGTCTCTTCCTCGTCAGCGACTATCAAACATCAAAATATTGTACTGAATTAAAATCCTATATTTATATCATTATATAGATGTGAAGTTTAAAATGTAGTTATCACACTTATCTTATTACTACCCATTGCCCTTTATTTTTTTTGATAGATGAATTTCAAAGGAAATCAAATTGTCTACAACTTTCATGTAATGAACTTTTCGCTGAGATCAAGTCTTCTTCCTTTTTTCTTGTAATGCAATTTCAACTAGTAATTCAGTAATAATCGTTTTCTTGGAAACGAGGTCTTTCTCGTGTATGGAGTACCACAATAGGGTCCTCGATTTCCCCACCAACGGTGCTCGAACATGGAAGTCAATTTGGTATACATAGTTCGTGTATTGTGCGGTGGTGCCCCATCCATCTGGTACCATGAACGTGCAGCTCTAGCCAGTGGCAAATTGTCAAGAAATGATTCTATTGCGTTTTGAAGAATTTCTAAATATCTGTCACTATTCAGATTTTCATCGCACATAAAGTAGCGTACCTCTTGGTTCATTACCACACAAAACACATTTATTCGAAATTGTACTTGATTTTCAACTTCGAACACCATATGTGGATTTTCAGAAGCCCAAAAATGTCGATTGCGCCTATTGTAAACTCCCTGCTGACAAAACTTTGCCTTATCGTCCAAATTATGTTGTCTAAAAATCCGGCGTGCTCTTGTATTTTGAGTAATAAGTCCTCGCAAAAGTTTACTCTACGGGGAAAGTCACCTGGGTGTAATTTTTGCAATCGTATAAATTTGAAAGGATGTAGCTTATGGCGGTGTAAAATGGTTTATATTGCAGAGTATGAAAATCCCAATTCCAAAGTCGCCGTTCGTATTGAGGATTCAGGATATGCTTGAAAATATCCGAGAATGGTAATTTGATTATCGTCATTGCCAGTTAGTGGTTTGACTCTCGTAACGGGTCTAGCCACCTTCTCAAAATGTATAAAATTAGTTTTCAATCGTGAGAACTTGCCCCGTGTCATCCTCGGTAAGTTTGGAAATTTCAAATTAAACTCTCGGACAGTTCGCTATACAATTTTTTGACACATGCCATGGATAACAAACAAGTCAAACACAACTTCGTTTGTATAACTTTCAATATTCCAATCAGTTTTATTTAAGAATTAGCACGACTCGTTTTTACTTTGACAGAATAGCACCTTCTTGTTCACAGTTGTTTTTTTTTTCATGGCATACTTGAATAAACACAAAAGCATTCGGCAGGATAAGGCATTTCTTGATTTTTATTGAATAACTCGATAGAGGTGGAACTTGGGTATAGAGAATGCTGAAATAACTCATCCTAAAATTCAATTTTCTTTCGAATGGTTAAAAAAAATGGTAGGTTCCATTTGAAAAATTGAATTTTTGCAAATTTTATATTGCGACATTCAAAAATCGGCTGCGCCCATATGGTACAAAATGGGACCGTCAATGGGACATCAGGTGTTAGCCTGGACTACCAGCTAACTGCTCCATAAATTTGGTTTCCTAATTTTGAACGGTTTGCGGGCTACACGTGTTTTCGTAAACTACTACAGCCCTAATTTTTTTCAGAAAAATGGACATATCTCAAAAACTGTGATAGATAAGTAAACATAACTTGGTTGTCTAAAGTCATAATCAGAAGGCCAATTGAACCATGACAAAAAAACATTAGGTTTCCATTTAAAATAAAAAAATTGGTACCGACTTTTGGCATACCCTGTATAATTGTAAGACTAAAAACATTTGAGGTAGAACGCACATGATCAATTATGACAGCATACCAAATTTCAAGTTTCTAGTCCAACTGCAAAATGAAAAACTCCTAATGTACGGCCTACGTAAATCACGCTGTATATCATTTGTGATAATATTAACCAGCTAGTTAGTGAATCCATCAGAGAGTAAGTGAAAGATTACACTTCATTATTTTACACTTGGGCTCTTTCCGCTTTCATAGTATTTCCAGATTTTGCAATCTCCAAACCCTCGAATGCATCGAGAAGTCTATATTGGCATGAACTTGTCTAATTACTTCTTGATGTATACAAGAGTCTGGAAATTGCGAAAATGTAAAAATAAGTTCTCAGTAGAACAATTTTCTTTGTTTTTCTTCAAAAGACTATTTTTCATTTATCACGCTTTAACGTCTTGATATTGATATACCAACTCATATAGTGCATTGTTCACTTATATCTGGATGGTGTTCCTCTATAGTCCAAACTTCAACTCTTTATTTCAAGAAATCAGCAATGTGTAACGTAGAACCTTATAACTCTATGAAGTAGCGATTTGCTGACAATTCTATTCTATAGGAAATAATAGAAACACTGGATTATTCCTAAGCTTTTTCATTTTTAGTATTCTTGATTTGATTGCGTGAGTCCAGAGCTTGACGACAAAAATAATTGGAAAATAAAATAAAGTAGTTTATAGAGTAAAAATGGCAGGTTGATGAAAGATATGAAGAGCATGACACTTTTTAAGAAAAATTGTCGAAGTATGAACACCCACAGATTTCAGAACATACAATGAATATTGTTTATTCAATAATTCACCATACTTGTGATAACGTGAAGAACATGCCCTTGTTGGATGTTTTGAAAGTACTTGAATGTAGACATTCAAAATCCAAACTTTATCACACTCATGAACAATTACAATTGTATAAGTCACTCCTCTCCAATTTATATTTGAATGTAATTTCAGTTCATTAGTTTACTTTCAGATTTTTTTCTCTAGTTTTCACGATATCTATCAGACGTATTTCAATGTCCAGCTTGAGCTTGGCTTGAGCCAGGAAAGTAGATTTTTTCTGTGAATATTACAAAAAAACTCCATTTTATCGTAGGTCTTTTCTTATTAAAGAAACCACCTTTCGTTCATTTTCATTTGAGAATGTTTTCCTTTTTCGACATCGAGTACTTTCAGAGAGGTGATCCCGAACGGTGGAAAATGGCAAATAGAGTTGTCTTTCAGTCGCAGATGATTCATCATCTGACTTTATGAACATCATATTCATATTTTTATTGAAATTGAAATGCCATACCCATGACAGTTTTATGTCAAAACACAAATTTCAAAATGTCATCGTACAAAACATATTTTTATAATTTGAATCGTTCTTGAATTAAATCGCCTCTGAAGAATATGGTTCTCAATTCTTTGACGATCCTTGGAGGGTGAAAACGATTTTCATCGTCAAAAATGTATTGAAGTCCTAGCGAAGGAGATACAATTCTCACATCAATGATTTGAAAGATTTCTGTGAGTCATACTTTTAATTCGTTTGTATGGATTTCCCATTTAAACTGAATAATTAAAAAACAACTATATGGAAGAAAATGAAAAATTTTCACCTTCACATTTTTTCCCTCTATTTAGGGTCTTTTCACATATCTAACAGATGTAGTTCAATATCCAGTGTGGCTTTAGCCAGGAAAGTAGTTGTTTTTTGCTGAATAATACAAAAACAAATTCTTCATTATCCTCGTACATTTTTGTTAAAATTTTATATTATATGAGTGTTAGAAAACATGATAATAATTTTACAAAATCCAATTCAAACAATATCTGCGAAAACCTGTAAATAAACGTAAAAATTATTTCTTGAAATTTAATATGTCAAGATATTGAAGAGGTAGATTCGGTTTTGCCCACCCATTTGTCTGACTATCAAGACCACACGTAACAATTTCCTCAAGTTAGTTCGTGCTGTAATAATGGTTCCAACCCAGCCCTGCCCCCGTAATTAAGCGACTAGCAGTGTGCTAATTAAATACAGAGGCACACACGTTTCTACCACACGCTCTCAACATGGCTGCTGGTGCCACCCCCTTATCGTTTCAAAACCCCTTCGTCGTCAACCGATTTTCTCTCATGCTGCCCTGGACCTAAATTAATTACTACTGGAGTTCCTATCCGCATCTCTGCTCCAGTGGTGTATCTGAAGAATATCTTACTCCTTTTTCATGATAGGATCACTGTTGCCTTATTAGAATCCAAGTTAAAATTCGATAAAAACGTATTCATGAATAACAATCATTATTCAGTAATCGTGTTGTACTGACAGCTCCAGTTGCAATACTATCGTAAACATTAAGGAGAACAACACCTTTCAATTTGAATTTCTTGATATACTTGTCAAAAATAATAATGACGAACAAGACGAATGATGAGAGTTGCATATCCAGTTTTGAGTGAAGGCACATGACAATGGCTTGGAAATCATATAACTATACAGATCTGAAAATTTCTAGAATCATTTGGTATGTGGCCATTCGCCTCATCGTGTTCAGGGTAGGTCATATGGAAATATTGATGATGATATCGTTATTTGAGGAACTTACTACTGGTCATCAGTTATAAGTGCATGGTTGGACACTATGAATGGTAGATAAAAAATTTAAGTAAACTCGTTTCATCACAACAGCAACGCATTATGATATCAAGCGATCATATACGTAGTCTGTGAAAATGCTGCTGAAACTATCGAGGAATGGCTTTTGTAAGATGTTTCTTGTACAATAGGAGTATCACTGATGGTTTCCACAGATGTATTATAATAAAGGTTATTACCTTGAGTCTGACTGTGTGTGATTCCTAAGTGGGTTACATTTCTCCCATGATACGGTGTTCTCCGGTGTTTTATTTCTTCGTAAGGAATATGAGGTTTCATCTTGTTGAGTAGGAATTGTCTATTTATTTCTTTGGTGAAAACAGCCACGAAGTTGGTAGGTGAGATGTGCTGAGACGGGGGTTGGGCTGCTTTGATCCTTAGATGAAATAGACAAATGGTCCAGAAGATGGAGATATCCTCATGTTATGAATGATGTTGCTTTTCATGTAATTGCAGCAACCATATTTTCCAACAATTATCAAAAATTTCCTCAAAATGGAGTAGTGCCCATAAAGAAATGCGTACAACTGCCATTTCTCAAATGGCTATAAGATGTTTACAAGCACTTTATACATGCGAATACTCTCCGCAGTTGAGCCGGTGTATGAAAGAATATATGAGCAAGTAGGGTCAAAGAAGGGGGTCGCTGGTTGCCTCCGGAGAAAAAGATCTTCATCAGTTCTTAAGGGTGGTGCAAGAGTATACGCATGCTATCGGAGTGAAGTTTGGGATCGACAAATGTGCCACGGTTCATCTCAAAAGAAGACGATGCGAGGAATATGGAGAGGACGTTCAGCTAGTAGACGGAAGCATCCTACATCATCTGGATGCCGGAGAGACGTATACCTACCTAGGGGTGGAACAACGCCACACCCATGAGGTAGCTACTGTTAAAAACTCTCTCCGCGGCAAGTATCAGCACAAACTCCGACAGATCTGGTCATCAGAACAGTCGAGGAAAAACAACTTTGCTGCAACTAATATGCTTGCCGTTACGATTCTACTTCACTCCTTTGGGGTAACGGAATGAACTCAACAATAGCTGCGACAACTTGACGTAAAAACTCGCAAATTGATGCATCTTCATAGGAGCTTGCATCCTAAATCGTTCGTTCCACAGTTATACTTCCCCAGACAACAGAGAGGCCACGGACTTTTGAGTTTGGAGTGTCTAAATAACAGAATGGTACTGGATGGAGCCTGTAAAGTCATCAGGAGTTCAGGTCCCCTCCTCTGCTTGGTATGCGATCACGAAAAAGAAGGGATTGGAGCATTTCTTTTCAAGGCAGCAACCCCTGCAGCCGATGAACTCGGTCTCCTATTCGACACTGAACGGACGAACCCAAACTCTGTCAACGAGTTGGAACCCGTTCAACAAAAAGCCTACGTGAAAGCTACGGAGTTTGACAGGCTCCTATAGCTACGTAAGGATAAGCCAATGCATGGGGTCTTCTTCAAGAATATTGAAGACCTTGGCTTATCTTGCTTTTCTCAGGTCAAGTGGACTGAAGTCGGAAACCGAGGAATGGTGTCTTCAACACCCTCGTCTACCGCAGTCGCGTGATGGGTATAGAGGTCCCTGACACTGGATGCAGAGCATGTCGTGCGGCAGCTCAAACCATAATGCATTTGCTGTCAGCTTGTCCTGCGGTCTCAGCGTATATCCACAGGCATAAAGTGGCCCTACGAGTGTTGTACTACCATCTACGACACTCGTACGGTGTAGACGAGACATCGGTGTTGCCTTATGCTCCGGGGGATATTGAGTCCGTTGTGGAGAATGAGAAGTGCCGAATCTATTGAAACTACTCATTCCTCACCCTCAGGCAAATACAAGCCAATAAGCCTGATGTAGTCCTCCTCGACCATAAAAGTAGAACGTTTTCGTCATTGAGTTTTCAGCTCCTGGCGAAACGAACATCGTCCGAAAAGAGGAGGAAAAACGGACTAAATATCGAGATCTACTCTTTCAACTCCGCAACCATTCTGTCAAAATGGTGGTTCTGATAATAGGGGTCCATGGTGGAATGATGGACACACTGCTCTCAAACCTAAGAATCATACCGGCTTGCTGTGATATGGCAGAAATCTCAGCAGGACGAATGCAGAACGCTCAGGGCACATGATTCTCGGACCCAATAGTCACTTACCCCACGGCGTGCGGAGTGGTTAAATGATCCAGCGTGCCCTTTGGAAGTATCAGGGGAAAAAAAAATATCAGTTGAGAATTTTCCTGAAGTACACCTAGAAAAGAGTTTAATGTGGTGTATGATAACACACAAAATAGAATTTAATATTACAAAGGACGTTAGGCCAAGTAAGGTTTCGTAAATTTGGAATATTATGAACAAAAATGCATAAATGCTCTCTGTGTGCTTTCCCAATACCTTTCCCCCAGTATCACACCCAATATGATGAAATATTATATGAATAGATACTGTTTTAAAACTAAACTTGGGCCAAGAGAGAGAGTGTAAATTTGGAAAAGATGTTATGAAAAGTTGAACCGTCAAATAGTTATAGTTACACCAATCTATGTTGAATCACTCAGAGTGCCGATGGCCTTGGTACAACTGGAAGGTTCAGCACTTTCGTCCCATCCGAGGTTACATTGCAGTACTGATGCCTGAGCCTGCTTATCCCTCCAAGAACATCTTCCTGAAGTGAATAGAGACTAGACTGCTGATACTATACGGTCAAGCAAATATCTTGGTACAAATGAAAGATCCAACACTGTTGTCTCAAGTCAGTTCTAATTGATCGTAGAACTGGTTATCGGTGAAACGGGATGAAGTTGAACTTTCAAATAGTTATAGCTACACCAGTCTATGCTGGGTCACTCAGAGTGCCGATGGCCTTAGTACAACTGGAAGGTCCAGCACTTTCGTCCCATCCGAAGCTATTTTGAGGTACTGATACCTGGGCCTGCTTATCCCTCCAAGAACATCGCCCTGAGGTGAATGGATTAGACTGGACTGCTGACACTACAAGGTCAAGCACATATCTAGGTACAACTTGAAGATCCAACATGTTAGTCTCGAGTCAGTTCAAATGGATCGTAGAAATGGTTATCGGTGAAACGGGATACTACTGGTTATCAGGTAGAAATGGAGACACTTCAAAGGGCAGCAACAAAAATCAAAGGTGTTCTGGGTTCAAGTCTTCAAAATGGCGGTGGGCGACATCAACTTAAAATCCCCATTACAATATAGATATTTCAGATCACAACTTGGTGCTATATGATTTTGCAATGACTACCAAACAAAGTCTTCCGTCATTTGAGCATAGAAGAATTTTCAAGGACCTTCACATTCAGAATTTTATTTAAGATATTCGGAATGAGAACTGGGAACAGGTTCAAATTTTGGTGTATTTCTTCTCATTACTTCAAAACACATTTTCCTAAAAAAACACAATATTATAACATCAAATGCAGAAGATGAGTATCTCCTGAGATTCGCATTTCGAGTCAAAATTTGAAATAACTTTTCAAACTAAAACGGTTTTATCCTGAATATACCAAATAATATAAGATCCAAAAGAATATACACGACCAGTTAGTTTCATCAGCTAAAAAAGAATACTATCAGAATAGAATAACCAGTTCTGATAATCCTAATAAGTCTGTGTGGAAGATCATATCCGAATTATCGAACACACCATCACCATAGTGTGAAAACAGATAATACGTTAAGACATGATGATAACCTTTACGAGGATTTTTCTACATTATTCAACGAATATTTTATTGATGCTCCAAAGTTTCTGATGGAAAATATTGCATCAATTTCATGAGAAATATTGTTTCCCCATGCAGCTCATTTTTTCTTGAGAATTGTGACGAAACTGATATGTTCAATTAGCTGCAAGGCAATTTGAAGAACAAGTATTCTTCAGGACCAGACGAAATGCCTATGGTTCTAGTAATGAAAAGTTTACATGTGTTATTGAAGCCCCTTGCTTTTCTGGTAAATTTGTTATTCACAACAGGGACCTTTCCAGATACATTGAAGTATGGAAAAACTACATAAAAAGAATGGTCATGATCCACTTGATAACTATCGTCCCGTAACAGTTCCTTGCAGATTCCCAAGGTTTTTAAGTATTGTTATTTACATCGTCTCTTATTTTTCATTGAAAAAAAATAACTCAATATCAGCAATCTATTCCTACTCACACAAAATAGTAGATTACATTGAGGCAGGCGAATGCACTTTTGAAATTTTTTGTGATCTCAGCAGGGCATTTGACTGTGAATCACACGATACTCATTGATAAACTCTACCAATATGGCATAAGTGGTAAACCTCTTGATTGGATTCGATCATACCTTTGGAACAAAATGCAATATGACTCAATGAAGAATGAGCCATCTGGGTATTTGAAAAACTACATGGGTGTTCCACAAGGGTCGGTACTTGGCTCCATTTCATTTATAATTTATATCAACGACATAGACAGGCTCCATGTGCCAGCATCCTTCACAATGTACGCAGACGATACTTCACTTATTATTTCAAATCCCTACGAAAATTCCATCAGAGAAGATTGTGAGAACACTATCTGAAATCTGTAATTACCATTTGGTTCTTGGCTAACCTTTTATTTTTGAATTTGAATAAAACACAGTGCCTGCGGTTTCATAATCCCCAAAAAACTTGTGAAAATATTTCATTTGGATTGCCTTTAATCTCCACTAATGACAACCGAGTGAAGTTGTTGTGATTGAATGTCGATAAACAACTCAATTGGAAGTCTCATTGTAAGGACCTTGTTTCTAAACTCCATACTGCTGCCTATCAGCTCAGGAATATGAAAGGAATATCAAACAATCAATTGTTGCGGCTCTATTATGCACAACTCGAAAGTAGACTGCGGTATGGGGTGACCTTCTGGGGGACATCAACATCGTCGTCTACTGTGTTTATTGCGCAAAAGCACATCATTCGTTCAATGATGGAAATAAGCTATCGTTGCTCATGTAGAAACTGATTTAAAGACCTGAAAATTTCAATTTCTCTTTATATTTTAGAGTTGTGTGTGTATATGTTCAAGAAAATAGAAATATTCCCTCAAAATGATAGTACGCATGATCACAATACTCGAAACAAACATAATTTTATTGTACCGTTTAGCAAACTCCGAATAACTCAAAATGCTCCAAACGTCAGAACACCAGAAGTAGCTCTGAACTTTATGACAATGCAATACCAGTGATATGTTTGTGATAATGATAATAGTAATAAATTTGCAATCGATTTTAATGTATTTTCCCGATGAACTAGAGTCTTGAAACTTTGAACATAGCTCAGAATTGAATAACAATGCAATATTACTGCAAAATTTATTAATGATATAATAATAATTATAACAATTTTGCAATAGCTAGAGACCTAAAAATGTCAAAATAGCTCACAACTCGATGACCGTATATCATTGGTATAACATGATATGTTTCAATTCGAACGAAGTTTGATACAGTATGCCTGCCGGAGAGTTTAAACAAATGAAACGAATAATTTCGACACAAATCGCTTTTCTATAACATCTGGTCAGAGTCCAAACAGAGGAGGTAATCTTTATAAGGGGCGTGTTTAAGGAAGACTTCTTCAGCCCTCTTCTCATCTGTATCTCCCTATTGCAATTGTTCATGGTTGACCTTAAACTATATGCCTCTGAAGAAAAGGATCTTCATCAGTCCTCAAGAGTGATGGGCAAAAGTACTCGCATGCTAGCGGAATGGACTTTGTGATCGACAAATGTACCACGGTTCATCTCATAAGAAGGCGATGTGAGGAATACGGAGAAGACGTTCAGCTCGTAGACAGAAGTATCCTACATCATCTGCATGCCGATGAGTCGTATAATTACCTACGGGTGGAACAGCACCACTCCCAAGGGATATCCACTGTCAAAAACTCTCTCCGCAGCAAAGTTGCTGCTATTAATATGCTTGCCGTTCTGATTCTACTTTACTCCTTTGAAGTAATGAAATGGTCTCAGAAAGAGCTGCGACAACTTTACGTAAAAACTTGCAAAATGGTGCATCTTCATAGGAGACGGTTACACTTCCCCAGACAACAGGGAGGCCGTGGAATTTTCAACATGGGGTATCTACATAACAAAATGGTTTTGGATAAAGCCTGTGTAGTCATAAGGTGTTCAGATCCTCTCCTCTGCAAAACGCCCACGTTGAAGCTATGGAGAATGAGAGTCTCCTACAGCTACATAAGGATAAGCCAACTCATGGGGTACACTTCAAGAACATTCTTACTTCTTATCCTGGCTTATCCAAAAACCTGATATTCGCATATCCCAAGTGAAGTAGGCTGAAGTCGAGAACCGAGGGATTCATAACCTGCCAGGATGGTGTCTTCAATACCCCCGTCTACCGTTGTTGCGAGATGGGTCACTAGATACAGATCGTGTCGTGGGACAGCTGAGACCATAATGCTTTTGCGGTCAGCCTGTTCAGATTATGCGGCCTCAGCCAATATCCACAGGCATAATGCAGCGACACTCATTTGGTATATATATGCTCTGAGGAATATTGAGCCCGTTGTGGAGAATGAGATGTGTCGAATCTATTGAAACTACGAAATGAACATCGTCCGAAAAGAGGAAAAAAATAGACAAAATACCGAGATTTACTCTTTGAACTCCGCAGGCTTTACCCAAACCATTCTGTCAAAATGGTGGTTCTGATCAAAGGGGTACTTGGTTGGATGATGAAATAGCTGACGGGACAATAACAATAATAATAATAATAATTTTACAATCTATTTTTGAGTATAAATTCCCAAATAACTAGAGACTTGAAACTTCAAACTAGGTCTCTTTAGTATATTCATAGTCGGAGTCACAAATGCCAAGTTGATCATACTCTTACCTGTTTGTAATAGCTTTTGAAATATCATATTCCATATTTTCATTTTTTTATTTTCTTTTTTTTGATCTTCGTTCACAATTGTTCTTATAAAAACAGTAGATAAACAATACAACTATGAACATCAAAAAAGTGACATAACATCACTTTCGACTCCCACCGACTGGCCGTGCTTTTGTGGAGCCCCTATTGAGTTCTCGGCGCCGGAGCTGGTGCGGGGGCCCCATCGAGGAACGTCCCCACAGAAGAAGGGGCGCGCTAGAGGCCACAGGGGCCGAGTTTTCGTCAATTTAAATTCTTGATGGAGATGGTTGTACAGAATTGGGAAACTGGGATCGACTGGAAAAAAGTACGGGGGGCTGGGGGCATGGGCGAAGAACGTCCCCACAGAAGATGGGGTGCGCTGGAGCGCAGGGGGCCAAGATATTTCAATTTTTATTTATTTTTAATTTTCATTGATTTTATAGTTGTTGACGCTGGCACTGGTGATACGCCGCCACTGGAGCGGCTCGCTGGCGATAGTCCGCGGCACGTCAAAGGAAGGTTGTTTACGCTTAGAGGCTGTGACGTCACATTCTAAGAATTCAGTGAGTGTTTTCCATCAAGACTCAGTGTGTTGTGTCGGAAATAAGACATGATTGGCATCTCACTCTAACTCATCGTTTTTTTTTCTGTTTTTGTCTTTGAGAATTACGCAGTTAGCTGAGGGCTGGGTGTTACGGGTGGGGTGGTGGGGGGAAGGGGGAATTCGGACGCTAGTTGTTGGAGAGAACGCGCTGCATACGTCATTTTGAAGAACGCGCGCTTAGAGTTCAGACGTACCTGCTGATGCTCAGTGAAATTGTACTTGTGATTTTGCCGGTTTAATTGCAAAGGTGAGTTTTTTGTCTGTAAATGGAGTAATTGTACGCATGTCCATAGAAATCGTTTAAGCGTTTTGATACTGTTCATTTCGCCTTGTGAATTTTTTGCTATTAATTTTTTGCAAAGTGTTGCGTCCATATATACAGCGTGTATGGAAAAAACATATTTATATATATATATATATATATATATATATATATATATATACATATATTTGGCCGCTGATATATATATATATATATATATAGATATATATACAGTGCGTATAAAATTTTCCATTTCTTATACTGTGCGTATCAAATTTTCCATTTCATATACAGTGTGAATGAACATAAATATATTGTTTGAATATTTGAGTGAAGTATGTCGCTCTTTCGCAGATGTCTCACATTGACGAAATTACCAAGGTTGGTTTGGCCTGCAGGAAGGAGTTGAAGAAGTTGGCCGAGCTACCGTTGGACGAGCCCCAATTGATATTAGACGCGGAGGTGGATACGACTAGATTAGGCGAGGCAATCCTCGTCGAGTTGGCAGATTTCAAAGTATTCCTGCCAAACAGAGCCACCGCTGCCCTCAAGACCGACTTGAAGAAATTGACAAGAGTCTCAGCACGTACTCATCTGCAGAGGCAAACACAAGTCCAGCGTGCATCAGCACCCGCAGCAGCTGTTCGAGATAGCCAAGGCGTAGTGTTCCTTTTCCACGCACACAAAGTGAGTTTTCTCGATTTTTCATTCATTTTTCGCATATTTTTGTGTGTTGTTGTATTTTATGAGTAAAGATGAATTCTGATGCTATTGCTAATTTGGCCGCTGATATGATCAAAACTTTGATGAAGGTGAAAAGAATTTTGTTAGAAAAATTCACCGCCGATGAACAGAAAACATAGCTGGCACATTGCAAAAAAACTGCTCGTCTTTTGACTAGTGCCATATCTGCTGAGGACTCGATTGGAACTCTACGCAGACTGCAAATTTTTGGCGGGCCATTTGAAAATTATTCGTAATTCCATCAAAAATTTGGGAGCTCGTCATGTGGGCGAAGGGGTTAAATCAAAATTATCGTCACGAGTCAGGTGGGAGGATTTGAAGTCTGCAGTTGCTTCTCGTTTGCGTACAGGTATGATCATAAATTTGGTCCATAAAGATATTGGGCAATTTTTCCGAGATGCTTATATCTTATTCTAACGACGAGTATAAAATTTATTGAAAAAAACAGGATAGGATTATAGTTAATGTGACATTTCGCGGGGAATTTGTCAAAAATAATTTGAACGAGGAACATAAAACTGAATATAAATATTTCAACACCAAAAACGCTGTGATTGATAGGGGTACTGATTTGAAAGGGTGGTTCCTCGAAAACGTTGTAGATCAGGTGCAAAACAAATTATCCGAATTCGCCGAAAAAGAGAGCGGCTGGAGTCTCCAAAAAATCGTCAGTTTGGAAATAAATACCAACACATCTGGCATCGGCAACGGTTCGTCTCACATCGAGTTGCCAAAATCCATTTTCAACAAAAGAGCTTGCATCAACATAAAAAATGATGATGTTTTGCTTGGGCCATAGTTTCGGTATTGTATCCGACACAAATAAATATTGAACGTTATCTTATCCCCACTATTCAAGTATTCTAAATTTGACAGGTATCGAATTTCCGATGATATTGAGGCAAATTGCCAAATTCGAGAAATTAATCAACATTTCTGTGAATGTGTACACTTTGGAATTGATCCAGCCTAAGTCGAATAAAGAGGCTTTTTTCGTGACAGTTCCGAGTCGACCCACTAAACAAAAATCAGATTGACACGTCAATTCACTCCTAATTCAAAATGAATATCACCCAAAATTGAACAATTATGAAGCAGTACCAGATATAGACGACGAAGGTGATATACGCTATCATTTTTGTTGAATTAAGAATTTATCGGCTAATCAATACACAACTTGGTAAGGATAAGTATAAAAAATACATTTGCGACAGGTGTTTGAATTATTTCAGACGTGAAGAAAAATTGGAAAGTCATAAGGTTGATTGCCAAAAAACAATGTGAAATTTCGTTCCCCCACTACGATCACGTGGAATTTCGGGACTTTGTACTTAAAGAAAAGGTACCCTTTGTAATATATGCGGAATTCGAGTCGATTCTGGAACCGTTTTAAGATTCCGGGTGCACTTCTCAAACGGAGAAGTACCGGATTTAATTTCAAGTATGCGTTCGACGACACTTTGTCATTTTACGATAGCCATCGAGGTTTAGATTCGATGGATTGGTTTGCGCAGCGAATGGGGGACATAGTCAAAATTATCGAAGCCAAAACTTTGGATATAGTCCCCATGACAACATTACCTGATGAGGTGAACGCGCCGTGTTGCCACATCTGCGAGAAACCATGGAAATCTTACGACAAAATTGTTAAAGGCCATAATCACTACACTGGTGCCTTTCGCGGATATACGCATCCGCAGTGCAACTTGTCATACAAAAAGTCTTTTGTGGTGCCGATCGTTTTCCATAATTCATTCGGATACGACAACCATTTTATTATTCAAGATATAGCAAAGAGGGGGTGAGTCAGTTTGTTGCCTGTATACAAAGAAAAATACATATCTTTCATCCAGTATGACGACACTACAGACATCAAGTTCAGATTCATCGATTCGTTCCGTTTTATGGGCATGAGTTTGGACCATTTGGTTCAGACTTTGACAGTGCACGATTTGAAAATATCCAAACGCGAATTTACCCATCTGACAGCCTCGCAGTACGGATTACTTACTCGAAAGGTCGTATTCCCATACGATTTCGTCGATTCGATGGAAATGTTGGAAGTTGAATGTTTGCCGGCGCTCCATCATTGCTACAACAAGTTGAACGATCGTCACATTAGCAAGGCAGAATACGAAAGAATACGAACATGCGCAGAACGTGTGGCAAACATTCAATTCGAAAACACTGGGCGAGTACACCGACTTGTACATGAAAACGGATATGGCTGATATTTTCGAGAATTTTCGAAATATCGGTCACAAGACATATGGCCTGGACCCCGCGTGGAATTACACCCTACCCGGCTATACGTGGTCGTGCATGTTGAAGTACACCCAGTGCAAGTTGCAGATTTTGAAGGACCTCGACATGTTCATGTTCATCGAGCGAGGAATTCGCGGAGGCATCAGTCAGTGCTGCAACAGGCGCTCCACGGCAAATAATAAATACATGGGTGACAGGTATGACGTCACTCAACCCTCCACTTATTTGCTATATCTCGATGTAAATAATTCATATGGGTGGGCCATGATGGAATATCTTCCGTACGGGGGATTCAAATGGCTCGAGAATGCTGCCGATTCGAATGTGCTCGAGGTGTCAGACACTCCGCTAATTGGCTATGTTCTCGGAGTCGATTTGGAGTACCCCGAACACTTGTTGTACACTAAAGAGTATTGAAACAAGCACTCAAACACGGCCTTGTACTCAGAAAAATCCACAAGGTGTTGCAATTCAATCAGTCGGCGTCTGCGTCCCTACATTGAATTGAATACGAAATTACGCGCAGAAGCAAAAACCACTTTCGGCAAAAATAACTACAAATTAGCCAATAACGCAGTATTCGGGAAAACGATGCAGAACATAAGGAAACATCGTATAGTGAAAATGGTCTCGAAATGGGAGGGGCGATATGGCGAGAAAAATTTAATTTCCAGCCCGAATTTCTAGAATCGCACCATTTTCGATGAGGACCTCGTCGCTATCGAGATGGCAAAGACGGATCTGTTGTTCAATAAGCCTGTATACATCGGAATAGCGATTCTTGACATTTCCAAGGTGAAGAGATTATTTGATTCATGTTGAGTAGGACAACTCAAGTCAGGTTATAATAAATTGGTTTTAGATATTGGAGGAGGCTTATATCTGTCAAGCTTCTTCCAATTTTTTACACAAACCATTCAACTCAGAAATAGTATTAACTTCCTTTAAAACTACATGTGGCATATAATGAGGTAATAAATTCCTTTGAATAGTATTTACCATTTCTTTATCTGATGGTTTTGTTTTCAGTCTATTAAAATGTCCCTCCATTGTGGTAATATACATCGTAACTCTTTCGGGAGAACATTGTGTTCCATTACTAATATCTCGTTTCAGATCTTCATCGTGATGGTATGGCAGAAAATCATCCTAAAGTTTTTGAACAAGTTCATCCCAGTTTCCCAGCCTTTTCCTGTTATTGTTATACCAGGTCCAAGCCTGATTTTTAAATAAATCTCCAGCAGATAAAAACAGATCATCTTTAGAGACATTACGAGCAAAGCTGAAAGCATCAACTTTCTCCAAGAAACAAACTAGAGATTCTTTACGATCCCTACTAAAGTGAATGTTCCATTTATAAGGCAATACAGGCTTAAGAAAATTAAATTGGGGAGGCTGATGACTAGGGCCTGTTGGAGTCGATGTCTGAACAGATGTACCACTAGAAACTCTATCAGCTAAGTCTTCTTCGAGCTCTATAAGCTCTAAGATATCAGTGTTTCGGAACTTGTACGTGGCGTTGCACACATGGAAACGTTCAGTTTTGATGGCTTCTTTGTACATGTCACAAACTCGATCTAGTTCAGCAGTACGTTCTGTCCACTCTGATGATGATGATGCAGATGATGAGGAATCGTATTCCAACGACACTAGTGACGAAGACATTGACTCGTAATCAGACGTTGGCTCCTCAGATTCGAACTGCATTCCACCAAGCATGGCGACAGACTGACGCACCAATGCAGATATTTTCCGTTGAAATATTCACAGCTGCGCACGCGGATTCTTCACTCTGACGAAGAGTGTGAAAAAAGTCCCCCATTCCAGTGGCAGCTGTGTCATTTTTCCATTGAATTACAAGCGATTTTCGGCATCGATCCAACTGTTGTGTATATTGTCAAACCCAAGCCATTTCACTAGAACCTTACGCCCCTTACGTCTGACGATTTTTTTCCACTTAGATAGATTTTTTGTTTTTTGTATATCCTGTTCGTAGAAAGCGCCGCTGATTGGTCGCCCTTCCAAATCCTCCAGCAAGTACGTGATTGGTTGGGTGATTTTTACTCTGACAACTTTGAAAAGTTCCTTCGTCCAATTGGGTGTATACCCCTTCTCGAACACATGTTTGGCCTTGCTAATTCGCACAAATTTCCCAATTTTGAACTTTTTTCGGCCAGCACGTCCCGCATAATCAAACGCAAACTTGTACACCTTTTCTTCATTGTCTTTGGTGACGTCACACGGTTTCATGCCAATCGTACGATGTTTGCGCTGATAGTAGTTTTTGGCAATGTCCGGCAAAATGTCCTGCCATTTGTAGGTTCCATTCAAACTGAAATACTTGAATATATTCTCCTTAAGAGTACGTATAACCCTCCCTGCGATCGCGGCTTTCTTCACGGTATACGTGCTGTAGTGTTTGATGTTGTACTTTTTCAGGAAAGCCTGGAAGCTGGAATTGTAAAATTCAGTTCCGAGATCTGATTGGAGGAGCTTGGGACATCTTTTCGCTTTCGACAATGTGTGGCATCGCTTCGGTGACGTCTCGACCAATTTTGGTCTTTAAACGTCGCACCCACAGGTACTTGGAAAAGGTATCAATCACCACGAGGATATAATTATAGTTTTTATTGACTTTGGAGTATTTATGAAGATCAGCCAAGTCCATCTGCCACAGATCGTCGAGTCCTTTGATGATTGTACGTCTGCGTGGAAAATTCCTTCTGGCTGGAGCATGGAGTTCAATAACCAATTGTTTTTTTTCAGATGATAACGTCATTCCGCTAATGGTGGAGTCAATACACTAACTGCACTGGGCGTTTCACCTACTTAAGAGGCTGGAATATCAACAATATCCAGTGCCAATTTATCCAAGCGTTTCTTGGCATTTTCGTACTTTTTCATCGACAGTGACATGAATTTCATCACTTGAATATCCAATGCTGTTAGATTCTTTTTGGTGGAGTCTAGCTCGTCTATGAGCTTGTCTATGACGTCATCTTTGAGCTTCTGTATGACGTCATCAATGTATTTTTTGTTGGCAACATCATTGAGGGCACTTGGCGTTTCAACATTGGAAATTTTCACGTGTGCAGCATCAATGTCCCCATTGGCCGTATAGTTGAGAATGGCGCCAGGAAAATGGTAGGGCTGCTGCTGCTGTGCACGACGAGCTGTCGAAGTTTGAACGAACTTGTTGATGCTCATGATGATACTGTGGCGTGCAAAACGTCTGCGCTTGTATTTATCGAATAAAACCTGCTTCTCTGAGCTCATTGACGATGGATATCTGTCAACTAGCTCATTGACATCATCCCAGTATACGTATTCTACAGGTTTCGTGTTGTATGTCAACTTACAACATTATCGAAGCATGCTCCGTTCGAGCTGTACAGCAGACTGAGTACAGCAATGGTCTTGCCACATCCGCTGGGGCCACAAAATATCGCTCGGAATGAATTCGGTAGCAGGAGACCGTGTTTGCGTATTACACAATTGAAGCCGATTCTACCAACAAAATCCAAATTGACTATCTCCAGAGCCGGCTCTTGTTGCACCACTTTCATTTTTTAGCTATGTGTTACATGTGACCACGCCCACATCTGACATTCGAATGACACTTGAAGTGGAGTACAGCTATGTAAGTAGGTATGCAACATCATTCGTGTCAATGTCATACTGACAGTCGAACATCTACCGTTCGAGCTGCATCTGCCTGGATACCAGTACTGCGGACCGGGTACCAAACTGCAGAAAAGATTAGCACGTGGAGACTCTGGTGTGAACCCCCTAGACGCTGCCTGCAGATCCCACGATATCGCATATTTGCAAAGCAACTCTGTAAAGGACAGAAACAAGGCTGATTGGGTGCTGGAAAATCAAGCTTGGGAACGTGTCAAGTCCAAAGACGCGAAAGTCGGCGAGAAAGCTGCAGTTTGGCTAGTCACCACAACTATGAAGGCGAAGCGTAATTTGGGTATGGGCATGGAGGCTTCTGGTGCAAAACGTCCAAGGAAACAGAAGTCGTTCAAGAAGGATGTGGTCTCGAAAATCACCAATCATCTGCGGAAGACACTGAAGCCTGACCAACTGAAAGACTTGGGTGCAAAGGCTCTGCGAAAATCTTCGTTTGTAGCATTGCGTGCAGCCTGAGCCCAAGTCAAAAAATTGGGTGGTCGCGAAAACATCAAAGTTCCTCGAATAATACCTTTCGAAGCAAAGAGTGGAGGTTTGCTACCTTTGCTTCCCATCTTCGCAGCTTTCAGAGCACTGGGATCGTTGGCTGGTGGTGCCAGCACCATAGCCAGGACCATCATCTCTTCGAAAAACGCTCAGAAGAAATTAGGTGAAGAGAAGCGCCACAATACTGCAATGGAGGACATTGGAAAGCAGGGATCTGGCCTGTTTATGCGCATAACAAGTCGCGGAGGAAATGGTCTTTTCCTCAAGAAGTTTGCAAAAAACTCCCAGTTAAGCTGACCAATAGCAAGCGACCTTTGTTCGATGTGGACTTGGTCAAGTATATCAAACGCCTGAAAATACCTCATTTCATTGGGGTTTTCATGCGCGACAAACTACCTCAATCTAAGCCATGTACAAAGAGTGCGCCATTGTCAATCTGGACTCGATAAAAAATCGTGGAACGCATTGGGTAGCTTACGTGAAGAGTGGGAAAACAGTAACATATTTTGACAGTTTCGGTAACTTGAAGCTGCCTGTGGAACTGGTGCGATACTTGGATGCTGGTAGTAGTAGTAGTAGTAGTAGTAGTAGTAGTGGTGGAAGTGTGAAAATCTACTACAACAACGATCGCTATCAGACATTCAATTAGGCCAATTGCGGTCATTTATGTTTAAGATTTCTCTACGACCAAACACGTCAAAAATGAGCAATACTAGTTATAAAAAAATGGTGACCTTCAATGAAGAGTGTAATACGGTTCATCATATGGTCGTGTGGCGATTTGCATACAAAGCTTCATGCAAATCCGATTGGGAACGTATGGCCATGGACAGGATTCGTTTCGCCAGACGAATCTCCAACCTTATCTGCATAATTGACCCCATTTTGGATGTGGAACACAGGAGGCGAGTGTGGAAGTCTTTAAATGAAAGTGCATAACCTCTCCAGTGTCAGTCATATCTTTGCTGTTCACCCTGACAGGTCACACTTCTACGCTGACTGCAGACTTTGCTCCGCCAATTCAATTGGACGAAGACAGAACTCACGGCTTGGCTTTGATTGGTTTCCATTCGTACAACAGTATACCGAACATAAGTGGTGGAAAATTCTATCATTTTGCCAACGGAGCGCCATCTGTTAGCGTTATCCATATACCGACAGGCTGCTACGAAAACTCCGACATTGCCAAGTTTATTCACAAGCACATCGATAAACCGAGAGAGAAGAAGAAATATAAAATAGAGGTGAACGTAGAGGGAGACAACAACACCATCCAAGAGGCAGTGTTCTCTCTCAAACCCAGTACCAATACGCTACAGTGCGAAATTTACAGCAAGTACTATAGCATAGACTTTCGTCCTGAGGATTCCATCGAAAGGCTATTGGGTTTCTCGCCTAGAGTGCTGGAAGCTGGAATCGTTCACGAGTCTGACCTGCCCGTCAACATAGTCAAAGTTCGAACAGTTCATATTGACAGTAACGTCACATCGGGTGCCTTCTTCAACAATCGTCCATCTCACACCATATACGAGTTCGCCGTTAGGGAGGACCCCGGCTTTGCCATCGACGAAACTGCACCAAATTTGATTTACCTGTTTGTGAACAAGAGCGAAATACACAACATAACCATCTCATAAGACTGGAGTTGCGCAAGCTGTCAAATAGGGTTGGTATTTGATCAGGATCAAGATCACGAGCATAAAAGAGTCGAGAACGTAGGCATCAGTTCAGTCGCGCAGACGCCGTCATCGAGAGCACACCACACTCTTCATAATCATACTCTCTCTTTATCAAGTTTATAGTTTCTCAAATCTCAAGGACATCATGTTGTCAAAACAAGTATTCGACGTGTACCATCATCCAAAGTTTGATGAATCCATCCAGAGAGTAGAAACACGAACGCACCACCCATATGTCAAGTCTTTCCAAAATAATGACATTATTGAAATTGTCATCCAGCAGAGTGACACATGGATACTGATGAACGACGCCTACGATGGATTCATGTTTTTTGTATCTTTATGCATAGAGGGCACTCTAACCAGAACCGCAGGAGAGAGTAATGTACGATTTGTCAATAATGCCGGCGCATTCTTCTTCGACTCCATCTACTATGAAATCAATGGCAACGAGGTGGACTCTGTTCGCTCGCCAGGTATAGTAAGCACCTCATGGGGCTACTCCTGTTATGCAGATGCTGACACTCGACACTTTGCCACTGCTGGATGGACGTATCCCGCCGGAGCTATTCGCAACGCAAACGATGGAGCGTTCGCCATGTGGATTCCGCTTAAGCGTCTCTTTGGCATATTCCATGACTACAGATATGCCACAATCGGAAGGCAGTGCATTCATCTGGTGAGAAGCAGAAACGATGACAACTGCATGGTGATAGAGGAAATCGCGAATCCGCAGGTGGCGACCACAGCCGCATTGACGATCAACAGCATCGTGCTCAAATTCAAACACGTCATACCCAATGATGACATTCGCTTGCAGTTGCTACAATCCATAAAAATGACGCTCCTGTGGTCATTTCTTACCGCAAGTGGGAAATGCACGAACTACCTGCACTCACGCCAGGTTCCACCAAAGAAATTTGGGCTGTCAAAATTTGTACGGCATTGGAAAGTCTTCGATTCATCATTATCGCATTTCAAATATATAGAATAAATAACTTGGCTCGAGATGCAACATACTCCGACCACGTCGCCATCAGAGACATACGTCTGACTTTGAACAGTGACATGAACGCATGCGATTGGAATTTGACAGAAACAACTTTGTGGAAGCTCAACGCGCCTATACAAAATTTTATCCAAGCTTTGCCAATTGTTCGATGAAGCGCCCTCTGCTGGATTACACGGCATTCAAGGATCGCGCCGCCATTTTCGTAATGGACTGTTCCCGCAGAGCGGAATTTTTAAAATCGTCCACAGTCGATGTTAAGCTTGACATCGAGGCCAGAGTTGGACTGTATCATGGAACACTTGCCCTTGAGCGAGATTGTACGTCGTCTGTCATGAAAAGTGACATACAGTAGTAGCAGTGAGTAGTGGGGGAATCCAGTCTGTTTGTGTGAAATGCAGGCTTCGACAGGTCGAGAGCGTCAGTTCGCAGTGAGAC
This sequence comes from Chrysolina americana, assembly GCA_958502065.1. Classification (NCBI taxonomy): domain Eukaryota; kingdom Metazoa; phylum Arthropoda; class Insecta; order Coleoptera; family Chrysomelidae; genus Chrysolina; species Chrysolina americana. The sequence goes on from OY293418.1 coordinate 40,882,570, forward strand.
TTCCTACAAGATGAAACTCTTAGCGTGCGACATCCAAGGTTTCTGTATCGGTGGTGAATTTCAACCGAAAGAACTTGCAATCACCGACGGGCAGAGCACCAATCATTGTATATTTAAACCAGTTGTGCCATTTCGCACTTTGAGTGCCGCAGACAAAAAACAAGTAAGATACATAGAAAAAAATTTCCACGGAGTGTCCTATTCGGCCGGGTCCATCGATTTTGCCGAATCCGCCGAGAGTGTGCTGCAGCCCATCGCCGAGGCCGACCTGGTTTACGTGAAGGGTCACCAGAAATTCGATCTCTTGACAAGGTACGTCGATACTTTAACTTCAACAAGGAAACCCCGCATAGTCGATATTGGGTCGGCCTCCGCCACCACTTCGAACTCTTCCGCTCACCCACCTCCAGTGTTCGAGTAGGAGCCCCCTTTGTGCCTGAATCATACGGCAGCAGCAGCAGGCAGCGAATTCCATTGTGCACTAAGACATAGTTTTGTTATTTTGTCGTGGGTGTCTAATCAATTGATTTGGTGAATCCGGCACTCGGCCTCACAAATGAGTGCCACCATAGACTCACACCTCGAAAAACTGAGACAATTGAAATCCCAAGTGGCGGACTACGAGCGAAAAATTCAGATGTTTAAACGTTTCAAAAACATCCAAATCGACGATGGCAAATGGTCCGCCGTCTTTACCAGCCCGCAACGTTTCGATACGAAAGGAGCCGACATCAGCTCACCACAGCCGCCGAAGAGACGCTGACTCGACATATAAAATAATTGTTATTACGCTTATACTTATTATTATTATTATTGTACTCATTATTATTGAAGTATTAATAGATGTATAAAACGAATTTTCTCGAATTTTATTATGATGATGAATGAATGGTTGAGAGAGCGAGAGAGAGGGAGAGTCTATGTTTTAAACTTATTTCATTTTGGGAGAAAAACATACAAGTTTTTTAAACCTCAAAATGAAATCAGTTTGCAAGATAGGCAGGGTGGAAAGCAGGCAGACTTTTTGTGTGCGAGAGAACAATTCCTGTTCAAACACGAAATGACTTGTCCTGAAAATAACAAAAAAATGTATGAGTGTACGCTGAGTTGAGTTTTGCGTATATTTTTTTCTCAGTCTGTATATATGTTAGCGATATACGCAATGTTTCTCAGTGTACAGTCAATCATCATGCTGACAACAACAACATATGTGATTTTGACAGCAGTCCTGTCAAACGAACTGTACATCAGCCCACCTTACGAGGCAGGTGAGGTTCATATCTCTTTTTTGGATGAGAAAAATCGCTCGATGCCCTCCAACTGGACGAAAATGTCCCAGACTTTAATGAACGACGGATACTTGCCAGTTTTGAAGGCCGAAATTTCACCGAATTCGAGTGCATACAAGCTGAGGAAAGTCTTTCGCAACGAAACTTGCCAAGAAACTGACTGGTTTTTGCTCCAACCACCAGCATCTCCGGTAGTGGAGGAGGTGACTCCTCGCACGATGCCTGCAGTGTCTCGAGTAACGACGCCGACGATAACGACGTCAAGATGCGCTACAGACGCCTACGATGGATTCATGTTTTTTGTATCTTTAGCACTCATATGTCAACTGGGCGAATTATTGTACAAGCTATTGCAATCAATTCGACAAAGATACATATTAAACGATGCGAAAGAAGATGGTGAATATTACCATGGCACTGAAGTGTAATTTTCAAACAAAAAAAAAAATGTTTTTTACTGTATTTTTGCATTTTTATTTCAAGTCTCTCAACACAAACAAAACAATCTTGAATTCCTCGAATTTGTTTGTTTATTCGATATCTAGCATTCAAATTCCCTACTACCCCCACCACCCCGCCCGTAGCACTCAGCCATCAGCTAACCGCGTAATTCTCAAAGACAATAACAGAAAAAAACCCGATGAGTTAAAGTGAGATGCCAATCATGTCTCATTTCCGACACAACACAAGAATTTCATCAATTTACGGTGTATTGATATCTCATAATAATATTGCATCATTATCCAGTTCTCAGCTATTTATTTATAGAAAACAAAGAGGACTAACTTAATGACATATTTCCTGACTAAATACTAGGTGTTTTTAGTAGATAAACAATACAACTATGAACATCAAAAAAATGACAACCTCACTTTCGACTCCCGCCGATTGGCCGTGCTTTTGTGGGGCCCCCATTGGGTTCTCGCCGCCGGAGCTGGTGCTGGAGGACGGGGGCCCCATCGAGGAACGTCTCCACAAAAGAAGGGGCGCGCTACAGGCCAAGGGGGCCAAGTTTTCGTCAATTCAAATTCTGGATGGTGATGGTTGTATAGAATTGGGTAACTGGGATCGGCTGGGAAAAAGTACGGGGGGCTGGGGGCGTGGGAGAAGAACATCCCCAGAGAAAATGGGGTACGCTGGAGCGCCGGGGGCCGAGATATTTCGATTTTTATTTATTTTTAATTTTTGTTGATTTTATAGTTGTTGACGCTGGCACTGGTGATACGCCGCCAATGGACCAGCTCGCTGGCGAAGGTTGTTTACGCTAAGAGGCTGTGACGTGACATTCTAAGAATTCGGGAATGAATCTTTTTAATAAATGAATTGGGAAGAAAATGAAGTTTTCGGACCGAAAACCAAACCTGAAAATCTACGATCACGCGCCGAGTCCTATATGTCAATTGAAGGATCTAGCATTCATTTGTTTTAATATTGAAGTGAAGTGAACTGCTTGCTTTCCTACTTTATTTTTCAAGATAGCAACAAATGAATAGATTGATATATTATTGGTGGATATAAAAATTTTCTATTTCAGATATGATCAGGTGAAAAAGAAAAAACCGAAATTATCCTGACAATTGTTCTTGTCGTAATTTCAGTTCTTCGAATTCGATTGAAACATATTGCGCACCAGATACTAAAGAACAGAAAACAGTTATTAAAAAGAATTGTATGAAATTTTTTCAGCCCCCTGAAGATTTTAAGATTCATAACCCTCTACACATTCCTAATGCCATACAGATTATCCTGGAAATACCAACCTATTGAAAATTCACATACAAAAAATGTTCAGGCCATCTGTACGGAGTTAGGAAACTGTATGGGTTCATAAACCCGTATGAGACTAGGAGAAATTAATGAAATATTATCAGTCCCTTCAAAAACGTCATTATATTTTGTTAAATGTTTTGTAGATCATCGTGAACGTTGATAAAACGTGTACCTTGTTCTGGTGAAAAGCAAAATTGTTCATCGATCTGGAGTTCCTAACATTTTACTTTCAATGAAAAAGTAACGTGATATTTCTTTATAAAATGTTTCAGAATAGAAGGACAATACTACATCGATAATTGTGGATACCCTCTTTGACGAGATACATCGTCATTTACTGATTTCATAACAATCGATCTGAAATATCGCCAGTATCGTAGCACTGCCCATGAAACCGGTGCACACAAACTTTCCTTTTTTTTAACAATACAATTTTTTGAAATTCACGTACCATTTCAACTCAATTTGTATAAAATCTCTCTATAAGAACTCTCAAACTATTTCGGGTTATTAGAATAAAAAAGAAGTTACAATCAATATCATGAAATGGAATTATATAATTCAGCCTTTTGCGAATATACTGTAGGAGTTTTGTCGGCAACTGTGAATATTCACGGAAAAATTACGATGATGGGCCAAACCGATCGGCATACTGAGGCGAAACTATCTCAGGAAAGTGATAGGAGTGCTGACAGGGCACTACCAACTCTGTAAATAACTGCATCAGCTAGAGATACACCAAGACTGAGCAATATGGATGGATATCTCCGGACACTGCAGTACAGAAGATATCATCCCACAGGAAAACCTCGCAAGATATCTCCAGGAAGAGATCATCAAAAGATCCGGAGCACTTGCGAGGAAGACCTGACAGCGGAGTGCAGAACTTTCTGCAGTTCCTCTGATGGCCAGCCCTGCTAAATAAATATTTAAATTTAAAGTTTTACATCGTTGGTGTAACAAATATATCATAATATTAATTGCTTAACAAAAATCACAGATTAAAATAGGTTATGAAAGAAATAGATTCGGTCAATATATTGAAAACAGATTAAAATAAAATTACAGTTACGATTTGGTAAAAAAATCACAGTCAAAATAATCACAATACGTCATATATAAGTATATACAGGATATGATACCAGTCGGATACGCTTTAGAAGTCGTAGCTTACACATATTGTCTTATGCCCGACAGATGCTCCACGGAGATATCGCGCGTCCATCTCATGGCGTCGTTGCACATTAACAGGCGCATCAGCTTCGCGTATCTCTCATTGTGTTGGTCCCATGTGCCTAGGGCACCCACAATAAGGGCATCTACTATCGTTTCATACCCTTCATACAACTCAGCTGACTGGGATGGTGTTCGTAAGTTTTTTTCAGAATTTCCATTGCAAAAAGTGTTTCTCTTTTGGAGATCCAATGCAATACGCCGAGACAATTTCTGATATCAAAATGCTGGAAATGCAAACACAAATACTGAACACATCCAGAAAAACGTCATATAAAAAACCATAGTTTTGCAAAAACTGTTCCAGAGTTGTCGCCTTCAAGCAGGCAGAATACTATCGATAGTACAAAAATCGGTGCCCCGATACCAGATCAGAATATATGTTGAACATACGTGCAAGGAGACAATCGAATCCTTGAAACAGGCTTGCAATGCCAAGATACGATCCAAACTACCAGTTCAGTTCCCCACCCAACCAAGCGACAAACGCCCAGGAAAAAGCTAAAATTATTGCGAAAATGTTTCCTGCAAGTTCTACTCTAGATTCACTGGGTAAAGAACTCCTGAATATCACTTCAATTAAGAGTCGTGTGCCTGAGATTACCTTCCGTAATTGAACTATCAGACGCATTCTGCTAGGTCTTAACACCAACAAAGCTGATGGATCTGGCGGAATTTCACCTATTGGTCTCAAAAAATGGGCTCCCGAACTAACAACAGTTCTTTGTCAGTTCTTCAAACTCTCCTCTAATCTGGGGGCAGTTTTGCCCAACTGGAAAATTACTAGAATACAATCAGTCCCCACTAAAGAACCCTATTTAGCAACTATAGATCGATCTCATTGCTATGACTCATCTCGAATATCATTTATCTACAATATGGTTTCCGTTATCAGAGTTCAACTGGTGATCTGCTTGCTTGCGTTTCACAAATATGGCAGTAAGCTATAGAAAAATATGGTGAAACTCTTGTACGCATCAGATAGGAAGTCTTCTTTGGAGACAAGCTGAACATCTTTTTCTCAGGGTTCGTTCTTTCTGAAACTCACTACATGAGAAGGTACGTCCCTAGGCATATAGCCTGCAGAAATTCAAAGAAAACACGAATGTTTACCTACTCCTCGTGTCATACGATGTTCTCTGAAAATCACAGGATTTTTCTTTTCGTGGGAAGCAGTACATGAAAATAAAACATTACCCTGTCTCTTGGCAATAATGTAAACAGATCGAAGGACCAAAAAGAAATGCATATGCTATGATTGATTTGGAATCAACTTGATGTCCTACATCTACTGTAAGTTATGTCCTTTTCATTATGAAAAAAAAAATTGTTAATTCAAATGTTTGAAATAGTTCACTCAGGTCACAATGTATATGTATAATAGTTCAACAAGCAACCAATAATAAATCAATGATAGAAGGGACAGGTAGCCGAAAGGTTAGAATCACCACTTTTCAATTATTTTGGTTGCCGGTCGCGGGTTCAAATTCCAGCAACTTCAGTTTATTTTTTTGATAGCCTGAGAAAATGCTAGGTATCGCACTTTAGAAGGTGAGACCTTGTTAATCATTAGCTCCACTTTTGAGGGCTATTATTCGTAGGGGAACAACAGCTGGTTGACTGAATAACAATTTTACTATCTCAAAACAATTTAACAAAAACAATTTTACGTTCTTGAACGAACTGAATTGTTCTTCACAAACCGTATTTTTATTGAGTTCATAGTCATCGTACATATACCATAACCCATTTCTGATGTTATTTTAAATGATACATATCCACTGCTCAAACTTATTCATTCTGTTCTGAAACACCCCTTTTATCCAAACTTCTTTCAAGACCGTTGTATTTTTCAGATCCATTTTCAAGTGACTAGGCAATAACCAGGTATCATGGTTATTTAAATTATTTTACTTGAATGTTTTCGCCATTTCACAAAATATTCCATTATAACAGTTCCAAAACCCACTTCATTCTGAATTACCCAGTACACATGAAATAACCCAATCAAAATCAAATAATTTTTTTCAAGATGTATATCAAATGAGGACGCTGGAGAAAACCGCAATAGATATCCCAGTGCGTAGCTTATACGACATTCACAGCAAACTACCAGCCGGATTCTACGACGGCGTAGAACGGACTTGCAATATTTTTTTCTTCAATTTCATCCATCCATCTTGAGTAGGGTCACACTGTATAATAATAATAATAATACTCCCTCATAAACACTCGTTGAGTGTACCCAAAGGCATAGCCTGTGCGGGTAGAGGACGGTTATTATTATTATTTGCCGTGGCGCTCCGGGCGACTTACTGATATTTCAGGTGATGTATTCACTTTTCAGCTGTAGGAAAACCCGGAAAACCCACAGCACCACCTCGGGTGGTCGGTGTGCACTCCAAGCTAGCACTAGACGAGATTGGCATCTAGACAACTCACCATACACTTGCTTTTCAACAAGGCATGCAGTCGCCTATCGATCCGATATAAAGCAGTTGAGAAAAATTCTCGTACCTACATCGGACTCGAACCGACTATCGCTATGCTGGAGTTTCGAACGGCCTGTGCCTTAGACCGCTGATCCACCGACCACACTTACGTATGGAAGCACACTTACGAAACACGCATTTTATGGGTGCTTCTATCTTAAATGGGTCACACTGTATGATCACATGGGTTAGTGTAATCATATGATTTTTCAATATGCATATAAAGTCCAAATACTAAAAACATTAATATGACTTAAAAAAACATAATGAAAAATATGTAATTATATAAACACAACCGATTCATCAGTCTGATACTGCACCTGAGTGCTACACAATTTATCAATATTTCCAAAGGATTTTTTACATAACTTTTTTATTTTCATCAGTATCAAATTGAATACTCTCTCTTCTACCTCCTATATTGATAGCATGATGTTGCAACAGAGTGTTAGAACATATTTGTATCTATTTTTTTCAAGATTTTTTTAAATAAAGAATGAAACAAATAACTTTTGTCTGAAATATTTTCTCATTCGAAGTTAATTTGATAAGTAAAACTATTTGATAATTCACAAATATACGATAGACATTAACACTAATTTCGAGTTGTAACTCGAAATTAAGCTAATTTTGAGTTATAACTCGGAATTGAGCTATTTTCGAGTTGTAACTCGAAATTAACACTAATTTCGAGTTATAACTCGAAATTAAACTGATTTCGAGTTGCAACTTGAAATTAAGAAAAAAAATATTGCATGTCCGTTCTGCGCCGTCGTAGGATTCACTAATAAACACACCAAATTTTGTTACCCATTTCTGTTGTAATCGGCAACCCTGCTAGGACACCTATGAGCTATAATCTGGAAAAAATATATACTCTGGAAGACCTAAAGGGGGAGGTTCGTATTCTAAATCTATTTCCTCGTCTAAAATGCAGACCTTGTTCATTCGCCAGTCCAAACGAACTTGAAATTTCTGCATGAAATCCGTGCCGATAATAAACTGGTTCGCAAAATCAATAGAATCTACCATTAAAAACTCATGCTGGACTGTTTGTCCATTTCCGATCTCCAAATCTATCATTACAGATCCCTTATAAGGAATAACCTTTCCTGGTACATCTCTTAACAAATATTGCCTATTCATAAAAATCCCTTCGCTTCTAACGACGTCCAAACGTGCCATAGAAACGCTGGCACCTGAATCCAAAAGCATATGGCACTCTACGCCGTTGACTCTTAGTACTATCATGTTGCGCTGGGCACTCTCTCCAGAACACGCAAGTACTAGGGTCGTCCCCTCGGTACTTAGTTTTCCATTTCGTTGACGACTTCTGCTGGGGCTGAGCGAGAAGTCGATTCCTGGTTTAAAGTATGTCCTCTAGTACGGGTACCCTCCTTTCGAGGCCACCTCTGGTTTACAGAGCAATGTTTCCTCAGATGACCCGGAAGTCCGCAGCCGAAGCATAGTTCTTGCTTCCGGTAGCAGTCTTTGACGGAATGTCCTCTCCTCCTACAATATTCGCATTTTAAGGCGCCGCTATTTTGTCTGGCGCTCCGGCAGTGTTCCTTTTCGTGCCCGGTGCGCTTACAAATTTGGCACCTTGCTACGGTTCGTGAGTTACTGACGAACTCCTGGTTCTGCCGGTATGGCCTGCTGATGGGACCTACGATGCTCTCGATTACTTCCTGCTTCTCCGCCAGCTCCATGGCCCGCTGTATCGTCGTGGGACCGGCGGATAGTACACTCTTCCTAGGTCTAGCAGTCCCATAGAGAACTGCGCAATCGCCTCAGCTTCCTGTTTCTGCCTAATCACAGCATCTATGGCGTCATCTCCTGAAAAATACGCAATTTCGGCCGCAAGCACTTTCAGCCTTGCCAAGTATTGGCGACAAGACTGGTTCTTTCGTTGTCGGCACTTCGCAAACCTTCTTTGGTCCTGACCCGGTATTTTTAATGTACCAAACTGGTCAACCAATCCTTTCCTGAGTATATTCTAATCCGCTGTTGTCCGCAACTGTTCGTCGGTTAGCTGTTTTGCAATTCCTCTGAGCCAGAGGCGAACCGAGGATGCCACACGGTTCTCTGCTCAACCTGCTAGAGTAACCGTGTTTTCGATTGTATTAACGAAGTCCCGAATATTTGTGTTTCCATTAAAAATGGGCAGATTCTCAAGAATTAGGTTCAACGGGGCGTTGTGGTAGCAGAGGAGGAATTGGGGGTGGAGTAGCCATCCTTCTAGCAGCGTATTAACCAAACTGACCTGACACAACCGTTCGAGGCAAGTGGGTCCTTTTGAGAAAAAGGCGCTCCCCTTAGGGCAACGTTTGTCCCAAATGTTTTCCACTATCAAAAGGCACCAACCACATCTGACACCAATGTAACGAACTGAGCCTCCTTGGTACCGGTGAATCAACACCGACCAACAAAGGTAGGGCTTCGTCGAGCGGCTGCCTCAGCCCCTACTGTGGGTCCGTTTGATAGGGCTCGACTAAGTTTAGTCAGGGTTTGGTGAGAAAGGAAACACTCGTGGAGTAGTTGAAAAAAATCATACAATATATTCGATCATAAGCCTTGACAAAATGCTACACATATATATATTAAAACAATCAGCTCGATTTACAACCTAGCACATGAAAAGGGGCTCAACATGAACCCTGTGGTAACGTTGTACAAACGTTACAAGCAAATACTCGGTTCGGCAAAGAAATCCATAGGTAAATTACACTTATTATCTAGTAGGATCCGATCAAGTCATTATATTGTAGAGAGGGTCAAACACATATCAACAACTTGAGACATAAACCTATTCAAAAACAAATCAAAGTATAAGCAACCATTATTTCAGAGGGGGTTAGACGTTCCTGGACATTTGGGTCACGCACGGCGTGGTCAACGACACACCGGAATATACCTTACCTAAGCATGCACAAATAAACCATACCACAATAAACTCCATTATTTGAAGCAATACACAAAATATATATACATTCTAAACAGAACCTACATCAGATCGTTGAAGTTTACACAAGTCAGATTACAATCAACAATGTTGAATGGTGCATAACCATCAACTGCATGTAACCTTAAAACATTTCAGCAAATAAACAGTATATACCACACATATTCTACTAACCTAGACCATCTTGTCCATAAAACGGAAAAATATCAAATTTCGGTTATCCGAAACAATCGCCACTCAATGACCGATATCAGAACAGCGCATATTTTCTAGTTAATAAATTATTCTCCATTCAGAGATAACACCGCTTAGACGAAGTTGAACGTTCGGAGGATACTAAATGTAATCCAAATTACTGAATGCGAAATGCATCTTCTGCCTTATCTGTCCTCATTTAAATATACCGGAAAACAAGTGTTCGAAATTAGGAGATCTTCGCATTTCTCGAATGATGGTTGTCGCAAATTAAATATTTTCGCGCGGCAGGATATCTGTAGCAGAATGGCGGGTTGTTTGTTTGTGGCTTTTTCGTCACTATCGGCATAATAAGCTGCAGTTGTTCGAAAACCTTACTTTACCACGACTTATGTATTTCACCAATAATTTCACTTTATCTATTTTCTCGATCTCTACATGTCCAAACCATCACTACATCGGAGCACTTGATTGCGCGGAGAATACATTTGAACTTTTTGAATGATTCGGATTTCGGCTTATATACGTTCCGCAAAAGTCATTATATCTCTTGAAGCCTATGCCGACAAGCACGTGCATTTGATGAATTGTCGCGATTCATTTAATGACCCTTGGTAATGAGGGGTCATTCCATAGCAGATTGGGTACTTCTCAGGCGGTATTATTCAATAGAAACAATAAATCATTGGTTTTTGTCGCCGACGACTCCTCCTAATTGAGTTTATCTTTAATTATTTCACGGTCTGCTATTTAATTATTGGGCCGGATTTCGCAGGACGCGGAGTCTGGCTCAATTAGTGATTTTCGTTTCCATTACGTTTAATTAAAATAATACAAGGATGACGTTCGTCACATCTCCTCGGTAACTTCAATTTCTTACGGGGCACTGCAGACTCAAAGAACATCTTAGGAAGCTAGGCTTAGAGGAGGACAGCACCTGCAGATTCTGTGGGGAACATCCAGAAACACCACACCATATATTGATTGTACATCACATCTCCTCGGTAACTTCAATTTCTTACGGGGCACTGCAGACTCAAAGAACATCTTAGGAAGCTAGGCTTAGAGGAGGACAGCACCTGCAGATTCTGTGGGGAACATCCAGAAACACCACACCATATATTGATTGTACATCACAGAAGATTGAATATACTGGGATCACACCAGCTGACTATGGGAGAAATACCACGAATATACCCCCTCAAAATCCTTAAATTCCTCAAGGAAATCTGAACAAATGAAATCAAGGGTCATCAAGTTATCTGACATTTCCCTTCTCAAAAAAAATTTAGACATAATTTACAATCTTTTTCTCCAAAATTTATATCCTGTTCCTTTTTAAAAAAGATCTTGTATAATACCTCATCCATTGATGACATAAATTTACAGATCAATAATATTAATAATACACTTTCTCCATCTCCAGTCAATGCGCAAGCTGCTGAAGTCACTGGGACGCTTTCCTTTTATGCTTCTTTACCGTTTATTAAAGACATCACCCCTGGACTATCCAGAATTTTCAAATCTTTTTCAGAAAATATAAAAATAGCCAATAAAAATGTTTTACCAATCAAGAGAATTTTTTCCAAATTAAAAGACAAGACTCCATGTATGAACTGTTCGGATGTAGTTTATTGTATACAGTGTCAAAATTGTGAAAAACAATACATTGGACAAACGTCTAGACCACTTAAGGACCGCATTGTGTCACACAAGAGCGACAGTAGACTACACACGGAGAGATGTGCACTGAGTGAACATGTCGCTAAGGAAGGACATTGTATGGATTATAATTCGGCAAAAATATTATCTACGGAAAAAAACACAGCCAAAAGGCTTTGTTTAGAAATGGTTCACATTGCACAAGCGGATAATGCGCTGAATAAAAAAACAGACGTAAATCACTTGAGTGAGTAATATTTCATTAATGTATTATTGTTAGCATTAGGTCGAGTGTTCATGGTTTCAGGATATGTTTCCTTTGTTGGTTCATCTCATCTGTCACCTACTCCATTCAAAAATTGTTTTCACATTCCACATTTCACATTTCATAATATTATTGTTCCATGTAGCTCCATCACAGATCTGTATCATTAGGTTGTAGTGTCATATGTCACTCCCCGTGGTTAAAATTCCGTGTGGCTCATGCCTCATGTCTCATGTCATTTATTAATTGTCTCATGTCATTTGTCAATTGTCTTGGCTAGTCAGTCCAGTCGAACAGGGCCGGGATTCCGAAGTCACGATCGAGCATGGATCGTGCGTTTTCACGAATTTGACGATTCCGAGCCTATACGCCGATCGTATATGTGTTGCAAATAGCCTACATTTTGACGATTAGTTGACGAAAAGTGGATTCCGAAGTGACGATTAGGCCTCAATGGTGTCGTCTAAACGATATTGATGATTCCGAGGCTTAATGACGATCGTAAATGTGTTGCAAATTGCCTGAATTTCACGATTAGTTGACGATAACTATTTTCTTGTCGTCAGTATATCTATCTTGGTCTGATATATGTGTTGCTCTTTTTATTAGTGGTCATTATTGCTTGTGTATTTGTTTCCATCCCCTTATTTACCTATGATCCATACTTCTGCAGTAGGGATTTTTTAGTCAGAATGGCTTTCAGAGCAACTTAAAAGTTTACTGGGAGTTGATAATGAATTTCATGGGGAAAAGGGTATAGCTAAGTGGCGAATAGATTACCCTGTTGAAAAAAATGGGGAATTCTTTCGAAGATTTCTGAGGGTTCTGCCCGTAAAGGTACAGCCGGTTGACGGAAACATTAACAATATTTTTATTATTATTTCAAGGTACCATTACAACTGTTGCAATATTTTTAGGGAATAGTAATATTAACGAGTTCAAGGAATAGGATGTAGGTACCTAGGTATAATGATATACAAATAAGTATGCACCAAATGTACGTATTCCTTTGAATTAAATTTCAACAGAAAAAGCAACAGAATTACTGGAACCTACACTATGCGAGAATGGATTCCTAACAAAGATATACATTAACAATTAAAGATACTTCTTATAATGATAATAATAGGAGTAGTGTGTACATAACTGCAGTACAATAATTATCATTAATATTATTATAGAGTATTATACCTATCAGTTAGGTATAGGTACCTATCCCGGCGTTTACTGTAATATCAAATTTTATGCTAGTAATATAATTTATACACTGCAATGAAAGAAGAGGCTACTTCAAAAGTGTTATATAGAGGTATAGGCATTGTTTAAATAATATTCAAACAATGGTATAGGTTACCTATACCTAGTGCGATTACAAATTTCTTTATTTTTTAAATGCTCCAAAAACAGCGGATGAATGATTACAGAAATAGTCAGGCAATTTGTCTAACAAATTCAGTGAAATTGTAGACTATCGGAAATTTCCAAACCTTCTTTAATGCATTTCGACTTCTTAAACAATAAACAACGGTCACGATTATCTTTTCAACGTTAATTGGAATTGGTAGAGGTTCACCTACCTATCATGAAAACTTGCCCCTAATATAACTTGCTTATGTTTTCTGAATAGCATCCTACAGGTATTACAAATTTCTCACAGCAAACTTGCAGAGTAGGTATATGAAAGTTGTAACAAACTTGCACTTATTTAATACATTCGCAATTTCAGAACAATACCTCTCCTCTTGTTACTCTTGTTTAGATTCAAGGAAACCTTACGCAAAGAATATATGTAGATATTCTTTGCCTTAAAGTACCTACCTAAACAAGGTAGAATTAAGCGCAAAAACAAACATTCAAGAAATGGGAAGAGGTCCTGAGTTCGAATCCCGGTTTGTCCACATTTTTTTAATTCACTTCTAATTTTCATCTTTTCGTTTGCTATGCCAAAAACTTACTCTGGATTTTAAATTCAATTACATACGTTAATGCTACTTAATTTTTTCATTTATTCTTATTTTCTACGATCTACGATCATGTTACCTCCATTTTCATCAAGTACCGAGAATACCCGACGATTACTTCTTGTCGTCTGAAGTTCGAATCGTTGATCGTTCGTTCATTCGTGATCGAATCGAAAGTTCGGAATCCCAGGGCATAACTCCTCGGCGCGGTTGTTTGCCTCTTCAAGGACAACACGTGCTTTTATATATTTTTAACAATTTTAAATCCATTTCATAATGTATGATCAGTAATAAGTGTGCATCCACGTTACTATTGTTTGTTATTAATGATGTTTTTCTCCCAGTTCTGTCCATATATCATGATTATTTTTAACATATACGGCATGTAACCTCGAAACAGTGTAAGTTATTCCACGTATTTCGTTGGCGTAATTCTCATAGTTGTCTTTACATATTTGTAGTTTTCCTGAAGATGATAATAAAAAGTTATTGAAAGCTTTTTTTTTGTTCATACTGTTGTTATCACTTTTGATGAAGAACATTTCCTTGAATAGTCTTTTTTGATAATTGTTCTCATTACACATTATTTCAACTTGGTTATAGTCCATTGAATGTTTATTTTCAATTACATGCTTAGCAAGTGCACATATAGCTTTTTTAAGATTGCAAAATCTTTTGTGTGACGTTAAGCGTCCTGATAAGTTTCTAGATGTTTGTCCAACATATGTCTTATCACATGACAGACAAGGCATTCTGTATACAACATTAGACCTCTCTAACGGTTTTAATTGACTTTCAATTTTGGAAAAAAGGCTATTGGTGGTGGTAACAATTCGTTGCGCAAACTTTATATTTTCACTCCTAAACGCATTCTAGCTCTGACATCAGTTATGAGGTCATCTAGAACAAAATTTACGAGAATAGGGGATATTCATCAAAGTAGGACGATTTTCGTCATTGAGTTTTCAGCCCCTGGCGAAACGAACATCGTCCGAAAAGAGGAGGGAAAACGGACTAAATATCGAGATATTCTCTTTGAACTCCGCATGCTTTACCCAAACCATTCTGTCAAGATGGTGGTTCTGATAATAGGGGTCCTTGGTGGAATGATGGACACGCTACTCTCAAATCTGAAAATCAGAAGGCCGTTATTCTTGGTTCACTCCATTTACTCAGGGCTCATGATCCTCGGACCAAGTAATCACTCACCCCACGGACGTGGGGAGTGTTTGCTGGGTTTAATGATACACCAGTGCGCCCTCCGGTAGTATCGGAGCTCCGGAGACAGGGCCTGCCTGGTACATTCCGTATGGAAAATAATAATTGAAATGACGACGACCGCAATGAACACGGACGCTTTGAGTGGACGGATAAATTAAGGGACGGTCATCTGCCAGAAGAGGATACATGGCAAGAATGCATGCTCTGTGGTGTGAGATACACCCAGAGTATGCCGCTTATTCCGCCCAAAATCTAAGGGATTATGTACCTCATCTTCGGGGTCGAAGCTATATCAGAGCTCCTTCCTAGCCGGTTGACGAAGTGGCAGAAGTGTCGGTCTGGCTGTAGAGGAGGCCTGCATCATACCACCATGAGAAAGCATCAGAACCCGCAGGGCGTTTTAATGGACGCAAAAAGGACTGAATATCGAGACCCACTCTTTGAACTCTGCAGGCTTTACCCAAAAAATGGTGTGATTCTGATAATAGGGATCCTCATTGGAATGATGGACACACTGCTCTCAAACTTAAAAATCATACTGGCTTGCCGTGATATGGCAGAAATCTTAGCCGGACGAATGCAGAAGGCCGTAATTCTTGGTTCACTCCGCCTGCTCAGGGCACATGATTCTCGGACCCAATAGTCACTTACCCCACGACGTGGGGAGTGGTTATTGGGAGAGTTGATCCAGCGCGCCCTCCGGAAGTATCGGAAGTAACGAAAAAGAAATAATAAAATATTTTAATAATAATAAGTATACTTTATTGTCATTAGGAAATAATCTTATGTATGTAAATATAAGTAATAAAAAGAGAATAAAAATGTAAAAAAAATTGTACTTCTAAAATGAAGTAAAATTAGAACAGAAAACTATACAGTTAAAAGTCAATTTTGTTAGAGCACAGTTAGAATTGTCATCAGTTTTGTAAAAACTCTGTTGAAATTGTCAGTTTTGTTCAAAAGGAGTATGAATAGATGTATACATACAGTGCCTTCATTTCAAAACTTCCCACCCCTATTATTTCTTTTAGCAGGGAAAATTTCCTGTAGGGAAAAAACACGTAAATTTAGATATAGAGGGGGAAGTTTAAAACCAGTGCCAGCTGTATTTTAGGTTTATTCCCCTACCCCTAGCTACCCCTACTTAATAATTTTAAATGGCCCACACTTGTAACTCATCATTTTAAAGATCTTAAAAATCGTCACTCAACCCCGTTTAGAAAACTGAAATTGGTTGATCCGTTCTCGTAAAATAGGGCAACAAGATAATAAATTATAACAAAATGCAAAATGAATTAATGAATTTATGGAACCACTACCACTGACTCAATAACGGTATGTTTATGTTTCTTTTGTACACAGACTTTTTTCTTTACCTGAATGTGAGATAAGGGCACACAGTTTCTTCTTGGCGTCAGTTGAATTTATCAGAATTAGTTATCCCTGATTTTAAACTGTTTGTCAAGTGGTGTCAGTTGCACTGGCAGTTATACAAGAAATAACTGAAATTATTTCTATTTGTGGTGCTGAAAATAGGTGTGCTCATATGACAGCCCGTCTTTTTAATGAAAGGCATGCAAGCGAAAATGTCACTAGACCTTGTTCAAAAATTTTAAGGAACCAGTTCTGTGTGCATCAAAGCAGTAAAGCAGCCGAGAGTTCTTACTGAAGCCGCACAGATTGAGATTTTAGACCCATTCGCCGTTGAGCCTACAACTTCGATTTCGAAAGTCGCTAACTTTAGTAAATATTTCAGTTGGTTCTATACACAAAGTTTTAAAACTAAACAAGTTCTTTCCTTACAAAATAAGTATTCTTCAGCAACAGTGAGGATGACTATGATGGGAGAATTGAATTTTGTGAAATAATGACTGCGATAATTCAAAATGACCCGAATTGAATAAAAAATATTTGCTTCAGTGATGAATCAACTTTTTTCTTGATGGGTTTATAAATAAGCATAACTGTAGATACTGGGATAATGAAAATCCACACTTGTTTCGAGAGGATCATACGCAATATCCACAAAAAATAAACGTTTGGGGTGGAATTCTGGGAATCGAAATAATTGGCCCTATTTTCATAGAAGAAAATTTTACTGGTCAATTGAATTTAAACTTATCGGAAAATGTAATCGACCCACTCATAACACAGTCCTTAGAAAGCCAAGTTGATGAAGAAGACAACCCGCTCTTGGATGAACAAAATTTACATTTTCAACAGGGCGGCGCACCGACACACTACACATTGCATGTCCGACAGTGGCTCGATCAACGGTATCCTGACACAGGATTACTGACACATGCAGACAAATTAATAACGAAACATTCAAAAAAGTCCAACAGGAATTCAAGAATAGATTGTACTTTTGCTAAAATACCACTGGCATTGGTTTTAAACTTTCCCCTCGATATCTAAATTGACGTGTTTTTTGCCTACGGCAAATTCTCCCTGCTACAAGAAGTAATAGGTGTGGGCAGTTTTGAAATGAAGGCACTGTATAGGTACATCAACAAACATAACAACATCATCAAAAACATCATAAAAAAACATCGTAAGAAAATCCACAGAGCAATACAATTACACCTTTTGTTCGAATAACATAGATTCAAATATGCACATTTTGTCATGTAAATTGATCATTATAATACTAATAATAAATGTTTTAATTGTGTTTCTAAAATATTTGTTAGTCGATTTTGCTTCTCTTATATCTGAAGGTAAGTGATTAAACGTCTTGACCCCATTATAATAAATAAAATACCTGGCCATATTTGTTAAGGGAATTGGCAATTTCAACGTGTAAGAACGGGTGTTGTAACGATTGGACGCAGTGTCATATAGGGACAAATTCTTGTGAATGAGGCGAACTGATTCTATAATGGATACTGCAATCAAAGTCAATATCTTTTCCTCTGTGAATATGCATCTGCGTGAATCACGAGGTTTGAGCTTATACAGATATCTGATCGCTCGATTCTGCAGTACCAATACAGTCTGAAGTGCTGATGAGTTGTATACTCCCCAAAACGGTATTCCATAACACAAATGGGACTCTAAAAGGGCGTAATACATCGTTTTGACAGTTTAATTTACAAATTTATTGAAGTTACTCTGCATAACATCCAGAAGAGATCTTGCTTTTAAGATGCTTGATATGGTCGTCAAATTTGAGTCTATTGTCTACATGTAAACATAGAAATTTAGTTTTAGACAGTGAATTTTCCAGAAATCCTCATATTCCTCATTAACATATAATTCAAATAAAATGGGTCCCAAAAGTGATCCTTGTGGTACTCCAGACATAATATCATTTTTTCAGAGAGTTCTGTAGTTCTTACCATTTGATTCCTTCCTGAAAGGTATCCACGAATTTTTCTCAGTAATAATTTGTGTTCAACACAATCGAACGCCTTTGATAGACCAAGAAAGACCTCAGCAGCTATATTACCAGAATTCAACTTTTCATAAATGTCGTAGAGAAATGAAAATGTTGCATTATGTGTATTTTAATTGTTTTGAAAACCAAACTGATTTTCACTTAAAATATTTCGACATCTTAGGAAATCTGTCAGAAGAATTTTCAGCAGAGTCTCAATTAATTTAGCTATAGTTGGAATGATGGAGATCGGGCGAAGATTCGACGGATCATCTGAACCTCCACCTTCATACAATGGAATGACAATAGATGTTTTATGAAATCAGGGAAGACTCCATTGTGGAATCATTGATTTTATCAGGACTGAGTGATATTCCATATTTTTTTTATTATCCTGTAATATTACTGATAATAGACCAAGCATTTTTCATTTTATTTTTTGATTTGCCTATTTGATTCATACAGTGGATTTCCTTTGCTCTCTAATAGTGGATCTATATATTCTGCGATAGTTATTGAAGTACTCATAAAAACCTTGATTATGAGTAAACTTTCTTATGTTATGCAGTTCCGTAAATTTTTCGAGGATATTTTCAATCCTGTTGTAATCCAGAGTTTTTTTTGTTTAATTTTAATTTATTGTAAGGGGAATGATTCATCAAATACCTTCAATAGCGCGTTGTGAAATGTGAGAAATGGTTCACTTTGAGACTAAACATCTTCCCAGTTAATTTTTAGATAATTTTGATAGAACCTATTATACCTAATTTGATCTACTAAGTAAAGTCTCACAACATTTTCGTTGTTCATTCAACGGTTCAGAAAGTAAAGAGCGAGTATTTGCTTCATGATCAGATAAACGTGATGGCATCACTGAACATGTAACGTTCTGCACCTCAAAATTGCTACAAACATAATCACGCTGCGCTGTTCACGTCAACTTCTGAAGCTTTCCTTCTAGTAACAGCTTCAGTTGATCCGTTCTTGGTACGTTTTGGCAATTGCAGAGTGCAAATTGGGAAATATTTGATTTTTCCGTGATAGTGGAAACAAGTTGTGTACATTTCTATAACCCTTCAAATATCTACCGATTGGCTTTATTCGACTTTTAGATATACTTTTGAAGTCCATCTTATACATTATAGGGTCGCAATTGTTTTTCAGTTGTGTACCTAACTTCCTCACCATTCATTCAATAAATAATGAAAGAATATTGTTATATCCGTCATTCTATATTGAAATCATTAAAGCTGCCTTCCACCAGCAGGTAGCAACCCGAGAGACGTCTCCATCAAGTGGACGGTAGTTGAACTAACTCTTTCGGTGGAAGCGCCCTTTATGACACTTTTTCGCTGGTCCCGTTCACACGGAGTATTTGAGCGTAAAACTAGTTCTATTAGCCATAAATTGATAATTAAAATTACTCTTATTTCTTCCAAGCTGATATACGTACGTGAGGTATGCACCAGTTCAACATACCGCCTCTCATTATATATCAAACCCCAAACAACTAATAACAGTGAATTCGAACACAGTTCGAAAAGTGTGCCGGACAGTTTCAAATAAATGAAACGAGTAATTCCGACGAAGGTGAAATCTCCTTGTCCTGACACTATCACTCAAAGTAAAAAAAAGGAAATATCTTCCACAAAACAACTGCATACCCATACAAACAATGAATGACATAACCCTTCAATTGTTTTGGATACTGAAACATTGTTTGCCAAACCAAAACAAAAACATCAGGAATAGAATTAACAACTATAAATTCTGAAACATCTGAGATTTGTGTCATTACCACGTCGGGGAATGAAGAGGCATTTGAAGAGATATCAGGTCGGTGGACCAGTGACTGAGGTATCTAGCACTGAAACGTCTGGCTCACATCAGAGAGACGTTCAAGGCTCCAGTACGCAATACAATTTTTTCTCAAGTACATGGGTCTCTTTAGGTGGCCACATTCCTTGTTGTAAATCAAGTGTGACGTGAATTGCCTGGATGCCAATCCCGACGTCTGATGCTAGCTTGATTAGCGCACCGACCACCCGGGGTGGTGCTATAAGTTTTCCGGGTTTTCCTACAGCTGAAAAATTAATACACCACCAAGAACATCAGTAAGTCGCCCCGAAGCGCCATGGCAAATAATAATAGCCGTCCTCTACCCGCCCGGCTTTGCCTTTGGGTACACTCTATTAGTGTTATGAGGAAGTATTATTATTAATTTTGTTTTCCATGTAGAAATCGACCAGTCAGACCCTGTCTCTGGAGCCCTGACACATCCGGAGGGCGCGCTGGTGTGTCATTGAACCCAGTATATACTCCCCATGTCCGTGGGGTAAGTGATTACTGGGTCCGAAGATCCTGTGCCCTGAGTAGGCGGAGTGACCCAAGAGTGAACAACCGGCTGAGATTTCTGCCATATTATGGCAAACCGGTGTGATTTTTGAGATTGACAGAAGTGTGTCTATCATTCCACCAAGGACCCATATTATCAGAACCACCATTTAAACAGAATGGTTTGGGTGAAGCATGCAGATTTCAAAGAGTAAGGCTCGATATTGTTGGAATATATTAGTATTATTGATTCAGAGCCACTGGACGAAGATTGCTTTGTATATTATAGTTTGACTAATATGTTCATCTATGAGTACCTACTGCTATCATGTTATCTTTTGTAATGTTGTTTTGTCAATAAAAAAATAACTTTTCATGGAGAAGTCAACATATTCATTTTCGGAGTTTCCACTGATCTGCAACTGGTTATGGACCCAGAATATTGATCAATCGTTTACACACAAAAAACTGTATAGAATTAAATCTAGTTAATTATACTGAGCTGTGATTGAGAAGAGAAAATTGAAGAAAGAAGACTGCAGAAATATCCTCGCAAAACACATTAGAAGCAGAGTATGACTGAAGGAAGTAGCAAACATTATATTCTCACTGCTGTTTCACCATCATTCGAAAAGCTCGAAGGTAGTATCAATTACATGGATTGGAAATATGCTATGGAGATTCATCTGATAAATTACGATTTGATGGATTATATTGACGGTACTTCAAATGATACAAAGATGGGTAAACGTGCTCTGGCAGCTATTGTCTCAGGAGTCATAAGTCATATTTATACTAAAATTCGAAATCTCAAAACCGGAAAAGAAGTTTGGAATCGTCTGCAAAGTATTTACGAGAGTAAAGAATTTTCAAGAGTAGCAGCTTTGATTGAACAGTTAGTTTTGATTCGTTATGCTGATTGCACAGGCATGGATAGATATCTAAATAAGAAAATGAAAATAGCTCACCAGTTGAAGCTATCGATAACGAAATACAAGACGGAGTGTTAGCAGCACTGATTTTCTTCAGCTTACCTGACCCTTTTGAACCGTTCATCATGGCGTTAGAGAATTGTGGTTTAAAGCTTACACAGATCTTGTCAAAGAAAAACTTCCAGCTGAAGGAGTGAAATTCAAAAATTCGGGTAAAGAATCGGCATTTTTTACCAAAAGACAACAACAACATGCAAAGTTGAACACGAAGCCTAAGTCATTCAAAGGAAAATGTATCGAGTGCCATAAATTTGGACATAAATCATTAGATTACCACATGAAGAAACCAGAAAAATCACATCATACCGAATCAGGTTTAGTAGTACATACTACGGCGTTAGGCGCAAAGAAAGTTTTGCACCGATGATTGGTATGTCGACTCGGGAGCTTCAGTATACCTCACTGGACGTTTAACCTACATAAAGCAAGTGGTTGAAGGTGAAAGAGTAACCATTGCTTCGGGGGAACAATTCCAGATAACAGGAAATGGCGAAACCCCTGTGTGCATTTGGATATAGATGGTGAAACGATCAGTACCCCAATACGAGAAGTACGATATGCACCCGGATTGCAGTTATCCTGTAAGCAACTAGCAAGAAATGGCATCAAAACTATCTTTGAAGACGAAAGTAGATGTGAAATGAGAGACAAGAGGACAGAAAAGCTGATAGCAGTTGCAATTTCGGCAAATGGAGAACTGTACAAACTGAATAGTGTGGAAAACAAAGCTTTTTATATTAAAGAAATCAAATTATGGCATCGTCGCCTTAGGCACATGAGTCTTCGAGGAATCCAACAACTTGAAACTATGTCAGACGGAATCGAAATTGGTACACATACCGTCGAAGAAGTATGAAAAGGATGTGCACAAGGACAACAACATTGAAATCCATTTACGAAACATTCTGTAATAAGGAAAAATAATAAACTGGAGATAATTCACTCTGATATCTGCGGACCAATTGCAAAGAAATCTATCAGCGAAAAACGATACATCCTAACTTTCATAGATGATTTCACTCGGAAGACATTTGTATATTTCTTGACAAATAAGTCAGAAGTTTTTGACAAGTTTACAAATTTCAAAATTCTAGTCGAAAACGAATGTTCTCGTAAAATAAAATGTATTCTTGATGCATGTCCACCTCAAAAGTTTTGGGCAGAGGCAATAAATACAGCCTGTTATCTCAAAAATAGAAGTCCCACTGCAGTTGAAGCTAAA
The DNA here is from genome assembly GCA_958502065.1 of Chrysolina americana. NCBI lineage: Eukaryota > Metazoa > Arthropoda > Insecta > Coleoptera > Chrysomelidae > Chrysolina > Chrysolina americana. The sequence continues at coordinate 40,905,547 of OY293418.1, forward strand.
ATCCCAGAAGAAGCTTGGAGTGGCAAAAAACTTAACTTGAGATTTTTAAGAACGTTTGGGTGCACTAGTTATATGCCTATACTAAAGCAAAAACGCAATAAATGGAACGCAAAGTGTCAAGAGTTGATTTTCATTGGTTTTTGCGAAAATTCAAAATAGATATGAAATCAAAAGAGATAAAGAAGTCACGAGATGTCATATTTTATGAAAATAAAATGTATGCATCAAGAGTTGGTTCAGTTGAAGGTTTACTCCATGATGGAGTGATTTTCAAACAAGAACCACAATTAGCAGAATAACCTGTGAAAGTAGTTGAAATAATATGTTCAAAGGAAATTCCAAAGGAAAACTCAGAAATAAATCAAAATTCTGAAGAAAACAGAATAACTGGAGAAAATCAAGTTGAAATTCAAGAAAAGTTTGTGATTCAAATGCGAACGAGGTACATAATGCTCTAATGAAACTGAAATCCATCAAAATGACAGCAAAAGGTGTTGTAATATATATTTAATTTATATAAAGAATAACTTTCTTTCTAACCTTTAGACCTTTTTGAATAATTCAAAAACTCATGCCTATACTTTTCTTATACATAACAACGGTATTTGTTCAAAATACTAGATATAAATACTAAAGAAGGCTTTCATTAAATTTGCTCTCAACACTTCCCTTCAAATTTATATCAAAACCTTCGAAAAATCAATAAACAAAAATCAATGTCAGTTAAAATAAACTTTCTCAAGTTTCCGAAGATGTTTGCGTTCAAAGATTTTGTGAAAATGTCAGCTAACTGACATTCTGATGGACAATATTCTAAATTGAAATTATATTCGATAACCTTTTCATTTATAAATTTGAAACGAATATCAATATGCTTTGATCTTTTCGAATCACAACCGGTTTTAATTACCTATATGTATTGCACTTTGATTATCAAGCTTGAAATGCACATCAAGTTCTTTGAAAAGATTCTTTAAAAAAAAATAAACTCTGAGGAGAGAAAGAATATATCGTTTTCCATCCCAGATTTTAGGTATGATGGGTCCACAGATGTCAGAATGTATGATTTGTAACGGTCTTTCAGCTCGCAATCTTAAGGTTTGAAAAGGAATTCTGGTTTGTTTCGCTTCAACACAAATTTCACAAGGCAGAAAGAAAATGAATTTATTTTGTACCGTTTCGAGACTCTTGATGAGGTGGAGCTTTCCTGGGTCCCAGATGATGGAGGCAAATTCAAGTTTGGTTCGGATGAGTGTTTTATACAGCAGCGATATGGTTTTTATGTTTTGAAAGTTGACTGTTGTTCGTTTCAAGAAGCCTAGCATTACGTTGTTGATATGTTTGTCAAATCTCAATGTATTTTGAAAGGTAACTCCTAAGTCTTTGACATAAGTGCGTTTTTCTAAATTGATGTTTTCTAGAGAGTAGTTGAAAGTTTTAATATTACTTCGATCTAGTAAAAGTGATATTGAACATTTATCGACATTCAGCAGTAGTTTATTCACGACAGTCCAGGCATGGAGGATATTCAAATCATTTTGTAAAATGTCGGTATCAGTGTTATTTTCGATTTTCCTAAATATTTTACAGTCATCTGCGTATAGTAAGCACTTGGATGACAATTGATTTGGGAGGTCATTAATGAATAGAAGGAAAAGAAGAGGGTCCAGGTTCGACCCTTGTGGTACACCAGACGTTGCCAAAATAATGTCAGACTTGTGTCCACGATATGTTACGAATTGTGGACGTTCTTTCAGATAATTTGACATCAGTGTTACAAGTATATCGCTGAAGCCATTATTCAATAATTTTTCAAGGAGTATGTCGTGGTTGACTTTGTCAAAAGCTTTGGCGAAATCTGTGTAGATGGTATCAACCTGACCCCCCTTCTCTACCGTATTACTTACTTGTGTAAGGAAACTTGCTTGATTCGTTTCAGTTGACCTTTTCCGACAGAAGCCGTGTTGAGTTGCGGAGATTCCATTTTTTACATGCCAATACATTTTCTCGAAAAGAATGAATTCGTATAATTTGGCCACACAGTTGAGAATAGCAATGGGTCTAAAATTGGAAATTATATTTTTATCACCTTTCTTATGTTTAGGTGTGAGTTTAGTTTGTTTCAGCAATGCCGGAAATATACCAGATTGGACAGAGCTTTAAAATAACCATAAGGGGATAAATTAGGTATTCCCTGCACGCTTTGATAATATAACATGGTATGTTATCGGGTCCTGCTGATTTTTTCGGTTTGAATTTACGAAACGCAGCTTCCATGTCAGCAACTGTTTCATGAGAAAAGAATGGAATATCATTATTTATATTACTACCACTCTGTAGAATTTTGAATAGATTATATTTTGAGCCATTCTCGTAGACAGAAGCGAAGAAGTCCGCGAAAGCTTTTGATATCACCCTTGGTTCACTGATGGTAAAACCATTTATAATGAAAGCCGTTTTTGAGAATCCACAAAATTCCAGAAAAGTGTCGGGTTTTCCATCAGATTATTCTCGACGCTGCTTATATAGTTTTTATGGGCTTTTTTTTATATGTTTCTTCACCTCTGATCTCAACCTATTGAAGTTATTAAGAGCTTCAACAGAATTTTCGGCATAATTCTTTTTCTTTCAACTTTCTTTTAATTTCAGTTGATAAACAGGGGGGATATCCCTTCTTATGATGGTTGTATATTTTGTACTTAGGTACGCTCTGATCTAATATATCATATATAACTTGAGTCGCGTTATTGAGATGGCCAAGTGGTGACCAGTCTGTCACTCTAAGCAGCTCGCACATATAATCAAAATCGGCCAATTTGAAATTATATTTATTTGCTAGCATATTCTTGTCGTTAGATCAGTGTTGTCTTTGCTTCGGTAGGTCGACCTCGCACAGCAAAGGAGGATGTTTATCACTCGGAATAACTAATCCCATCGTTTCTCTCGAAACAGAAAGTTTCAGGTTACTCAGAACCAAGTCAAGGGTTCTATTATCTACGTTAAAACCCTCAAGGTGGGCGTCTAATGCCGTGTATTGCGACTTTTAATTGCATTGGGAAACGGTTACACTTAGAGTGCTGAAATTTGGTAGGTGAACTCAAAAAAGATTGGAGTACACAGTGAATATATTGAGATTTTTTTCATTTCGAAAAAATACTACAATGAATTTCACAAAAAATACTTGAAAATCCCTAAGCAGAAAAATGGAATGATATTTTTATGATCAATCCTCGGATCAACCCGATGTCTACAAACCTATAAACCAACTGATAAAATGCAAGTCACTAATTACCGACCAATATCGCTGGTGAATCATTTCGCAAAAGTTGCCGAGAAAATACTCAAAAATCAGGGTGTGAAAGTACCTAGATAAATATAAAATACTTTCTAATAATCATTTTGGTTTCTGTGATGGTAAATCTACACAGAACGCACTTATATTCCAAAAATAAGTTGACAAGAAGCTTGAAAAAATTTCAATGTTTTTCGAAACACCACAAATTTTTTAAATATTGAATTCACTGCCAGATGTGCACTACCACCAGGAAGAAATTTGGAGATTCGAAGGTATTAGAAAAAAAAAAAACAAAAGTCGATAATTGTGTGAGGACTGAAATAGTATATTGCAACTAGTGCAGAAAAATCCAGTTTCCGCATGAGTTGCACTTTATACTTTTCCGACGACCTACTAAAAATAAAATATGAAGGATTTTGAAAATATTTTTGAACAAGAATCTTATAGACCTACAAATAATTTTACAAGAAAAACTAGTTCTATAATTGAAATTTTGAAAGAAACATATATTACCAATATTTTTTTAAAACGAGGCAGTATAAAAATTGAGTTGGTGATGGTTGCTAGATAACGAAACGTCGGACAGTAAAACTGACATCATCACATGACAGCTTGACGATAACACCAGAAAAAATAAAATTAATATTCACAAAATTCAGTGTTTCTAGAAAAAATTTGTATATATTTTTTTATAAATTTTACTTTTGTTATGAACTTTTTCTTTCGCTGAATTGAAACTGTATAACCGTTTCCGATATCCCCGTGATGGACAACCTCTTATAGACTCACTGAATAATATACTTCTTCAATCAATTAATTCTATATCATGAGCAAGTAGTAGCCCACTCATTTCTAAAGATGAATTAGTTTTAGGTAGGTAGTTATGAAGGGGTCACGCAAAATTCAATTTACTTGTTCTCGTTCAAAAATATCTTTCAAATTCTTGTTTTTCAGGTTGGTTGTCGGAAAAGTATAGTGTGCGGGAACTGGATACTAGTGTTAGGAGCCATAGGCGAGTGGTTAGAATGAAATATCCTATTTTTTGCACTAGTTGCACAATACAGTATTTCTATGAAGATTGAACTATAAGCACCTCATTGATTGAACATTTCAGTTATCAAAACACCACACCTTTGAAATGTTCGATATGAAAATGTCCTTTTATAACATATTTTAAAAACGAATAAAACACTTTAGTCCATGGTAGGAAGAAAATCATTCGTTAAAAATCAATTGATTCCATAAAAATCGGTCCATTTCCCACAATCGTAATCAAAATATATATAGGTACCTACCTACGAACATATCTACCTTACCTACCTAGGATTCAAAACTAATATAAACTTTGTTGACAATGCGAGATTTTCAAAACGTCATTGAAAAAAAAAATCAAAAACAAAAACCCAATAACGTTTCCATGCCACTGGTGCTGAAATAATTTATTCCGTGATATAGGATTTTCTTATACTTCTCGGTACAACAAAACGTGATAAATAGGTGGACTATTCTAGAATAATTCGCATTTTAATTTGCGTAAAAATAAGAGAGAATAAATTATTCTCTTATATATTTCATATGTATTGATGTGAAACAGAAAATCGAAATCGAATAGATACGTACAAACTCGAGAATACCCACTTGCTGGCATGTTGCCAAGAGCGCCAATATAATTACTAATCTCTAGGCTTATTTTTTTTGGCGATGTTGTACTTGATAGTAATATAGTAATGAATATAACAACATTGAATTTCATTTTAATGAAATATTGATTTGGAATAAGTATTGAACAAATCATTTCTTCTTGAATAATCTCCAAACCAAATGATAATTGATAGTCTGAGAGATATATTATACGGAATACGTAACAGTATTGGCAACAGACTGGCGACCTTGACTAATGTGGTGCGGTCACCGTGACCGATGCCTATTTGATCATCTCTAGTATTAAGCCCCTCCCTAGTTGTATGGCCTTGGGCGTCTCTGTACCTTCACATTAGTGCATTTTAAGAAGGCGGCCGGAGTAGTCGCGTGTTAGGTGCATTTGTTTTTGAATTACGTCGAGTTGAAATTTTTTGCGGTCATAGTGACCACAGCACAGTATTAGTGTAACTCATTCTTGCCGTTTTTGTTACCCATATTTTGTTTGATTATGACAGATTGTGGTGCCGGGCCTTCAAAAAAAATTCGTTATATGGATCCCGATTTTGAAAAGAAAAACTTTTCACTTGTTTCAGTGTACCAAGCCTATTTGTGGTGAATTTTCAGCATATATCTGTATAAACTGCAAGTCTAATTTGTAATTTTTTACGTGTGATTTTTGTGATTTTGTTTTTTATCAATGTTTTTAATTTTTGTGTGAGTTTATACCTCTGTCCTAAGAAACATATTGCTAGTTTCATTTTAGAATTATTATTTTTTTGTTTAATATTTAATAATAAATAACAAGTCTAATTTCGTTGTAAAAGAAGCTGGTAACCAAGACAATAAAATTTTGTAAAAAAGATGCCCGGTTTTTAATTGTATATATTTCATTTTCATGAAAAAATGTTCAATTCATATTATTACAATGAAATAATATGAAAAAACTCAATTATTTAATTTTTTATGGTATATATATATATATATATATATACATATATATATATATTGTTAAGAAAATGAATGTGTGTGGAAGAAATTCTAGAGTGCCCTAAGTTGAGGTGACATTTGTTATAATGAATTGGTTATCAATAATTACAATAAAAATAATAATAGTTTGAATATATTAATAATATTAGTGATAGTATTAGTGATTGTTGATAATAATAAACTGTATTATTATTTTCGTGATTTTTAGTAGTTGTAGAATTCGTAGAAAAATAATTGTATTGAATTCGAATTTTTGTTTTATAGTTTTTCTTTAGTGAAAGTAGTTTGATTATTAGTAGCAATAGTAGTAGTTAGAAAATTGTTCCCTTTTATTCATATTTATAATCAGTGGTTTGTAGACTGTAAATAAAGTATTGTATTCAAATAATATTTCAGAACGCCCTTACAAATACTTACTCTTTGCTTTTAGATATTACCTTTCTCTTTCTTTTCAGGTGCTCCAGCTGCTCTCTTGGTACGCCACATGAGAAACTCTCAATCTCAAGGTAGAATTCAGGAAAAGGATGTCAAGAATGATATATAATAATAATATGTTATTTAACTTGGAAATGAAGAAAGATATGAATTCAACTCAGATATTGTTCATTTTATTCTCAATAGTCAATTTTTTTTTGATATATGTAATAACTCTCATAATTATCAGTAGATTTCTTAAATTCTTATTTTACCTGTCCCTACGAAAACTACCTTACTTGCTAAATATGTGAACTTGGCAAAGTCATGTAAATTTCAAACATTAGAGGAACGGCACCGTCACCGTTTTAATAGACACTGGCCATTCATATTGTTCCTCAAACGGAAATGTCTTTAACCTTAAATTACAAGTAAACAGAAGAGTTCGTGTGTTGAAATGAAAATAATTGATAAAATAAGACTAATAAAGTTCTAAAAAAGGAATAGTTTCGTGCACTGATACGCGGAAATTGTCTTAGTGATCTAACTGGTTATGAAGGAAAGTTCGGAAAGAAAGGAAAGTTCAAACTCGTGCACTGGATTGCTTGTTGAATTTTGGATTTATATAAGGATCAAATACCTTTCTGGTTCTGGTAGATTCCAGCTTCTCCTATTTGGCTTGCAGGTTGGATTTCTTACCAAACGTTTGTCAAGGTAAGTTGTTTTCAGTATCAGTACTTCTTAATTTGGTATATTAAGTGTTTCTGTGAAGATTTAGATGTAATTCTTCATTTAATTGGAATTTTGATGTAATTTTTCTCTGCTTTCTCCAAAAAATCGACCTCCGCTTCCCTTTTGTTGATAACCCCTCATCACTATTTTCCGTTACCAGGCCCGTTATTTTTCGATTTTCACAAACACTCTCGATCACTTTTGGTTGTGAGTCACTGATTTTTATTGATTTCTTATAATTTATTAACCTATTTACAATTATTTCTATATGGTACATTTTTATTTTATTTCTACTAAAATTTAATTGAGTTTTTACATTTTTATACATGATATTTATTTCTTCTTCAGTTGCTGATATGACCTTTTTCTTGACTTTAAGTTTCCTCGTTCTTTTTCTAAACTCTACCTGTGATTGGCTGTGTGACAGTTTCATATACAAGATGTTTCTTGGATGAGTTCAGAGTGTTCTGTTTACTTGGCTCGTAATCTTATGATTTGAGAATAACTCTTTATTTTGCAAGGTTTCTGAAGGATTTTTTTAAATAAAAGTTTGACATTTTCAACTGGCAGAAGTTATATCTTTTTGAAAAAGTATCAGTCAGGGTTGTTCTGTGAAATATTATTTTTATTTCTATTAAGTCCCATATTTTTAAATTTCTATCTACTCTTATATTCTATTTTCATGAAAATATGAATATGAGTTTTGTCTCCTATAACCATATCTATACCTTCAAAGGCATCCACTAGTTCATTGTATTTTTGCGAGTTTGAACCTGGGGGAATATAGGTACCATTGATTATTATTTCATTACGCAGTATGTTGGTTTTAATAAATATAGATTCAACATTGGTGTTCAATGTGATCAAAGATGATGAGTAATCCTTTAGGATTCCAATCATTACACCACCTCCCCTCTCTTTACCTGTTCTTATTGGAGACCTATCATTTCTGAAGACATTATATCTTTGATCGAACAAGTATCGAAAGAGATTTTGATAAAATGTAGCATTTTTGGTGCGTAACCCACTACAATTTTGATAGTAAATTCTCAGCTTCATTCTGTATGTCGTAGATGTACAAATAATCGGTAAATATAGAAATTCTCCTATCTAGTGATAAGAAGAACTTTCCAAATAAACCCGGTACTTGAATTAATAAAAACGAAAATAAAGCACCAGAGAAGGAACGAAGAAAATAATCTGTAAACTCGCAGAATAGTAAGAGCGCTCAGAGCAGTTTATAGTAGGTATCAATTCATTACTATATATACGAGTATAATTAATTATAACATCTTTCCATGAAATAATGAAATATTATGAAAGAAAAAATATCAGTACAATAAAAAATATGTGTTAGGGCCACTAACAGTAAAAGTTTGTTTATTTCTGTTTGTTGGAGGTGGCGGAAGATCTAAGATTTCTTTGTTGTTGTTGTTCTCCCCAATGTTGTTGCTGTTTTTTCGTTGCTTCTTTGAAGACGGTATCGTTTAATATGAGTTCTTTTAATGTGTAAAGAACTCCTTCAACCACAAATTATTGACCCTTGATGCTAGCTGAAATACCCTTTTCTCTTGCGATCTTTTGCTGTGAATAAAGAGCTTTCTTGACTTGGAAGTCTTCAGTTGTATAGTCAAGAGAAATATAAATTCCATTATTTATTAACTTTTTCGCCTCACTTAGGATTTTAGTTTTGAGAGAGTTTGAGACAAATTCAACTAGTATTGGTGCAGGCTTCTTATTTTCCTTCGAGGAGTTGAATCTGAAGGCATCCCTCAAGTCTTCCATGCGGCAGTTTATATTTAGTTTATCACGAAATAGTTTGAAAACTTCACTGCATGGATTTGGCCCCGGTAGATTATATACTACCAGATTGAATTTCTTTGCCCTACGTTCTGTGATTAGTAGTCTCTCCTTCAATACCCCGTTTCATGTTTCAGTGCCTCGTTCTCGCCTTTAAGAGTCTGAATATTGATATCTATCTGCACCTTATAGTTTTTGAGTTCTTCTTCCAATTCAATTATTTGTGTGACAACTTGGTTATTTTGTAACTGAATTTGAGCAATCAGGTCGTTAAAAATTTTTGTGACATTCCTATGTGAGCTCGCTTATATCTGGTATTTCATGCGATGACCCACGTACTAATAAGTCGGTACAGATTAGCACAAAAAGAGTAGAGTTGGAGTTTAATGACACCGATATGATTTTGATAGTGCAATTGGCAACAATTGTCTTGATTTGTATGCATCAAAGGTATAATAAGCGGATGCAGATTTTCTTACTGAATACACTAATATAAGGTACAGAATAGTACTCACACTGCTTCCCAAGTTATTTTCGATTTAACAGAAGCACTTTGAATGTACGTTCGCACTAGAAATATACTTTTCTACTACGTTGGTTTCTAAAATATAATTTTCAGAATTTTGTTTTGCATTGACTGGAGTTGTATTGAATTATTGCGGAATAGACCACCCGATACCACCATGATACAGTAACCTAAAATGGATTCAGCTAAGGAACAGTAAATTACTCTTAGTGTTTTATTGTTCAGAGTATCTCTCAATACATATATTTTTCGAGTCAACTGCCTGAATTGCTAGTCAAAGATACATAATTTTTCCACCTCAAGTTTTCGTCTATCATGACACCCAAGTATTTGATGTTATTACATTTTTCTATTTTCGATTTTGGTAATTATTTTCGTGTACAGAAATGGTATTTTGACTCATCGAATGAGTGGTCGGTGGATCAACGGTCTAACGCACAGGCCGTTCGAAACTCCAGTATAGCGATAGTCGGTTCGAGCCCGATGAAGGTACAAGAGAATTTTTTTCATTTACTTCATATCGGATCGATAGACGACCGCATTTGAAGTGCACACCGACCACCCGAGGTGGTGCTGTACGTTTTCCAGGTTTTCCTACAGCTGAAAAGTGAATAAGTCACCAAAAATCAGTAAGTCACCCCGGAGCGCCACGGCAAATAATAATAATAGTCATCCTCTACCCGCACAGGCTATGCCTTGAGTACACTCAACGAGTGTTTATGAGGGAGTATTATTATTATTATATCACTCGGTATTAGAGAAATTTAAATGTACTTAGTTTTCCGAACATTCAAGCTCAGTAAGTTTTGGTCTAGCTAATTATTAACTTAAGTGAATTTGTCAAGCTGTGTGCACGCTTCAAATACTTGAAGGAAGAAAATTTGTATTTCGTGCAAAATATTTTTATTTAAAAAAATTATAGCAAAGCGCTTTCGACTGTTAAGTCATCATTAATGCGTACCTGCAAGTAAGTAATGATTGAAATTGAATTTGATGAAATGAAAATTTTTGAAATTTGAAAGTTATGAAAAGTGAGGTTACTTACTCGTCAGGTGTACAAGAAGCCATATAAAAACTTCATGTCAATGGACCAAATTAAAATGTTACAAAATATAAAACAAATTTAAAATTGAACAATTTTCATCCTGTTCAAGGATTATTAAAGAAAAAGATATGGGATACTACATCATATCTGTCTGAATGTTGAAGCGGAAGTGGAAATGAAATTTAAATTGACAAAGTGTGCAAATGATGACAAGTAACAGTGACCACTAACATATGTGACATAGAGTCACAGAACACAAATAAAAATTGAAATCATCCAGACATAAGTTCAAAACGGAACGTAGATCTGAAAAGGATCAGTCTAATGGAAACCTTTCGTTTTCCAGAAATACACTAGCAGAGAAAACTCTATCAAGATTTTCTGTGTGTTCTCTACCTTCTGAGCTACCAGAATTGAGCTTGAGATCATGGAAGAAGTCTAATGAGAAATTTCTCATTCCCAGAAGAGGCAATTTGGGTGACTCGAAGAGGAGAGCACCTAGTAGAAAAGAATAAATTATGAAATTTAGTAATGAGTGAGAAATAATCAGAAAGAAAGTAGGGAGGGGGGTTCTCTATGGCTCTGTCCATCCTCAACCAAGTATTGCTGAGACACTGAGGAGAAGTCTAATGAGAAATTCACTCAATATACCTGCATAGTGGGAAGACAAACTGAACCTAAGAGGTGACCCAAGTTAAGTGAATTAGCTCCAATGTTTGAGCACCCAGAATTGGGCTAAGGACATGTGAAAAGTCTAATGAGAACTATCTTAGTCCAAGATTAGGCAATTTGGGTAGCACAAACGTAAAGAAATGGAGAAACCTTCAAGCAGTTGATCAATATAAGGCCTCTATGCAGTTCTATCCAACCCCAACAAGGAAAGCTAAGGGAATGAGAAAAAGTCTAATGAGAGTTACCAATAAAAAAAAACTAAAGTGAAAATTAACTTCGTGTTCTCAGAATTGAAAAGGCCGGAGAGAATGGGAGAATGGAATAGATAAACTGCTAAATGGGTTCAAGTAATATCATCTAGAGAAAGAATTAATGAAATATTGAAAAATGTTTGAACTGAAAAAAATTAATTTGAAAAAGTTTAAAGAAATTATTATTTCAAACGCCTGTGAAGGGGTACATAAGCTCTGTTTGAATTGACTTGAGTATTTAGACAAAGGTCATTGTTGAGTATTTCTTTACTTATATGTAAATCTTCAAGGAAATCTAATCTATTATTATTTTTGGACCTAACCTCCTGTAAAATTTGAGAGTTTCGGTTTGGGCAAAAATTATAGATGTTGAACCTTAAATGTTCACCAAACGCAGATACTTTGTTTGGGTTTTGATGTTCTTGTATACAAACTTTCAAAGGTCTACATGTTCTGCCAATGTAAGATGCATCACAATCTTCACAATTTGATTTATAAATACCATTTCTTGAAAGTTTATCAATTTTGTCTTTTGTATTGACTAAAAATCTACTTACATTTTAATTAGTTTTTAAAGAAATTTTATTGTTTTCAATGTGACTTTTGATGCAACCAGCTATTTTGTTAGAAATATTATCGTTTAAAAAAGGAAGTGAAACAAATTTGTCAACAGAATCTACTTTAGGATAAGTTAAATTATGTTCCTTCTTATTCGTAATATTTTGTATTAAAGAATTAATGATATTTGGGTTGTAATTGTTATTGCAAGCTATTTGTTTGATGATATTCAATTCATTTTTGTAATCAACTGTAGAAAGAGGTATATTCAAAAGTCTGTGAATGTAACAATTGAAAGCAGCCATTTTATGCTGATGGGGGTGATTGGAGAAACTAGGTATCACATGGTCTGTTTGTATAGGTTTTGTGTAAACACTGAAATTTAGGGTATTATTCTTTTTAAGAATAGTAAGATCAAGAAAGTTAAATTTATTATCAGATTCTAATTCAACTGTGAATTTAATGTTGGGGTGTACGTGAATAATTAAAAAATAAATTTTGGGCAGTGTCAATTTTAACATTCACAAACACCAAGCAATCGTCAACATACCTGAACCAGTGTAAAATTTCTGAGTTGGCATCAGTGATAATAAATTTATTTTCTGAATAATTCATGAAAATGTCTGCTAAGAAGGGCGATATGCAACTACCCATGGCAAGTCCATCAGGCTGTTGGTAATATTTATCATTAAATACAAAGAAATCTTGTGAAAGGCAAAAGTTTAAAAGGGTCAATATAAAAGTAATAGAATCAGTATCAACTTGAGCAAGGCTTAAGGCCTCACTAACAAGAGGTAAAGTTTCCATTTTTGGAATTGAAGTGAAGAGGTTGCTTACATCAAAAGAAATCATCAAGCTATCATGAGGTAAATTCAAATTGGTCAATTTATTATTCAAATCTAGAGAATTAATTACCGAAAATGTAGGTGTGAATTTGGTTAAATCTTTTATGAGTTTATAGATGAAGGAAGCTAACATTGAAACTGGTGTGTTGGTGAAACTCACTACTGGCCTTATTGGTATACCAACCTTGTGGATTTTTGGAAGTCCATACAAACGAGGAATGACTGGGTTCCTATTAATTGAAGAAAAAGGTGCAGATTGTTCGAAAAAAAAATTTGTGAATATTTAATTGAGTTTTGAACTTTCTGATAAAATTGTTGAATGGATTAGACGATAGGACTTTGAAGTTGATATCTGAAAGAAAATTTTCAACTTCATTGATGTAGTCTAACTTTTTTAAGATAACTAAACAATTACCTTTGTCAGCTTTTGAAAATATAAAATTATGGTCTTTGATTTTAGTTTTTATTTTTTTTTATTTTTTTTTTAAAATAGAATGTAATTGTTTGTGAGGATGGGAATAGAAATTTTGTTTGCTACGTTCAACTTTATATAAGAAATTTTGGAAATCATTACGAATGACCTTCTTGACATTATAATCCCTTGAAAGTTGTTCAATGACAACATCAACTTCAACTGCAAACTCCAAAAGGTTTCTCTCAGAAACTTGAGAGCCCAAAGCGAATTTGAGTCCCAATCTCAACAGATCCATTTCGTCATCATTGAACACAATGTCAGAAATATTTTTAAGTCTGTCGTGAAAAATGAAATCTGAAAATTTCTTAGTAATTCTTTGCTTGTTTTTCCAAAAGTCATGCTTCTGCTTAATCAATTCTCTTAGTTTTTTGTTAACTTTATTAAATTTATTTTTTTTGTCTATGTCCACTCAACATTGACTTCATTAAAAAAATTTGTAAGTAGCCAACATCAGTTAATCTAACTAAACTATCGCAAATATTTTTTAATTCACAATTGATTAAATTAAGTTTGGAGTAATGTTTGCAGATTGTCTGCCTGAGCAATCTTGATTCTATTTCTGATTTCATTCTGTGACGCACATTCCTTGAAATTTTGATACTAGCAAAGGTGGGGGTAACCTGTTCTTTGATGCAGTTGTTAACAAACCAAATGTCCAGTTGAACCATAGATCTCTTTATTGATAGCTTCTTGTATTTAGCAGCCATTCTACCATACTGTAGTCACTCAAGTGAATTTGTCCAAGCTGTGTGCACGCTTCAATATACTTGAAGGAAGAAAATTTGTATTTCGTGCAAAATATTTTCATTTTAAAAATTATTGCAAAGCCCTTTCGACCGTTAAGTCATCATCAGTGCGTACCTGCAAGTAAGTAAAGATTGAAATTGAATTCGATAAAATGAAAATTTTTTAAATTTGAAAGTTATCAAAAGTGAGGTTACTTACTCGTCAGGTGTACAAGAAGCCATATAAAAACATCATGTTAATGGACCAAATTAAAATGTTACAAAATATGAAACATATTTAAAATTGAACAATTTTCATCCTGTCCAAGGATTATTAAAGAAAAAGATATGGGATACTACATCACATCGGTCTGAATGTTGAAGCGGAAGTGGAAATGAAATTTAAATTGACAAAGTATGCCAATGGCACTATTGACAAGAGACTACTGACATGTGACATAGAGTCATAGAACACAAATAGAAATTGAACTAATCCAGATATGAGTTCAAAAAGGAACGTAGATCTGAAAAGGATCAGTCTAATGGGAACCTTTCGTTTTCCAGAAATACACTACCAGAGAAAACTCTGTCAAGATTTTCTGTGTGTTCTCTACCTTCTGAGCTACCAGAATTGAGCTCAAGGTCATGGGAGATGTCTAATGAGAACTTTCTCATTTTCAGAAGAGGCAATTTGGGTGACTCGAAGAGGTGAGCACCTAGTAGAAAAGAATAAATTATCAAATTTAGTAATGAGTTAAAAATAATCAAAAAGAAAGTAGGGAGGGGGGTTCTCTATGGCTCTGTCCATCCTCAACCAAGTATTGCTGAGACACTGAGGAGAAGTCTCATGAGAACTTCACTCAATATACCTGCATAGTGGGAAGACAAACTGAACCTAAGAGGTTACCCAAGTTAAGTGAATTAGCTCCAATGTTTGAGCACCCAGAATTGGGCTTAAGGACATGTGAAAAGTCTAATGAGAACTATCTTAGTCCAAGATTAGGCAATTTGGGTAGCACAAACGTGAAGAAATGAAGAAACCTTCAAGCAGTTGATCAATATAAGGCCTCTATGCAGTTCTATCCAACCCCAACAAGGAAAGCTAAGGGAATGAGAAAAAGTCTAATGAGAACTCATCACATTTTACCCGCTGATCAAAGTTAGAAGTTGTACACAACTATATAGTTACCAATAAAAAAAAACGAAAGGTAAAAATTGACTTCGTGTTCTCAGAATTGAAAAGGCCGGAGAGAATGGAATGGATAAACTGCTAAATGGGTTCAAGTAATATCATCTAGAGAAAGAATTAATGAAATATTGAGAAATGTTTGAACTGAAAAGAATTTTAAAAAGTTTAAAGACATTATTATTTCAAACGCCTATGAAGGGGTACATAAGCTCTGTTTAAATTGACTTGAGTATTTAGACAAAGGTCATTGTTGAGTATTCCTTCACTAATATGTAAATCTTCAAGGAAATGTAATCTATTATTATTTTTGGACCTTACCTCCTGTAAAATTTGGGAGTTTCTGTTTGGGCTAAAATTATGTTTGTTGAACCTTAAATGATCACCAAACGCAGAAACTTTGTTTGGGTTTTGATGTTCTTGTATACGAACTTTCAAAGGTCTACATGTTCTGCCAATGTAAGCTGCATCACAATCTTCACAATTTAATTTATAAATACCACTTCTTGACAGTTTATCAATTTTGTCTTTTGTAGTGACTAAAAATCTACTTAAGTTGTAATTAGTTTTGAAAGAAATTTCAATGTTTTCACCCAAATTGCCTAATCTTGGACTAAGATAGTTCTCATTAGACTTTTCACATGTCCTTAAGCCCAATTCTGGGTGCTCAAACATTGGAGCTAATTCAATTAACTTGGGTAACCTCTTAGGTTCAGTTTGTCTTCCCACTATGCAGGTATATTGAGTGAAGTTCTCATGAGACTTCTCCTCAGTGTCTCAGCAATACTTGGTTGAGGATGGACAGAGCCATAGAGAACCCCCCTCCCTACTTTCTTTTTGATTATTTTTAACTCATTACTAAATATGATAATTTATTCTTTTCTACTAGGTGCTCACCTCTTCGAGTCACCCAAATTGTCTCTTCTGAAAATGAGAAAGTTCTCATTAGACATCTCCCATGACCTTGAGCTCAATTCTGGTAGCTCAGAAGGCAGAGAACACACAGAAAATCTTGACAGAGTTTTCTCTGGTAGTGTATTTCTGGAAAACGAAAGGTTCCCATTATACTGATCCTTTTCAGATCTACGTTCCCGGTGAACAATTGCATTTGAGCGTATATATAATATTGATAATCTCATTTCTTGCCGTGGGATTCAAGAATTATTGTGGATGGTACTATTCGGTCGTTTGAAAGTTTTTGGGGATGTTTAAACTGGGTTTTATTTATGTTGTTTTTTGTTTTGTTTTCTGTAATAACAACATTATTAGTAATAGTAATAATAATAAATTGAGGAGAGAATAAGGGGTTTTCACAAAAATGTCTGTCTCTCTCCTGAAGCCATCAGAATTTGTCTGATATTTCAAACAATTACTTTGGAGTGCATTCTGAGGTTTTCTAGAGGTGGCGCTGCGACTGTCTTCTTACGAGACTCCGCATCCACCTCAGAGAATCATTTTAGGTATCAGTGAATTGCATGGCATGACCAAGGACGTCAACGACTGTAAATGTTGTCGGACCTACCTTGCACTGAAGAGAGGCAATACACCTCGAAACTATATGTAAGTGGTCAAGTCCTTGATCATGCCAGGCAGGATTCTGCCACTTGATACAAAAAGCATTTGAGGCTGTCTCCCAGATTCTAGGGAGAGCGCTGCACAGATATCTGTCAGATTTAATTCAACGTCCGTCGTGGTATTAGCCAGGGAAGTAGTTGTTTTCTGTCAGATATCTTCCTAAATTGAGGAGAGAATAAGAGGTTTTCACTGAAACATTATTAGTATTCGTTATTGGAAAGCTTGTTACAGTTATTATCCTAACAAGTACGGAAAGAGTACCTTTTCCGCATGCGACTGCCGTTACCCGAACGACGCAAAGCGGAGTTCGGGTAAGCAGTCGAGTGCAGGAGAGGACCTTTCCGTATGAGTTAAGATCAATATTTTTTCTAAAAGCTCTTTAAAAAAATTTAAAAAGTGCTTTTGAACAAATTTTTCGTGCAGGAAAATGACACTTCTCAAACTAAATGACGGTATAGGGTCAATCACGCACGCTTGTAGGAAATATAGTCTAGTCTACAAGTGCCATTTAGACCAACTTTTTTCAGCAGTCTCCGAAAATTATGATTGAGGTGTCATTCGATTCGGAATGACATCCAGATGATTTTTGAAAAAAATGAAGTTCCGCATGAAAAAATTGTAAAAGTTATTAACAATTAACTAAAAAAAAAGATGGCTTTAGTATTTTGTAAATATCTCAAAAACTAATTAAAATTTTTTAAATCTAAAAAAAGATTCAAAAAGAGGAGGAAATTTCCTAAAAAAAAGTTCAATTCCCGGAATTGTAGCATCAATATTTATAATTTTCCCAGAGGATGAAAATACGGCCGAAAACGGGTACTCTGGCTCGGGCAAGCCACATCCACTTTGAACACTTTAACAATAAAAATTATTTTAAAATACTAAATATGAAAATAAAAAATTGGAAAAATTCAGGCACTAACTGAATAGATTAATGAACAATAATCCGCTTGAAAAACATTTTCATCACAATTTTTCAATTAGTTAATCAATAGTTAATTAATATTTTTTTTCTGCTTGAACATGAACATTGCAAGTGTGATAATTGTTAAACTATAAATTTAAGATTTTTTTCCTCTTTTGGAGCAATTCTTGAAAGGCTTCAGAATAGAACCCCGTTGGAAAAATTAAAAAGTTTTTATTTTTCAGTTTTTTATTAACAATTTTCGTTGTTGCAAAATTAAATACTTAAATTAATCATTGAAAAAAAAAAAATTTTTTAAATATCATCAATATTCCGTTTTTATTTTATCAGGAACTACATAGAAATAATTTTTTTAAATTTTTATCTCTAATTGTTTAAAAAATTGTTATAAACAAATGCGTTGTTTATAAGATAATTGAAATTTTTTTTATGGAATTTCAATCTTTGATACAAATAATGATTTTTAAAAGAAAAATTGTTCCTTAAAAAAATTTTTTTATTGCTTGAAAACGCATTTGTTAATTAACAATTATTTTCTCCCGCTTCTAATTAATATTAAGGAACCATTTTTTTTTTTAAATCATTATTTGTCTTTCTTTCTGATATAAAAAAAAAAAAAATTCCATTTTATTTAATTTTTCATTGTTTATGCAATAAACAATTCGTTATAAACAAATAAATTTTTACCTTATATTTTTTTTTCTATTCTAATTTCTGTCACAAAAACAGACATGACATTTAGAGAGTTAGAGAGAACTTATATTTAAAAATTAAATAAAAAATAATAAAAAAAATTTTAAAAAAGAAAAAAAATCATGTCTGTTTTTGTGACAGAAATTAGAATAGAATAAAAAATATAAGGTAAAAATTTATTTGTTTATAACAAACTGTTTATTGCATAAACAATGAAAAATTAAATAAAATGGAATTTTTTTTTTATATCAGAAAGAAAGACAAATAATGATTTAAAAAAAAAATGGTTCCTTAATATTAATTAGAAGCGGGAGAAAATAATTGTTAATTAACAAATGCGTTTTCAAGCAATAAAAAATTTTTTTTAAGGAACAATTTTTCTTTTAAAAATCATTATTTGTATCAAAGATTGAAATTCAATAAAAAAAATTTCAATTATCTTATAAACAACGCATTTGTTTATAACAATTTTTTAAACAATTAGAGATAAAAATTTAAAAAAATTATTTCAATGTAGTTCCTGATAATATAAAAACGGATTATTGATAATATTTAAAGAAAAAAAATTTTTTTAATGGTTACTTTAAGTATTTAATTTTGCAACAACGAAAATTGTTAATAAAAAACTGAAAAATAAAAACTTTTTAATTTTTCCAACGGGGTTCTATTCTGAAGCCTTTCAAGAATTGCTCCAAAAGAGGAAAAAAATCTTAAATTTATAGTTTAACAATTATCACACTTGCAATGTTCATGTTCAAGCAGAAAAAAATTATTAATTAACTATTGATTAACTAATTGAAAAATTGTGATAAAAATTTTTTTCAAGCGGATTATTGTTCATTAATCTATTCAGTTAGTGCCTGAATTTTTCCAATTTTTTATTTTCATATTTAGTATTTTAAAATAATTTTTATTGTTAAAGTGTCCAAAGTGGGTGTGGCTTGCCCGAGCCAGAGTACCCGTTTTCGGCCGTATTTTCATCCCTCTGGGAAAATTATAAATATTGATGCTACAATTCCGGGAATTGAGCTTTTTTTTAGGAAATTTCCTCCTCTTTTTGAATCTTTTTTTAGATTTAAAAAATTTTAATTAGTTTTTGAGATATTTACAAAATACTAAAGCCATCTTTTTTTTTTAGTTAATTGTTAATAACTTTTACAATTTTTTCATGCGGAACTTCATTTTTTTCAAAAATCATCTGGATGTCATTCCGAATCGAATGACACCTCAATCATAATTTTCGGAGACTGCTGAAAAAAGTTGGTCTAAATGGCACTTGTAGACTAGACTAATAGTATATTACAAGCCGAGGTGGGAAAAGATTCATTCCTGTCGTGAGATCAGTTAGTTAACCGAGATGCAAAGCGTCGAGGGCTTGGTGTTATTTTTTTAAATATAAAAGATATTCATCTAGAATAGATTAAATGAGGGCGGGAAGTGAGGGCGAGAAGTGGGGTCGGGAAGTAGAGGTGTGTAATGTGACACTTCCCAACCTTCAATGGCGTTAGTAATAACAGCATTACATAATATATAAGTAGGATAAACAATACAACTATGAACATCAAAAAAGTGACTCCCGCCGACTGGCCGTGCTTTTGCGGGGCCCCTATTGGGTTCTCGGCGCAGGAGCTGGTGCTGCAGGACGGGGGCCCCATCGAGGAACGTCCCCACAGAAGAAGGGACACGCTAGAGGCCAAGGGGGTCGAGTTTTCGTCAATTTAAATTCTTGATGGTGACGCTTGTATAGAAATGGGTAACTGGGATCGGCTGGGAAAAAGTGCGGGGAGCGGGGGGCGTGGGCGAAGAACGTCCCCAGAGAAGATGGGATGCGCTGAAGCGCCGGGGGCCGAGATATTTCAATTTTCAATTATTTTTAATTTTTGTTGATTTTATAATTGTTGACGCTGGCACTGGTGATACGCCGCCACTAGAGCGGCTCGCTGGCGATAGTCGGCGGCACGTCAAAGGAAGGTTGTTTTGTCTGTGTTGTGTTGGAAATAAGACATGATTGGCATCTCACTCTAACTCATCGGTTTTTTTTTCTGTTTTTGTCTTTGAGAATTACGCGGTTAGCTGCTGGCTCGGTGCTACGGGCGGGGTGGTGGGGGAAGGGGATAATTCGGAAGCTAGTTGTTGAAGAGAACGCGCTGCATACGTCATTTTGAAGAACGCGCGCTTAGAGTTCAGACGTACCTGCTGGTGCTCAGTGAAATTGTACCTGTGATTTTGCCGGTCTAATTGCAAAGGTGAGTTTTTTGTCTGTACATAGAGTAATTGTACGCATGTCAATAGAAATTGTTTGAGCGTTTTGATACTGTTCATTTCGCCTTGTGAATTTTTTGCTATTAATTCTTTGCAAATTGTTGCGTCGATATATACAGCGTGTAGAGTACTAGAGTTCTCGTCTCGAAGACATATAAGAAATAGGAAAAAACAAAAATATAATGCTCTCAATATCACAAATCATACTCACCGAAAAACGTAAACAGTGGACAGCTGTTTCAAACTTCTTGGTTATCATCGGCACTGTGCATACAAATTAACAATGAATAAAAATTATAAAACTGAGAGCATTTATATCCGAAAATTATCGCTAACACCAATTAGCTATCTGGGTTCAATCCTCTGTACCTGGTACACTGTACCTGGTACAAATGTCACAACAACAAACATTGACCCGATTTTAATGTAGGCATATCTATTTGATATTTCCATACAGCCTACTATTTGTAGGTACGAAACAATATTCATCGAAGTTTATCGAAAATACGAAATTGAAAACAGAATTGTGGGACAAGTAGAGTACTAGAGTTCTCGTCTACGAAGACATGTAAGATATAAGAAAAAACAAAAATATAATGCTCTCAATTTCACAAATCATACTCACCGAAAAACGTAAACAGTGGACAGCTCTTTCAAACTCCTTGGTTATCATCGACACTGTGCATACAAATTAACAATGAATAAAAATTATAAAACTGAGAGCAATTATATCCGAAAATTATCGCTAACACCAATTAGCTATCTGGGTTCAATCCTCTGTACCTGGTACAAATGTCACAACAACGAACATTGACCCGATTTTAATGTAGGCATATCTATTTGATATTTCCATACAGCCTACTATTTGAAGGTACGAAACAATATTCATCAAAGTTTATCGAAATCACGAAATTGAAAACAGAATTGTGGGACAAGTAGAGTTCTAGAGTTCTCGTCTCGAAGACATGTAAGATATAAGAAAAAACAAAAATATAATGCTCTCAATTTCACAAATCATACTCACCGAAAAACGTAAACAGTGGACAGCTGTTTCAAACTTCTTGGTTATCATCGGCACTGTGCATACAAATTAACAATGAATGAAAATTATAAAACTGAGAGCATTTATATCCGATAATTATCGCTAACACCAATTAGCTATCTGGGTTCAATCCTCTGTACTTGGTACACTGTACCTGGTACAAATGTCACAACAACAAACATTGACCCGATTTTAATGTAGGCATATCTATTTGATATTTCCATACAGCCTACTATTTGTAGGTACGAAACAATATTCATCGAAGGTTATCGAAAACACGAAATTGAAAACAGAATTGTGGGACAAGTAGAGTACTAGAGTTCTCGTCTCGAAGACATGTAAGATATAAGAAAAAACAAATATATAATGCTCTCAATTTCACAAATCATACTCACTCACCTCACTCACCTAGGGGAGTACTCTTCAGCCACGAGCAGAAGAAGCTTCATCTTACGTGAAAAATTCATTCCACTTCTTAGACCTTCTCAAATCCTATAGAATCCAGAACACAGATATCCTAGTGAGCTTCGATGTTGTCTCCTTCTTCACAAATATTCCCCTAACGGACACGCCAGAAATCCTTAAAACGAAACACAGAATTTCAAAGGACACCCTGAACCTCATCAGTCACTGTATGAACAACACGTACTTCCTCTTCCAAGGAACTTACTACAAACAAGTGAAAGGTGCTCCCATGGGTTCCCCCTTTCTCCAGTCCTTGCAAACCTTTTCATGGAAGACTTCGAAACCAGGGCTGTAGAAGCATTTGACCACAAGCCTACTTGCTGGTTCAGATACGTTGACGACATTTTCGTCATATGGCCTCATGGTTACGAAATCTTAAACACCTAAACGATATCCATCCCAACATGAAATTTACAATGGAGACCGAAATGAACAACTCCATAGCTTTCCTGGACGTTCTCATCACGAAATCCAATAACTCTTTCACCCACACAGTACACAGGAAACAGACCCACACCAACCGATAGCTACACGCAAACTCTCATCACCACCCAGCACAAACAAACTCCGTATTGAACTCCCTGATATACAGATCAATTCAGCTTACCGACAACTAGAATAGACCACAAGAGCTGGACAAACTGAAATCAGCCTTACTTCAGAATGGTTACAACAATTCGCTAATCGGCAAGTCTATCCGCCATCAACTGACCCGTCCTCCAAAAACAAATGATCCACTAGAGAGTATCCAGCCACACAAAGCTTTCCTAGCATACATCAAAGGTGTGACAGACAAAATCAGTAATATCTTGAGAAAACACGAGATAAAATCAATATTCACGGCCAACAACCAAATATCCAAATTTCTCAGATCTCCCAAGGACACAATACCAAACGATTCTCAAGGTATATATGGAATACCATGTTCAGACTGCCCGAGAAGTTATATTGGCCAGACTAACAGACGAGTAACTTCCAGAGTCTACGAACACGAACTTGCTGTGCGTCAGGCATCTTCCACTTCCGCACTTTATAAACATCGAGAAGACACAGGTCACAAAATAGACTTCATAAATACAAAAACAATTTCCACCGAGAAAACTCTGCAAACCAGGATCATCCGAGAAGCCCTCGAGATAGAGAAGCGCCCCAATTGCCTCAACACTCGCGACGACGGACGTAGACTTCCCAATACCTGGAAGCCTCTCATTGCACGCATCAACTCATCTCCCACCAACCCAGTTCCCGCACATAGCTCACTTAGCGCCAACCAAGTTCCCGCACACAGTTATCTAGCGCCAACTCAGTTCCCGCCCATAGTTCACCTCGCGCCAATACATTGCACACGGCCATTACAGCCACGTCCACTATAAATACAGTTCCTCAACCCACAATTCATCAGTTCTCTCGAAGGAGTAGGCAGATTGAAACCTTAGAGAGAACCAGTGACGAGACATGGGGAGTAGGCAGATTGAGACCCCAACGTCATCTCACAAAACCGAACGTAATTATACCTGAGGAGTAGGCAGATTGAGACCTCAGCGTAGAATTACGTTTCAACCATTCATTAATTTTCTTCCTTTTTCAGTTCTTGAAAATGGCTCCATATATATATATATATATATATATATATATATATATATATATATATATATATATATATATATATATATATATATATATATATATATATATATATATATATATATATATATATATATATATATATATATATATATATATATAGAGAGAGCATATACAATTTTCCATTTCATTTACAGTGTGAATGAACATGAATATATTGTTTGAATAGTTGAGTGAAGTATGTCGCTCTTTCGCAGATGTCTCACATTGACGAAATTAACAAGGTTGGTTTGGCCTGCAGGAAGGAGTTGAAGAAGTTGGCCGACCTACCGTTGGACGAGCCCCAATTGATATTAGACGCGGAGGTGAAAACGACTAGATTCGGAGAGTCAATCCTCGTTGAGTTGGCAGATTTCAAAGTATTCCTGCCAAACAGAGCCACCGCTGCCCTCAACAGCAACTTGAAGAAATTGACAGAGTCTCAGCACGTACTCATCTACAGGGGCGAACACAAGTCCAGCCACCATCAGCACCCGCAGCAGCTGTTCGAGATAGCCAAGTCGTAGTTCCTTTTCCTCGCACACAAAGTGAGTTTTTTCGATTTTTCATTCATTTTTCGCATATTTTTGTGTGTTGTATTTTTTGAATGGAGATAAATTCTAATGCTATTGCCAATTTCGCCGCTGATATGATCAAAACTTTGAGGAAGGTGAAAAGAATTTTGTTAGAAAAATTCACCGCCGATGAACAAAAAACATGGCTGGCACATTGCCGAAAAAACTGCTCGTCTTTTGACTAGTGCCATATCTGCTGAGGACTCCAAACTTTGGCAGGCCATTTGAAAATTATTCGTAATTTCATCAAAAATTAGGGAGCTCGTCATGTGGGCGAAGGGATTAAATCAAAATTATTGTCACTAGTCAGGTGGGAGGATTTGAAGTCTGCATTTGCTTCTCGTTTGCGTACAGGTATAATCATAAATTTGGTCCATAAAGATATTGGGCAATTTTTCCGAGATGCTTATACCTTATTCAAAATTTATTGAAAAAACAGGATATGATTAAAGTTAATGCGACATTTTGCTGGGAATTTGTCAAAAATAATTTGAACGAGGAACATAAAACTGAATATAAATATTTCAACACCAAAAACGCTGTGATTGATAGGGGTAATGATTTGAAAGGGTGGTTCCTCGAAAACGTTGTAGATCAGGTGCAAAACAAATTATACAAATTCGCCGAAAAAGAGAGCGGCTGGAGTCTCCAAAAAATCGTTAGTTTGGAAATAAATACCAATAAATTCGGCATCGGCAACGGTTCGTCTTACATCGAGTTGCCAAAATCCATTGCCAAAAAAAGAGCTTGCATCAACATAAAAAATGATGATGATGCATGTTTTGCTTGGGCCATAGTTTCGGCATTGTATCCGACCCAAATAAATATAGATTGAACGTCATCTTATCCCCACTATTCAAGTATTCTAAATTTGATAGGTATCGAATTTCCAATGACATTGAGGCAAATTGCCAAATTCGAGAAATTAAACAACATTTCTGTGAATGAGTACACTTTGGAATTAATCCAGCCTAAGCCGGATATAGAGGCATTTTTCGTGACAGTTCTGATTCAACTCACTAAACAAAAATTAGATCGACAGATCAATTTACTCCTAATTCAAAATGAATATCACCCAAAATTTTACGATTATGAAGCGGTACCAGATATAGACGACGAAAGTGATATACGCTCTCATTTTTGTTGGATTAAGGATTTATCTCGACTCAATATACAACTTGGTAAGGATAAGTATAAAAAATAGATTTCCGACAGGTGTTTGAATTATTTCAGAAGTGAAGAAAAATTATACAGTCATACGGTTGATTGCAAAAAAACAAACACATGTGAAATTTCTTTCCCCAATACGATCACGTGGAATTTCGGGACTTTGTACATAAAGAAAAGGTACCCTTTGTAATACATGCGGATTTCGAGTCGATTCTGGAACCGTTCGAAGATGACGGGTGCACTTCTCAAACGGAGAAGTACTTAAAACATATTCCGTTCAGTGCCAGATTTTATTTCAAGTGTGTGTTCGACGACACTTTGTCATTTTACGATAGCCATCGTGGTTTAGATTCGATGGATTGGTTTGCGCAGCGAATGGGGGACATAGCCAAAATTATCGAAGACAAAACTTTGGATATTGTCCCCATGACCAAATCACCTGATGAGGTGAACGCGCCGTGTTGCCACATCTGCGAAAAACCATGGAAATCTGACGACAAAATTGTTAAAGACCATAATCACTACACTGATGCCTCCCGCGGATAAACGCATGCGCAGTGCAACTTGTAATACAAAAATTCTTTTGTGGTGCCGATTGTTTTCCATAATTTATCCGGATACGACAGCCATTTTATTATTCGAGATATAGCAAAGAGGGGGCGAGTCAGTTTGTTGCCTGTGAACAAATAAAAATACATATCTTTCACCCAGTATGACGACACTACAGACATCAAGTTCAGATTCATCGATTCGTTCCGTTTTATGGGCATGAGTTTGGACCATTTGGTACAGACTTTGACAGTGCACGATTTGAAAATATCCAAACTCGAATTTGCACATCTGATTGCCTCGCAGTACGAATTACTCACTCGAAAGGGCGTATTCCCATACGATTTCGTCGATTCGATGGAAAAGTTGAAAGATGAATGTTTGCCGGCGCTCCATCATTTCTACAACAAGTTGAACGAATGGCAGAATACGAACATGCGCAGAACGTGTGGCAAACGTTCAACTTGAAAACACTGGGCGAGTACTCTGACTTGTACATGAAAACGGACATATTACTCCTGCCTGATATTTTCGAGAATTTTCGAAATATCGGTCACGAGACATATGGCCTGGACCCCGCGTGGAATTACACCCTACCCGGCTATACATGGTCGTGCATGTTGAAGTACACACAGTGCAAGTTGCAGATTTTGAAGGATGTCGACATGCTCATGTTCATCGAGCGAGAAATTCGCGGAGGCATCAGTCAGTGCTGCAACAGGCGCTCCACGGCAAATAATAAATACATGGGTGACAGGTATAACGTCACTCAGCCCTCCACTTATTTGCTATATCTCGATGTAAATAATTTATATGGGTGGGCCATGATGGAATATCTTCTATACGGGGGATTCAAATGGCTCGAGAATGCTGCCGATTTGAATGTGCTCGAGGTGTCAGACACTTCGCCAATTGGCTATATTCTCGAAGTCGATTTGGAGTACCCCGAACACTTACATGACAAACACAAAGATTTTCCATTGTGCGCCGAACACCGTACTCCGTTAGGCTCAAAATTACCCAAATTAATGACCACCCTGTACAACAAGGAAAACTATGTTGTACACTACAGGGTGTTGAAACAAACACTGACGCACGGACTTGTACTTAGAAAATTTCACAGAGTTCTGCAATTCGACCAATCAGCCTGGCTCAAACCATACATTGAATTGAATACGAAATTACGTGCAGAAGCAAAAACTACTTTCGGAAAAAAAAACTACAAATTTGCCAATAACGCAGTATATGAAAAAATACACGAGCGATCAGTGCAAGTTGATGTACACGGATACTGATTCGCTGATTTATGAGATCAAATCCGATGATATTTACCAAAATTTATTGAAATTAGACATTGAAAAATTCGATACAAGTGATTACCCCACCAACAACCCTCATGGTATTCCCCTTGCAAATAAAAAAGTCCCTGGCTTGATGAAAGACGAAGCGAATGGCCAAATTATGACAGATTTCGTGGGACTCCGTTCAAAACTGTACACCTATAAGATACAGGGTGGGAAATGCGTCAAAAAATCCAAAGGAGTGAAATACAGCGTTGTCCGAAATAAGATCACTCTTGACGACTATGTAGAATGTTTGGAAAATCAGCGTGAGAAAGTCAAATCTCAACGCTCACTCTTTTGCGCACAACATTTTTAGTGTTGAGCAAACAAAAATCGCTCTGAGTCCACATGATGACAAACCGTATTTGATTGCCGGCTCTCATGATACTCTGCCATGGGGGCATTACAGTTTTATGAATATGTAAAATTGTTTCAGACCGCCACCATGGCACACTCTATGCAAAATCTGTGTTATCAAGAAATCATCGGAGCCGCATCATCACTATCACAATTTATTGAGACTTCACCTTTGCAGTGGTCCATCACGGAGAATATTGTCAAAATGTGGTCCACAGAAAAATGGGGAGAATTAGTAGACCAGGCTTGGGGCGAACGACCTTTTTACAGTTTGGCGCACTTGGAGTACACACGAGAACTTGATGCCACAGACAGAAAAGACGCACTCGCCACCGAAGACTGGTCTAAACATTTCACTGAAGATGTATTGCGTATGGATGAACCAGTACTATATTCCGAACTACGGATTTTGTCTGTGTTATACCTGTTTCAAAGCATTCAGAAAGGCCATGTAACACCATACATTTCACAGTATCAAAGCCCATAAACACGTCGTATACAATTCGAATAACTTGAGTGAATTGTATCGAAATCCTCCATCATGGGGTCACAACAGATTTGACGAGCTAGTATTCACGCTGAAAACAAGCGATTCTTGTCATTATGACTTACATTCATACGATTACAAAGGTCATCGTTTCGAAGCGCCTCCTCCATATAACCGCTTCATTGGCTCTGGCGATGAGGATTCTGATCTCGATTGAATAAATGCAAAATATGCAAAAATATGTGAAAAATGAATGGTGGAATTGTGGAAAACTCTAAATGTATTATTATTATTAAATTGTGACTATTATTATCATTATTATTATTATTATATCAATAGACGTATAAAATAAATTTTCTCGACTTTTCTTTAGTTGGACGAATGAGAGAGTGTGTGTTAGTTTTTCAACTGAAAAAATGCATCGTTATTGATAGTAAAAATTAGTGCTTTTTCGATCAAAAAAGTACCTATTTTAAGCTTAAAAATCAGCACGTTTTTCGATAAAAAAGTACTCATTTTTTAGTAAAAAAAATACCCATTTTTGAGTAAAAAAACAGGACTTTTTTTAATAAAAAAGTGACTCCGAATTTGACATGGTGGTCGAACTGAGTAAAAAGTTCAGTGAAATTCAGTCAAAGTTCAGTCACTGAATTCAGTGAGACTCCGCGACTGAAAAATTTCACTCAACTGAAATTTCCCATGCTTTTCTTATTGGGCCTGAAAATTCAGTGAAAGTTCAGTAAAACCTGAGTGAATGAATTCAGTGGCCTCAACTGAGACTCAGCGACTCAGCCACTGAAAAAAAGCACCGCCATCGTGTCAATTTTGGTGTGTGTTTTTTCACTCAAAAAGAACATCGATTTTGAGTCTAAAAATGAGCATTTTTTCACTCAAAAAGAGCATCGTTTTTGAGCCTGAAAATTAGTTCTTTTTAACGATCAAAAACGATCCATTTTTGAGGCTGAAAAGATAAATTTTTATTCGAACAGAAAATAAAAGAAAAAATAAGCTAAGATACATATATTTTGAGAAGTGTCGTAATGGGTGCTCTACAAACTACGCATGTGTCGCACAGAGCGGCATATCGTAAGCAGCACACCAAGTGTCTACATGGCATAAACAATACACAGAGCTCATTCACAAGACACACACGACAAATCAAAGTGTTCTATGGGTCAGCGATACCGCTATCTGTCATCGGTGGTCGACTGTCAAGTGTCACTACTGGAGGAAGATCAACAGCGCCATTTTGAGGAGGTGTGTCATCTGTCACTGGTGGTGTCATCCATGTGTCATCTATCACTCTGCTAATGACATCTGACGCTCTTGGTTCTGGAAGGACATTAGCGCCATCTGTCGTCGGTCTGTGTCTGATCACCTGATTGTGCTCAGAGTAGTTACGGACGAAATCTCAATGGGGGCTCCAGTCAGCCATAGGATCGTCATTAGGCTGCCATCTGAACCCTTCTACTTGGCACGAAAGACATGCAACTATATCTTCCGAGCCGGTATACGTGAAACCAGCTTCGGCAAACTTACTTGCAGGAAAGGCTGAAGTCCAGCATCGAAACGAGTCGAGTCTTGTTTCGTACTGCATCTCTCTCTCTCTGCAAAAACACAGACACATAGCACACTGCACACTGAATTGAAACGCTACCTCTGTCCAATATATGTTTATTTCATTTCGTAATCAAACAATACTTTGTCCTTTAAATAAAATAAACATTCGCGGAAACATAAATGTTTATCTTCTTTTGATAACATAGTGCACAAGTTTATAGCCTCGTCAAATGTCAAATCATTGTTTCTAGCAAGATCTTTGGTACTAGCTAATATATCATGATAAAATTGACAAAAGTTCGTATTAAGTAAATATTCAAATTTTCCCGCCAACACAGTCGCATCCAGATGCTGGATTTTCTGAATTTCGAGCTCCATTAGGTAGAAGTAGGTGTCATCCTTGGAAACTCGCATTATTGTTGTCTCTTCCTAAGTGTGTAATTCCAAATCCATGACATCGTCCCAGTCGAGTTTGATTTGGGTGCTGTTGGCTGCATTCGGGTCAGTTCGGCTATTGTATAGACGATTAATGGCCCCACGAAGATGCCCCATTCAAACATGCTGAGAGACAGGCTGAAGCATATGGTATGGACCTTGCACACGAGTTTCACTGCAGGTACGAAACTCCGAGAAGAACTTATTACGCATTGAACCGTGAGAATGTCAGTGTTTCGGAACTCGTACGTGGCGTTGCACACGTAAAAACGTTCAGTTTTGATGGCTTCTTTGTACATGTAACAAACTCGATCTAATTCAGCAGTACGTTCTGCCCACTCTGATGATGATGATGCAGGTGATGGGGAATCGTATTCCAACGACACTAGTGACGAAGACATTGACTCGTAATCAGACGTTGGCTCCTCAGATACGAACTGCATTCCACCAAGCATAGCGACAGACTGGCAGACCAACGCAGAGATTTTCCGTTGAAATATTCACAGCGGCGCACGCGGACTCTTCACTCTGACGAAGAGTGTAAAAAAGGCCATTCCAGTAGCAGCTGTGCAATTTTTCCATTGAATTACAAGCGATTTTCTGCATCGATCCAACTGTTGTGTAATGTCAAACCCAAGCCATTTCACTGATGATTTTTTCCACTATATAGACTTCGGGATTTTTTGTTTTTTGTAGTTCCTGTTCGTAGAAAGCGCCGCTGATTGGTCGCCCTTCCAAATCCTCCAGCAAGTGCGTGATTGGTTAGGTGATTTTTACTTTGACAACTTTGAAAAGTTCCGTCGTCCAATTGGGTGTATACCCCTTCTCGAACACATGTTTGGCCTTGCTAATTCGCACAAAGTCCCCAATTTTGAACTTTTTTTGGCCAGCACGTCCCGCATAATCATACGCAAACTTGTACACTTTTTTTTCATTGTCTTTGGTGACGTCACACGGTTTCATGCCAATCGTACGATGTTTGTCCGGCCATTTGTAGGTGCCATTCAAACTGAAATACTAGAATATATTCTCCTTAAGGGTACGTATAACCCTCTCCGCGATCGCGGCTTTCTTCACGGTATACGTGCTGTAGTGTTTGATGTTGTACTTTTTCAGGAGAGCCTGGAAGCAGGCATTGTAAAATTCAGTTCCGAGATCTGATTGGAGGAGCTTGGGACATCTTTTCGCTTTCGACACTAAATCATTCATCGCTTCGGTGACGTCTCGACCATTTTTGGTCTTCAAAGGTCGTACCCACAGGTATCAATCACCACGAGGATATAATTATAGTTTTTATTGACTTTGGAGTATTTTTGAAGATCAGCCAAGTCCATCTGCCACAGATCGTCGAGTCCTTTGATGATGGTACGTCTGCGAGGAAAATTCCTTCTGGCTGGAGCATGGAGTTCATTAACCAATTGTTTTTTTCTCAGATGATGACATTTCGATAATGGCGGAGCCAATACACTGACTGTACTGGGCGTTACACCTCCTACTTAAGAGGCTGGAATATCAACAATATCCAGTGCCAATTTATCCAAGCGTTTCTTGGCATTTTCTTGCTTTTTCATCGAAAGTGACATGAATTTCATCACTCGAATATCCAAGGCTGTTAGATTGTTTTTGGTGGAGTCTAGCTCGTCTTTGAGCTTGTGTATGACATAATTGAGTGCACTTGGCGTTTCAACATTGGAAATTTTCACATGTGCAGCATTAATGTCCCCATTGGCCGTATAGTTGAGTATGGCGCCAGGAAAATGGTAGGGCTGCTGCTGCTGTGCACGGCGAGCTGACGTAGTTTGACCGAACTTGTTGATGCTCATGATGATACTGTGGCGTGCAAAACGTCTGCGCTTGTATTTATCGAATAAAGCCTGCTTCTCTGAGCTAATTGACGATGGCCACGATCTCGTTGTCGGTAGAGGTGCTGCCAGCAGTTTTGGTGGCAACCAGTAACCTATATCTGTCAACTACCTCGTTGACGTCATCCCAGTATACGTATTCTACAGGTTTCGTGTTGTATGTCAAATGATGTGGGATATCATTGCCACCGACATGACCACGACCACGACCTCGACCACCTCCACCACCTATATTTGACTGAGGGTCTTTGAACATTGGTCGAATTAAATTTTCGTATTTGGCAGTCTGAGATGGATTCAACCTGCCTCGCGCATCTACATGCGCACCTGTAGCTGTCAAAATTTGCTTGCATGCCATCAAGTCGGCTCTAGCGTATTTGGGATTTTTGTAGAAAATCAAACTATATAGTCTCGGAGTGCCCTCGTAAATTACACCATCAATGCGAATGTCCCCCGTATCTTTGTCGAAGTCCATCAGCTTTCTACCGAGCAACCATTGCGCTCTTGGTTTGTCGTAAATGGGGCCGTAATTAATATCTATTTTACCGGATTTGGCGCGATGTTCATTCACGAATTCAGTTGCTACTTCTGGATAAACTTCCAAGTAGTCATCCTCATCATCATCATGATCATCACCATCACCATCATCTGTGTGGTAGCTTTCTTCATCTTCTTCCTTCTTCATATCTGGAGTCGATGGCGGCTCCTGTTTCTCTTCTTTTTTCACTGTAATCCGTGATCGCTTGATGAGTGGCGGCACTGCCGCACTCAATCTTTTCAGCGGCATCCTAATGGGTTTGAATATTTTACTCAAATACTTTTTTCGAACAATTTTTGACAACTGATTAACTTGACGTTTTCGTTCAGCTTTCGCAATTGCAGTGTCGACATGTCATGTAGTCGGCGCCATTGCTCCGGACAGAATGACGTACTCAAAGCATTACACTTGAATATATCTGTCAAAGCCCAGACGGTACCGCCCTTTGTTCACATCGAAGTCTTTGACAATCACCAAAGATCCGAATTTTTCTTTCCAACAGGTGGCGCACATGCGGCGAAATTCCTCAAAGGTGTATCCGGGGATACGTGCTCTTCGAAAGCGTGTTTAAAATTCATATCATCTTGCCGAAATAGTACTATAATATTGCAATTGTTCCTGATCAGCTGTTTGGGTATTTTTGAGTAGGTTTGAGATAAGTAGGCTGTGTCAATCCCTTTGTGACGTGCCATTGCATAGAACTCTTCAATTTTATTCTGTTTGTCACACGCCACATCGTCAAATATGAAAATACAGTTTTCTTCCGCCTTTGACAAATCAATTATCTCGTCATTGTCCCAGTATGGAAAATAGCCCACGCCCATGACTTGTTTGAGTACATCGTGCTGTAACTGATATTTAGGTTGATACAGCGACTTTGAATAAACGTAAACATTCTCGAAGCGTGCTCCGTTCGGGCTGAACAGCAGACTGAGTACAGCGTTGGTCTTGTTACATCCGCTGGGGCCACAAAATATCGCTCGGAATGAATTCGGTAGCAAGGTACCGTGTTTGCGTATTACACCATTGAAGCCGTTTCCACCAACGAAATCCAAATTGACTATTTCCAGAGCCGGCTCTTGTTGCACCACTTTCATTTTTTAGCTATGTGTTACATGTGACCACGCCCACATCTGACATTCGAATGACACTTGAGGAGGAGTACAGCTATGTAAGTAGGTATGCAACATCATTCGCGTCAGTGTCATGCTGACAGTCGAACACGGATGTCGTGGAGTGGTGAACTCTCTGATCAATCATCTACCGTTCGAGCTGCATCTGCCTGGATACTGCAGACCGGGTACCAAACTGCAGAAAAGATTAGCACGTGGAGAATCTGGTGTGAACCCCCTAGACGCTAATAGCAGATCCCACGATATCGCATATTCGCAAAGCAACTCTCTAAAGGACAGACACAAAGCTGATTGGGTGCTGGAAAATCAAGCTTGGGAACGTGTCAAGTTCAACGACGCGGAATTCGGCGAGAAAGCTGCAGCTTGGCTAGTCACCACAACTATGAAGGCGAAGCGTAATTTGGGTATGGGCATGAAGGCTTCTGGTGCAAAACGTCCAAGGAAACAGAGGTCGTTCAAGAAGGATGTGGTCTCGAAAATCACCAATCATCTGCGGAAGACACTGAAGCCTGACCAACTGAAAGACTTGGGTGCAAAGGTTCTGCGGAAATCTTTGTTGGTAGCACTGCGTGCAGTCCGAGCCCAAGTCAAAAAATTAGGTGGTCGCAAAAACATCAAAGTACCTCGAATACCTTTCGAAGCAAAGAGTGGAGGTTTGCTACCTTTGCTTCCCATCTTCGCAGCTTTGGGAGCACTGGGATCGTTGGCTGGTGGTGCCAGCACCATAGCCAGGACCATCATCTCCTCGAAAAACGCTCAGAAGAAATTAGATAAAGAGAAGCGCCACAATACTGCAATGGAGAACATCGGAAAGCAGGGATTTGGCCTGTTTATGTGCAAAACAAGTCGCGGAGGCTATGGTCTTTTCCTCAAGAAGTTTGCAAAAAACTCCCAGTTAAGCTGCCTAATAGCAAGCGACCTTTGTACAATGTGGACTTGGTCAAGTATGCCAAACGCCTGAAAATACCTCATTTCATTGGGGTTTTCATGCGCGACAACCTACCTCAATCTACGCCCAATGTCAATCTTGACTCGATAAAAAATCGTGGAACGCATAGGGTAGCTTACGTGAAGAGTGGGAATACAGTAACATATTTTGACAGTTTCGGTAACTTGAAACCGCCTGTGGGTGCGATACTTGAATGCTGGTAGTAGTAGTAGTGGTGGAAGTGTGAAAATCTACTACAATAACGATCGCTATCAGACATTCGATCAGGCCAATTGCGGTAATTTATGTTTAAGATTTCTCTACTACCAAACACGTCAAAAATGAGCAATACTAGTTATAAAAAAATGGTGACCTTCAATGAAGAGTGTAATACGGTTCATCATATGGTCGTGTGGCGATTTGCATACAACGCTTCACGCAAATCTGATTGGGAACGTATGGCCATGGACAGGATTCGTTTCGCCAGACGAATCTCCAAACTTGCCTGCATAATTGACCCCATTTTGGATGTGGAACACAGGAGGCGAGTGTGGAAGTCTTTAAATGAAAGTGCATAACCTCTCCAGTGTCAGTCATGTCTTTGCTGTTCACCCTGACAGGTCATACTTAATAAACACTCCCCACGCCGTGGGGTGAGTGACTATTGGGTCCGAGAATCATGTGCTCTGCGCAGGCGGAGTAAACCAAGAATTACGGCCTTCTGCATTCGTCCGGCTAAGATTTCTGTCATATTACGGCAAGCCGGTATGATTTCCAAGTTTGAGAGCAGTGTGTCCGTCATTCCACCAAGGATTCCTATCACCAGAACCATCATTTTAACAGAAAGGTTTGGGTAAAGCCTGCAGAGTTCAAAAAGTAGGTCTCTTTTCGGACAATGTTCATTTTGCCAGGAGTAGTTCCAATAGATTCGGCACTTCTCATTCTCCACAATGGACTCAATATCCCGGAGCATAAGACAACATCGGTGTCTCGTCTACACCATAGGAGTGTCGTAGATAGTAGTACAACACTCGTAGGGCCACGTTATGTCTGCAAATATAGGCTGAGACCATATGAGCTGGACAGGCTGACAGCAAATGCATGGTCTCAGCTGCCCCACGACATGCTCTGTATCTGGTGTCAGGGATGTCTATACCTGTGACTAGACGAAGGTGTTGGAGATTATTATTATTATTATTATTGCTAGTGTAGCAATTCTTGAATTCTGTGATTATTAAAAGGTATAAGAAAGCACCCAAGCTTTTTCAACTATAGAGTTAATTATTAAATAGTATTTTTTACTTTTTCGTCCAGTGGTCCTTCATTTCTTGAACAATACTTTATTCTCTTATTATTATTTTTATTATCATTATTATATCATTAGCACGTTATGCTCTGTCATCCAGTCCTGAAATAGGCATGTTTGAGGTTAGAAATTCATTATTATTATAAACATTTTGTATTGTCTCGGTCCTTGATATGTGTGTTAAATTTCAGAGTATTCTGACGACTGAAAGTAGGTGAAAATGGAATCTGCAAATTGACGTCATATTCATTATCATTATTATATTGTTATCGGTCCTTGATATATGTGCTGAATTTCATATTACTTGGCCGACTTCATGATTAAACAAACATTCCTTCACTCATTCACTCGAAGTGATTGAAAATGTAATTCAAAAATTCACATTATCATCATTACTATTATTACATTATTATTAAAAAATTCTTGTATTGTCATCGGTCCTTGAAAATTGAATTTTGAGATTCACATTATTATCATTATGGAATTGTTGTATTTTCAACGGTCCTTGATATGTGTGCCAAATTTTTGAGTATTCGGGCGACTAGAGGTAGGTGAAAATAGAAGTATTTTAATGACATTATTGTTATGCAGATCAGCTCCAAGACACCATATTATAATATTGTCATCCGAACTACATATACCTAAAAAGTGTTATTTCAATACGGTAGGTTAAAACTGCCTTCCAATATATTATTACATTGGTAGTTTACAAGTAGGTAAAGCTAATAAAATCGTGTAAATGAAAACAGGGCAAGTTAAATAAAAGTTTGTTGAAAATCTTGATTCATTTCAAGTTTCATAAAAAACAAAATCTTTGAATAATTATTTGAATTGAGGTTGTGAGTATCAGAGACGAAATGCACATTTCTGTTCAGCACAACTTCTTCACTATCAAAGTTTATTCGTTTTCTTTAAAAAATCAACCAAAGAATCCTTGTCCTGACAGGTACGACACGAAAGTTACTGAAAAAAGAGGCCATTGAAAAAACGAAAGTATCTCTTGCACAAGGAGTAAATTGAATGTCATTACTAGCACGTAATGTTTCGAAAAAATCTGGACAATAGTATTAGACATGAAAAACACAAGTAAGAAGGATGTATCGATGTATGCACATAGGAACCTGAAATGCTGATGAATGTAGCCTCAAAATGGATAATGAATAATAAAATTATCGATTGATGATATGTAACCCACTATTGCTGGAATATAACTAGAATGCAAGTTGGCTTCTGCTTCAAGTAGAAGCGGAAATAAACGGTAACATTTCGTTTTATACCAAGTAAAATTACATTTCAAACGGATGATAGATAAACATTTTAATGTAATTATAACTTGGACCCATCGAATTTTAATAGGATCAATCAAAAATTACAACACTCAAATCGCGAACTGAACTAAATATGGAATAGACGACGCTATACAGGGTGAATCTAAATAACACCGAAAAAATTTAAGGGGTGATTCTGTGATGAAAATTAATGTGAGTGTTTGGTATAAAATTTTTTGAAAAAACCCTCTTCGGAAAAGTTACAGCCCTTCAAAAATAAAAAAAAATGGTTTTTCTTTTTTATTTTCCCTTTATATCAAGCTAAAGACACGAAACTTGGTAAACATTATCTGTCAATAAGAGTACACTTTTTGAAATTTTTTCAACCCTGAAGTATGCATAGAAGGGGTCGATTATTTCAACCCCTAAGATATTTTTCTTACAACTTTTTTTTAGATGAAAATATTTTCTTTAAAAAATATGACTGAAAAGCCCAATTCATTGACTAACTTTTTTAACTCTACAAGTTTCTTTCGAAAACTTGAGCATTTATGAGAAAAAAATAAATAAGCTCATGTAAAATAACATTTTATTAAACAACAGCCAACCAAATTATGATTATGATTATGAGACTTCTACAAACTAAAAACAAAAGTGAACAAACAATGAACAAAAACCTGTCGAATATCGACAATACAATTATAATAAATGTTGAAAATGACCGCCTTCAGCTTCAATACAAGCATCTACCCTTTTCCTCATAGAATTGCGTATACGATGAAATATTCCTGGAGAATTTCTTATAGTTTCACACCCTGCTCCAATGCGGTTTCGCAGAACATCGATATTTTCAACTGGGTTTGTGTATATCAAAGATTTCAGATATCCCCATATGCAAAAATCCAAAGGATTAAGGTCAGGGGAGCGGGCTGGCCAGTTTACAGGTCCTCCTCGACCTATCCATTGATTGGCATACACCACATCCAGGTGAGTTCTTGCTCGTATACTAAAATGAGCTGGTGCACCATCGTGCATAAACCATCAATGTTGCCTAATTTGAATGGGAACCTCTTCAAGAAGAACAGGTAATTCTTCAAGGAGATGACAATATGCTTCACCATTTAATCGTAGCGGAAGAAAATGGGGACCAATTAAATGATTATCAATAATTCCGAGCCACACGTTTAATGAAAATTGATACTGATGATTTCCTTCAAAAAAGCCATGAGGATTTTCGTCAGCCCAAAGGTGATTGTTGTGAAAATTTCTAATACAGTCTCTTGAGAAACTCGCCTCGTCAGTAAATAAAATATTACCTAAGAACTGTGATGCTTGGCCAATCATATTAATAAGCCACCGACAAAAAATCACACGGGGTAAAATATCTCGAATCATTAACGCCTGCACCCGTTGAAGATGATAGGGATACAACATTTGTTCTTTTAAAATTCTTAAAACAACGGAATGGCTTACATGTAGGACACGAGCTATTCTCCTGGTACTAGTTTCTGGGAATTCTTCAATTGATTTAAGTACGGCTTCTTCTACAGCTGCAGTTCTAACTTCTCTAGTGCGACCAGAATCATAACTTTTTTTTTCAAAATTACCACGTTCCCGCAAGCGTCGGTGAATAGTTGTGAACGTAGTATGATGGGGTAGTCTACGCTGTGGGTACTGTTCAGCATAAAGTCTTTGCGCTTCCAATGAATTACCGTTAACACGACCGTATGTAAAATGCATATCTGCCATTTCCAAATTCGAATATGCATTCATATTTTCAATCAACTAATATTTCCTACAATACACAATCATAAAACTTGTGAAACAATAAGATGGGTGACAGAAAATGACACTACACAATCCTAGTGTCAGTATTAATGTTTTTATGCAAAGCACAGGCCACTAGACTTGACGCAAAATACACTCGCGTTAGCTCATCTTTTTGTAAATGCATTGCATTAGATTTTTTTTCTCGTAAATGCTCAAAATATGTATGTACTAAGGAAGTGAAAGTTTGTATGTATTCATCTCTTTCAGAGCGGTTATGAATACTTATGAAGTTGTTCTCTTTCTCATAAAGTGTCTTTGATAGGTTACAAAAAATTTATAAACACTCCTCTTGCCGTCCGAATGAAAAGTTGGATTGCCTCAAACACTCAAGGTTGGTGAAAATCGAAGATACTTGCAAATTTCTTAGTTCGAAAATAACTGGGAAATAGTTTTACCACTTAAATAAAATTTCATTCATGAAAGTCTTAATGATAAATAGCGCTTGTAAATCACTGTTTATGAAACATGTGTTTCTCAAATTTTTAAGAACAACTTTAATTCCAAAGTTTTCAGGGTTACTTGAAACTCCTTTCCCCAACTCCTTAGGGAGAAGTTCTTTGACAGTATCTACAACCAAACCATTCTGTTATTTATTGTTTGGTAATCAAAGAATAGTGAAAAATTTCATCAAAAACAAAAACAAAATAGTGGGCTAGTATTATGCGAGTGAAATTTTTACGCGGAGGGTATTTGAAGAGAGAGATTACTAAATATTTGGGAAGGTAAATGGTATATTCGATATACAGCGTATACAAAAATTAGAAAATCTTGACATTGAGGTTTTACTGTTTCGAAAGAAAATGTCATTAGGCTACTGAAAATTAGGTCTGAATATATTAACCTAATATTTTTTAGGGTCCTGCATGAAGGCAGGATGCTGCTTCAGCCTATTGATATATTTCACGATAAATTAGGATCATATCCACTAGTTCGTTATGTTCATGAACCTCTGCCATCTTGAAAAATGCAGATGCATTGGTCAGTTTCTGCCAACAGTGTCTTATGATTCGCTGAAGGAAAGAAGTTCAATTTGAAGTAATTTCTCGTTGACCAACAGAAGTATCAAAAGTATACAGGGTGTATCTAAATGACACCGAAAAAATTAAAGGGGTGATTCTGTGATGAAAATTAATGTGAGTGTTTGGTATAAATTTTTTTGAAAAAACCCTCTCCGGAAAAGTTACACCCCTTCGAAAATTAAAAAAAAATGGGTTTTCTTTTTTATTTTCCCTGTATATCAAGCTAAAGACACGAAACTTGGTAAACATTATCTGTCAATAAGAGTTCACTTTTTGAAATTTTTTCAACCCTGAAGTATTCTTAGAAGGGGTTGATTATTTCAACCCCTAAGATATTTTTTCTACAACTTTTTTTTAGATGAAAATTTTTCCTTTAAAAAAGTATGACTGAAAAGCCCAATTCATTGACTAACTTTTTTAACTCTACAAGTTTTTTCTAAAACTTGAGCATTTACGAGAAAAAAATCTAATGCAATGCATTTACAAAAAGATGAGCTAACGCGAGTGTATTTTGCGTCAAGTCTAGTGGCCTGTGCTTTGCATAAAAACATTAATACTGACACTAGGATTGTGTAGTGTCATTTTCTGTCACCCATCTTATTGTTTCACAAGTTTTATGATTGTGTATTGTAGGAAATATTAGTTGATTGAAAATATGAATGCATATTCGAATTTGGAAATGGCAGATATGCATTTTACATACGGTCGTGTTAACGGTAATTCATTGGAAGCGCAAAGACTTTATGCTGAACAGTACCCACAGCGTAGACTACCCCATCATACTACGTTCACAACTATTCACCGAAGCTTGCGGGAACGTGGTAATTTTGAAAAAAGAAGTTATGATTCTGGTCGTACCAGAGAAGTTAGAACTGCAGCTGTAGAAGAAGCCGTACTTAAATCAATTGAAGAATTCCCAGAAACTTGTACCAGGAGTATAGCTCGTGTCCTACATGTAAGCCATTCCGTTGTTTTTAGAATTTTAAAAGAACAAATGTTGTATCCCTATCATCTTCAACGGGTGCAGGCGTTAATGATTCGAGATATTTTACCCCGTGTGATTTTTTGTCGGTGGCTTATTAATATGATTGGCCAAGCACCACAGTTCTTAGGTAATATTTTATTTACTGACGAGGCGAGTTTCTGAAGAGACTGTATTAGAAATTTTCACAACAATCACCTTTGGGCTGACGAAAATCCTCATGGCTTTTTTGAAGGAAATCATCAGTATCAATTTTCATTAAACGTGTGGCTCGGAATTATTGATAATCATTTAATTGGTCCCCATTTTCTTCCGCTACGATTAAATGGTGAAGCATATTGTCATCTCCTTGAAGAATTATCTGTTCTTCTTGAAGAGGTTCCCATTCAAATTAGGCAACATTGATGGTTTATGCACGATGGTGCACCAGCTCTTAGTATACGTGCAAGAACTCACCTGGATGAGGTGTATGCCAATCATGGATAGGTCTGCACTGCACTGCAAACCATTGTTTATCAACGAATAAACTTTCAAAACTGCAGTCAAGGTAAACAAGCAGATATCGACCAGTGCAAGTTGAATTACGTCTCCATCGAAGCGTATACCAACAACGGAAATTCTAGACTAGCAGACTAATAGTGGAATGGATGAGTATGCCTTGCAGATGCCACAGTAGTGCTCAATGCTTCTAACTGTATAAGGAAGGAGATTTGAGTCAACTGACAAGTTGAGTTAGTCAGGTTTATGTAAATTGTGGAATACAAATTATGAGTTAGATTACTAAAATTTTTATATACGTCAGCCGGCTGCACTCCTACGCGCAACTCTCAGAAGTTCTCGAGAGACAAGTGCTAGCTAGAGAAGACGAAGACCAATGGTTAAGAAGTGAGCGCTCCACCATCACGACCACCACGGCCACAAATATAAGTATAAATTAAAATCCAGTGAATTGGACAAATTGTTGTAGCAATGTATTTGAGATGTGCAATTGAAATATTTAAATTGATTTTTTAAATGTACGAAACATAAGTATCCATTATTGTCTGTAGCCACAAATTCCAGTATCGTGAAAATAAACTTGTATATTTCAAATTTACACTAATTGGTGGAGTGACGAAAACTGTTCAAGAAACTAACAACGAAGTAGATGCCTATAATATTTATCTTCAACAACGAAATTACAAAATTGTAATTGGATGTACAAAATAATAGCGGAGACCAACAAAATAATGCAGTTGATAAACAATAGTTGATTTTCTGCAGCTTCTATTCCCGATTATTTATAAGTGCAATTCTTAGTTGGGTTATTGGAAGTTGCAAATGAATAATTCAAAAATGTTTCCATTGCGGTCCACAACTCTTAAGATGAAATATAATTTTTTATTCAATCTTTTGAGAACACTAGAAAGTTCCTTAAATCAGATCTAAGTTTCAATGAGAACAAAGTGGTAACATCTACGCGTACGATTTCGGATGACTCGTGTTTGATCCCCTCAAATATTCCCTGTTTTGAATCTGCCATGTTATGACATCGTATCATTAACTCGCTCGCAGATGTGTTTCAAAAAATGGGTAAAATTAAAGAAAATTCAACGCCCCGCTATTGAGAATACAAATAGCACATTGTCCAACTCGACGTCTCAATGGTTCCTTATTGAATTTTTCTCTTTGTTATTGGGCCCTAGGAAAAGCAGGCTTGCTTCGCAATGGACTAGTTTTAATTTTTTTATTAAGGATTAATTCTGAAAATTTAAGTAAAATGAAACAAAAATGTGAAAGAATCATTGAAATATTCCTAGAAATGAAAAAGTTATGGGACTTTGAAGTTGCGCTTGGAAGAATAATTTCATAGTCCGCAGCGCTCTAGTGTGTGACGTCACGCCACATGAACGAGGCGACTCGGCGACTGGTATTCGCAAAGTGCTTACAAATTTATCGGTGTACATTGTACAATCACTTGCGCCGTTCGTGTCGTTTATTGTTTATTACACGATGGCTGAAATTAAAAACATATCCTACAAATATTGTATTGTGCCTATGTGCAAAAGCACGACAATTAAAAACCCAAATACATTGTTTTTTCATGTACCAAAAGACATAAATAAAAGGAAGAAGTGGTGCAAACTAATGAGGCGTAACTTAATTGGACCTAAAAGTACTACATATGTGTGTGAAGATCATTTTGATGTAAGTACCTATTGCAGTGCAACAGTCTTTGACGTGGTTCGAGTATAACCATTGCAATACCATGAAATATTTGATTTCCATTACACCTGATGGACTTATCAACTTTATTTCTGAAGGTTATGGGGGCAGGGCTAGCGACACAATAATATTCGAAGATTGTGGCTTTTTACAATATTCATCACCGAGATGCTCTGTAATGGCTGACAGAGGATTCAAAAACATATCCCACTTGTTACAAGATAAAAGATGTCATCTAATAAGGCCTCCTAGCGTAACCGAAGGCAACGCTAGTTCGAAACTGGAAGTTATAGAAACAAAACGTATAGCAGCGCTACGTATAAATGTTGAAAGTACAATAGGCAGATTAAGAAATTTTGCAATGGTAGCACCTCACGCTTGTATCGATACTAAAGTAATTTATTTATTAGATTCCATCGTTGTTATTGCTTGTGGTATAGTGAATGTTCAACAGAAATTAATAAACGTATGATCAAAACTAATTAGGTTTTATTTAATCATTGCATCAAAAATATGCTTCTAGAACAATGTACACTCATCTATTAATTTTTTACAATAATCTGAATTATAAAAAATTTCATCTCAAAGTCTTCATGAGCAATGCAAAAAAATGCTTTTGATTTATTCGCGAAGTGCATTTGTAGTTGTACTTGAGCTTCGCATTTTGCTGTCAATTTTGCCTTGTTAATGTAGTTCGTCATATTTTTGTTTTTAAACGGACATTTTATTTCAATGATATGTTCGTCCGTTACACCGTCTGGAGAGGCACCGAACATAGGATGTTCCTTTGACAAGAAGAGTCCACACTTTCCGATCTTGATTTTTTTGATAATTTCTACCTGTGCTCTGACTTGATCCTCAAGGAATTTACCTAAAACAAACAGAAAATATGTAATTGAATATGCGAATATTTATACGTTACATACCTCTTTGTACAGCAAACGGTTCTTTAAATTGATATGCTTTAATTTTTTTTTTTAAAGTACACCATTTAAAGTATTGCATTTCGATGCTTCATGAGCTATAGAAGCCGAGATTCTGCCGTACCGTAGTTCAAACCAAAGAGAAGTGGCAGATTGATCTTTTGTTGCTTTTTCTATCAAAACACATTGCTCTTCAGTAATGTTGTGCTTACAAAATTCTATAAAATCTTTCACACTAAATTCGTCTTTTTCTCTCTTGTATTTGCAGATTAGATAGTGGAGTGAAACTTTCATCTCAGTGTT
The DNA here is from genome assembly GCA_958502065.1 of Chrysolina americana. NCBI lineage: Eukaryota > Metazoa > Arthropoda > Insecta > Coleoptera > Chrysomelidae > Chrysolina > Chrysolina americana. The sequence continues at coordinate 40,950,057 of OY293418.1, forward strand.
GCTATCCATAAAATAGGTCATTATTTGCACGTTGTTAGATTTACGATTTTTACATTCAGTTACAAATTTATTGAAAAAGGTTGTATCTTCTGTAACATTTAAATCTGGAGATTTTTTTTTTTTGAAGTCTTTGGCTTTTATAAATTTAATTGACTACCAACTTTCGACAGTGCCGGTTTCGTCCAGTAACACTTTACTGACGTAGTGGCAGGTTCCTCACTTTTTTTAAGGAGCCATATCAAAAATGCCACAGTGTGACCTTGATTAGCAGCACAATCGTGAAAAACTACACTTTCCACCATTCCTTCGTTTTCGTCACAAACCAACGTGCAATGATAAGGCTTACTTTTTACTTTATGCTCAGGTGAAACTCTGCATTTTACTATGCATTTAGAGCCCTCGTGTTTCACTTGAACATATCCAATAGCTTCATCTCGGTAAGATGCTCGACCGGCCCTGAAAAAATATCGAAACATTTGAAATCGTGTACGGCGGGCAATAGGCGTATGTATTGTAAACATGATAGGATAGGATAGGATGATAGGATAGGAACACGCAGTATCTCAGAAATAAAGCGTTTGCGGACACATGTTTATGGAAAAATAGTCTTATTTTGTCCTGAAAAATACGCCCCCGAAATCTTGATAATGAAATTTGAAACACAGTGTATATTACAAACTCGTCGCCATCTTGAATTTACGAATTTTGACAAAAATATCATAATCTTCAACCCCGAAAAATCTAAAATGAAGATTTTGAATGGAATTGGATAATAATCACACAACTTGTCTCATTATTATTATTTTTTTGTATAAAATCGCGTTTTCTCAGGAAAGACACCTATATAGATCAACTAAAAAAGCAAAACTTCATCTTCATACAAGATTTCATCAAAATCGTCAGAGCCGTTTCCGAGATAGTCGAAATATATACATTACCATAATTTTTTTGCGTAAAATCGCGTTTTCTCAGAAAAAAACCTATATACAGTGTGACCCATTTAAGATGGAAGCACCCTTATAAAACTTACATTTTTCAACCGATTGGAATGATTTTTTTTTTGTTAGGTAGATATTCAAAAAGTCTATTAGGACACCAAATATCATGAATAAATCTCAATTTCCAGGGCCAACTAATCTTATTTTTCAAGGTCAAAAATCTAAAAAAAATTACTAGCGATTTTTTTAGAAAAAATCTGACTACACCACTGGATTCGCGACATTTTCAAATGATTTACATGTAAATTACGTTGGAATGCGTCAATCAATAAAAAAGTTATAAAGGAATGAAATTTGAAAAATATGCCGTTTAATCAATCCACCACTTCGAATTCATGAATTTTATGAAAATTCTGAATACACCACTGGATTCAGGATGTCTTGAAATATCACTGGTCACAGTTTCATCGAAATCTGTTCAGTAATAAAAAAGTTATAAGGGAATGAAATTTGAAAAATGTGTTGTAAAATGAAATTTTAACAACGTTCTTACTACACCACTTGATTATTGAAAAAATTATTGGGGTGATTATTGCAATATCGTACAATTATAACATCTGAAAATCATGATGGTAAAAATAGTCTATAGGTATTTCTCGAAGTGGAGTGGATACATAAACAAGTACAATCAGGAGAGAACTCCTGGTTAATCTTCATGAAAACAATTTCAACAATATAAGACAAGTCTAATGTACTCCCAATAGAAATTATAACGAAAAAAATATGCAATGGATAATAATTATTATCATTCCAGTAGGTAACATCCGCTGTGATTTTTTCCTTTTGTTGAATAGCAAAAAATTAGAGTTGCAATTTTAACTGCCTGTTATTCAGAATGCATTAATGAAATAAACAAGTTAGCTGTGACTTACAGTTTCTTATCTATTTATTTGCGCATGAATTGTCATTTTGTTACGCACCATTAGTGAACTGAATAATTTGTGTTCCAAAATAAAAACAGATAATGGCTCAATTGTCAATTCAAGAAAAAATCGAAATTATACGTCTTTCCGGTGATGATTACCGGAGTGGAAGAGAAGTAACTAGAATATTCAATGAAAGACACCCAAATCGTCCAGCCATAAATAACAGCACGGTACATAAAATAAACCAAGTATTCAATCGTACTGGAGCAGTAACCACATATATTTTAAAGAACAATATACGAAGAAGGAACGAAAATAACCAGACTATATTAGATTACTTCAGAAATAATCCAAATAGTAGTTTGAGGGTTGCCAGCTTAGATTTAAACTTACCTAGGGAGAATATTAGGCGATGTCTGAAGAAATATAAATTGAGGCCATTTAAACCAAAGTTTTAACATACTCTGGAACTAGGTGATCAAGAAAAACGATTGGAATTCTGCTTATGGGCCCAGGGCGAGTATCTTAATGACAGGCAATTTTTAAAGAAAATTTTATTTAGTGATGAAGCTAGTTTCACAACAAATGGAGTGGTTTCATCACAAAATATTCGCTATTGGGCCACTGAAAACCCTAACTGGGTGATAAACTGTAAAAGGCAGTATTCAGAAAAAGTGAACGTTTGGTATGGAATACTGAATGAAAGGATAATTGGACCATTCTTTCTCGACGGCAACATGAATGGCGCAATTTTCCTACAATTTTTAAGGAATGAATTTTCGGACGCAATAGATGAACTTCCCCTTGCAGAAACAAGAAATTTATATTTTCAGTTAGATGGTTGTTCCATACATAATGCGGGAATTGTGAAGAATTGGCTGAATCAAAATTACCCTAATCGTTGGATAGGAAGGGGGAGTACATTAATTGGATGGCCACCAAGATCGCCTGACCTTACTTCACTCGATTTTTTCCTTTGGGGTTATGTTACACAAAAGGTTTACAAATCACGACCAAGGAATCGAGTGGAACTGTGCACCAGAATTCAGCAAGCTTGCGATGCAATTACTCCACAACAATTGAGGAATACTTTAAAAAATATTCGTAAGCGATATGATAAATGCATTGAATTGGATGGAAGTTTGGTGAAGGCCACCAGAATATGAATTGCACTCATTTATTTTTCAATTCGGTATCTTCTTGGTTTATATTTTTACATTGATTGTGAATAAAAGATTGTTTTCCGCTAGTTTGTAGCAATTAGAAAAATGTACTTACAGTAATTTTTTTGTAGATTCATTTGAAATTATTGACACTAAAGTTTGTTGTGATAAACTGATTGATTGATATGGTTCGACATACATATGAAAGGAAATTGATTCTCCCATAAACGTTTCATGAATTTTATTTGAATAATATTTTGTTGAATATTGCCCCTATCCAGTGGTGTAGTAAGAACGTTGCTAAAGTGGAGTATACAGAATTTTCATAAAATTCCTGAACATGAATTGGTGGGTTGATTAAACGGCATATTTTTCAAATTTCATTCCTTTATAACTTTTTTATTGATTGACGCATTCCAACGTAATTTACATGTAAATCATTTGAAAATGTCGCGAATCCAGTGGTGTAGTCAGATTTTTTCTAAAAAAATCGCTAGTAATTATTTAGGTTTTTGACCTTGGAAAATATAATTAGTTGGCCCTGGAAATTGAGATTTATTCATGATATTTGGTGTCCTAATAGAATTTTTGAATATCTACCTAACAAAAAAAAATCATTCCAATCGGTTGAAAAATGTAAGTTTTATATGGGTGCTTCCATCTTAAATGGGTCACTCTGTAGATGAACTCAAAAAACAATACTCTATCTACATACCGACAGAGGTGTTCCATTTTTAGACACTAAACTCATACGAACCCCCGATAACACAATTATATTAGACTGGTATGTTAAACCAACCAACTCTGGGAAATACATGAATTATTTCTCATATCATAGTGAAAAAACCAAAATAAATTTAGTACTTGGAATGAAAAATAGAATAGACAAAATATGTCATCCTACTTTGAAGATGAAAAATTTTAAAAAATTATTCGATTTTCTTTCAGACAATTCTTATCCTAAACGACTCCTCAATAAATTAATATTTTCCTCTAATAATTTTCCAATTCAAATTAGCAACAATACCAATTTCGCTAATAACGAAAATCCTGTAACAAACATCATTAAAAAATTTCGATCCTTTCCATATATAAAAGAACTCACTTCCAAAATTAATAATGTTCTGAAAGAAGATACTAATATTATCTTATCTAATAAACCAGTTAAAACTGTCAATAAATTATTTACCAAATTGAAAGATAAAACTCCTATACTGGATCAAGCAGGAGTTGTCTACAAAATTAACTGTCGTGAATGTGAAAAAAACTATATTGGTGAAACATCAAGAAATTTGAAATCAAGGATTGTTTCCCACAAAAGTGATATACGTTTAAGACCAAATGCTTGCGCTTTATCACAACATGTAAATGTTACAGGACATTCCATTGATTTCAAAAATATTTCAATTCTAACGAAAGAAAATAATTTATTCAAAAGATGTTTTTTAGAAATGGTTTACATAAAGAATGAAAAAGATTCAATGAATAAGAAGACCGATTTTCAAAATTTAAATATAATTTATTCTAATATTTTAGATATTGAAATAAAATTGAGCAACAATAAAAATCATAGAGTATCTATTTCATCAATAACTTAAATCGACCTTTTACAATAAAATTTATACCAATTCTATACACCCTATATCCATCTTTCATAAACTTCAGATTGACTTTTCACTTTTATGTCTTGAAACCATTTATTTTTCTGAATGTTATTTTATCTTATACTCATATACTGTAAGTACCTTTATTTGATATGTTCATTAGCAGTTATACCTATTCTTTTAGAGTGACTGAAGAAGAAATTAAATAATTTCGAAAGCTCTCACAATAAAGTAGAAAAGAGTTTGATTGAAAAGCAGCTGCAACCCCACAAAATAACTACTTTATATATATATATATATATATATATATATATATATATATATATATATATATATATATATATATATATATATGTTCAGATAGGTTTCCGCGGTCAGATATTTGAAAACTAAAAGTTCGGGTTGAACCGCGTCTAGAATTTGTTGAAATTCGACGTTTCGGCTCCGATTTTGGAGCCATTTTCAAGAACTGAAAAAGAAAGAAAATTAATAAATGGTTGAAACGTAATTCTACGCTGAGGTCTCAATCTGCCTACTCCTCAGGTATAATTACGTTCGGTTTTAGTGACTTGACGTCGGGGTCTCAATCTGCCTACTCCCCATGTCTCGTCACTGGTTCTCTCTAAGGTCTCAATCTGCCTACTCCTTCGAGAGAACTGAGGAATTGTGGGTTGAGGAACTGTATTTATAGTGGACGTGGCTGTAATGGCAGTGTGCAATGTATTGGCGCGAGGTGAACTATGGGCGGGAACTGAGTTGGCGCTAGATGAACTGTGTGCGGGAACTAGGTTGGCGCTAAGTGAGCTATGTGCGGGAACTGGGTTGGTGGGAAATGAGTTGATGCGTGCAATGAGAGGCTTCCAGGTATTGGGAAGTCTACGTCCGTCGTCGCGAGTGTTGAGGCAATTGGGGCGCTTCTCTATCTCGAGGGCTTCTCGGATGATCCTGGTTTGCAGAGTTTTCTCGGTGGAAATTGTTTTTGTGTTTTTGAAGTCTATTTTGTGACCTGTGTCTTCTCGATGTTTATAAAGTGCGGAAGTGGAAGATGCCTGACGCACAGCAAGTTCGTGTTCGTAGACTCTGGAAGTTACTCGTCTGTTAGTCTGGCCAATATAATGTATGTTCAGACTGCCCGAGAAGTTATAGTGGCCAGACTAACAGACGAGTAACTTCCAGAGTCTACGAACACGAACTTGCTGTGCGTCAGGCATCTTCCACTTCCGCACTTTATAAACATCGAGAAGACACAGGTCACAAAATAGACTTCAAAAACACAAAAACAATTTCCACCGAGAAAACTCTGCAAACCAGGATCATCCGAGAAGCCCTCGAGATAGAGAAGCGCCCCAATTGCCTCAACACTCGCGACGACGGACGTAGACTTCCCAATACCTGGAAGCCTCTCATTGCACGCATCAACTCATTTCCCACCAACCCAGTTCCCGCACATAGCTCACTTAGCGCCAACCTAGTTCCCGCACACAGTTCATCTAGCGCCAACTCAGTTCCCGCCCATAGTTCACCTCGCGCCAATACATTGCACACTGCCATTACAGCCACGTCCACTATAAATACAGTTCCTCAACCCACAATTCCTCAGTTCTCTCGAAGGAGTAGGCAGATTGAGACCTTAGAGAGAACCAGTGACGAGACATGGGGAGTAGGCAGATTGAGACCCCGACGTCAAGTCACTAAAACCGAACGTAATTATACCTGAGGAGTAGGCAGATTGAGACCTCAGCGTAGAATTACGTTTCAACCATTTATTAATTTTCTTTCTTTTTCAGTTCTTGAAAATGGCTCCAAAATCGGAGCCGAAACGTCGAATTTCAACAAATTCTAGACGCGGTTCAACCCGAACTTTTAGTTTTCATATATATATATATATATATATATATATATATATATATATATATATATATATATATGTATAAATATGAGTTTTTTAATATTTGGGATATGCAGCAGGCCAATAAGGGTACTCTTATACACTTGTTCCAATGATGATAATAAAAAGTTATTGAAAGCTTGGAACAAGTGTATAAGAGTACCCTTATTGGCCTGCTGCATATCCCAAATATTAAAAAACTCATATTTATATATATATATATATATATATATATATATATATATATATATATATATATATATATATATATATATATATATATATATGTATAAATATGAGTTTTTTAATATTTGGGATATGCAGGCCAATAAGGGTACTCTTATACACTTGTTCCAAGCTTTCAATAACTTTTTATTATCATCTTCAGGGAAACTACAAATATGTAAAGACAACTATGAGAATTACGCCAGCGAATTACTTACACTGTTTCGAGGTTACATGGCGTATATGTTGAAAATAATCATGAAATATGGACAGAACTGGGAGTAAAACATCATTAATAACAACCAAGAGTAACTTGGATGCACACTCATTACTGATGATACATTATGACATGGATTTAAAATTGTTAAAATTATATAAAAGCACGTGTTGTCCTTGAAGAGGCAAACAACCGCGCCGAGTAGTTGAGTTCGACTGACTAGCCAAGACCAATGACAAATGACATGAGACAATTGATAAATGACAGGTGACATGAGCCACACGGAATCTTAATCATGGGGAGTGACAGATGACACTACAACCTAATGATACAGATCTGTGATGGAGCTACATGGAACAATAATTATGAAATGTGAATTTTGGAATATGAGAACAATTTATTTAAATCCATAAAATTAAATAAGAGTAAATTTCACTCAAGTGATTTACGTCTGTTTTTTTATTCAGCGCATCATCCGCTTGTGCAATGTGAACCACTTCTAAAAAAAGCCTTTTGGCTGTGTTTTTTTCCGTAGATAAATTTTTTTACCGAATTATAATCCATACAATGTCCTTCCTTAGCGACATATTCACTCAGTGCACATCTCTCCGGGTGTAGTCTACTGTCGCTCTTGTGTGGCACAATGCGGTCCTTAAGTGGTCTGGACGTTTGTCCAATGTATTGTTTTTCACAATTTTGACACTGTATACAATAAACTACATCCGAACAGTCTTTGCATGGAGTCTTGTCTTTTAATTTGGAAAAGATTCTGTTGATAGGTAAAACATTTTTATTGCATTTTTATATTTTCTGAAAAGGATTTGAAAATTCTGGATAGTCTAGAGGTGATGTCTTTAATAAACGGTAAAGAAGCATAAAAGGAAAGAGTCCCAGTGACTTCAGCAACTTGCACATTGACTGGAGTGGAGAAAGTTTATTATTAATATTATTACTATGTAAATTTATGTCATCCATGGATGAGGTATTATACAAGATCTTTTTTAAAAAGGAACAGGATATAAATTTTGGAGAAAAAGATTGTAAATTATGTCTAAATTTTTTTTGAGAAGGGAAATGTCAGATAACTTGATGACCCTTGATTTCATTTGTTCAATCAGATTGACTTTCATGCTCTGTTTATGATAAGACCAGTAGTTCATATATCTTCCAGAGCTCATTGGTTTCCTATACCAATCTATAAGTACGGTGTTCTCTGGTGTTCTGATAAACATGGTATCAAGGAACGGAACGCTGTTCTGTTCGTTTTCTCTCTCAATGGTGAACTGTATGTGGGGATCGTAGCTATTAGACCATGTCTTACAAATTATCCATAACGTATGCTGCCAATATAGGGCTAATTTTTGAATCCATTGGTGTTCCAAAAGTCTGTTTATAAAATTTATCATTGAATGCAAAATAAGTATTTTCAAAGAGGAAAGATATTAAATTTAAAAAGTGTCTTTAGTCAAGTTGCAGTAACCACTGATCACGCTCCATTTTTTTTCAATGGCCCTTAAACACGCCTGTAAGTAAACATTACTGAATAGAGAGACCACATCTAGACTGGCCAGAACAAAATTATTTGGAAGTTTAAATTTATTAAAAAGTATATTAACTTGAAAGGAGTCTTTTATATAATAATCATTGTCAAAGTCATATGCTTTGGTTAAAATGTCAGTAAGAAAGGATGAAATGGATTCTGTGGGAGCTCCTATTGAGGCCACTATTGGTCGACCAGACAAAGTCGGTTTATGAATTTTGGGGAGTGAATAGAATTTTGGAGTAATATGAAGTTAGTTTCTTTTTTTGTACCTCATTGATTTCGTCTTTCATATGTGCTAACTTTATCAATTTATTACTTTTTGATTGAATAGAAGACGTTGGATCCGAGCGCAGTTCAATATAAGTGTCGTTACCCACTATGAGATCGTTAGACATAGTCATGTACTGATCTCTGTCCATAACGACAGTTACATTACCCTTGTCTGAATTTGTTAATATTAAGTTTGGATTATTTTTTAAGAATTGTTTAGATTGATTGTATAAGCCATGATAAAAGGAGAAGTTATGTTGCGAATTATGAAAACCATTCGTAATGAGGTTTGTAGATTTGGAGATTGCAATATTTCTGCTATGATTGTCTGAAATTGATGAGGTGACATAGTCTACATCAGCCAATAGACTTTTTAATGAAATATCTTTCCCTATAACGGGTTCGATGCTGAACTTTGGACCTAGAGATAAAAACTTAAATATATTTTGTGGGATTTCAGTATTCGAGAGATTCCTGATCATCTTTGTCTGAGTATTTAACTTTCCTTGAAGTTGACTCTCCTGTAATTTTTGCAGTTTGGAGATATTTTTAATCTTTACTTAATGGAAAATGGTTTGAAAAGACCTGCGTTGTCTACTAGAAAATTCTATGAACATCAATTCATTTGTCAAAGATATTATGTCAGCTTTAAATTTTGATAAAAGAGATTCATATTTATGAATAATTTTGTGATTGAAGTCGATTTCAATATTAAGTAACTTATTTCCTAACCTTGAGTTGAACTGTTTGGACGCATTCGCAAATGATGGATCCTGTCTGAGTAATAATTCGTCTATGGGTTTTTTGGAGTGCTGTATATGAGCCGGTGATAATCCTAGTGTTCTGCATTTGAGGAGGAAGCATCTTCTGTTGTATTCCTTTGCTAGTTTGACGTTTGTCCTGGCCCAGTTTTTCATCAATCTCATTGCGTCTTGTCCATATGTAGATCGGATGTTCTGGTAGAAGCCCATTCTGGAGAGTAGAGAAAAGGGTAGTCTTGTTTGCTGACTAGTTAGGAAATGAGTTTTTTAATATTTGGGATATGCAGCAGGCCAATAAGGGTACTCTTATACACTTGTTCCAAGCTTTCAATAACTTTTTATTATTATCTTCAGGGAAACTACAAATATGTAAAGACAACTATGAGAATTACGCCAACGAAAAACGTGGAATAACTTACACTGTTTCGAGGTTACATGGCGTATATGTTAAAAATAATCATGAAATATGGACAGCACTGGTAGTAAAACATCATCAATAACAACCAAGAGTAACGTGGATGATGCACACTCATTACTGATGATACATTATGACATGGATTTAAAATTGTTAAAATTATATAAAAGCACTTGTTGTCCTTGAAGAGGCAAACAACCGCGCCGAGTAGTTGTGTTCGACTGACTAGCCAAGACCAATGACAAATGACATGAGACAATTCATAAATGACAGGTGACATGAGCCACACGGAATCTTAATCATGGGGAGTGACAGATGATACTACAACCTAATGATACAGATCTGTGATGGAGCTACATGGAACAATAATTATGAAATGTGAATTTTGGAATATGAGAACAATTTATTTAAATGGTGTAGGTAACAGAGGAGCTAAACCGACAAAGGAAACATATCCTCGACCTAATGCTAACAATAATCCATTACTGGAATATATGGAACAAAGATTGTATGAACAGTATTTTGACAGAGGAATTGAATTATATTGAATTAATTTGTGAAGTCAATATTCATTGAAGTAATCCGTTGATTGTCTCCAAACTTTGTGTTGTCTGCAAAAATTAAATAAGAGTAAATTTCACTCAAGTGATTTACATCTGTTTTTTTATTCAGCGCATTATCCGCTTGTGCAATGTGAACCATTTCTAAAAAAAGCCTTTTGGCTGTGTTTTTTTCCGTAGATAAAATTTTTACCGAATTATAATCCATACAATGTCCTTCCTTAGCGACATGTTCACTCAGTGCACATCTCTCCGGGTGTAGTCTACTGTCGCTCTTGTGTGTTTTACCTATCAAGAGAATCTTTTCCAAATTAAAAGACAAGACTCCATGCATAAACTGTTCGGATGTAGTTTATTGTATACAGTGTCAAAATTGTGAAAAACAATACATTGGACAAACGTCCAGACCACTTAAGGACCGCATTGTGTCACACAAGAGCGACAGTAGACTACACACGGAGAGATGTGCACTGAGTGAACATGTCGCTAAGGAAGGACATTGTATGGATTATAATTCGGTAAAAGTATTATCTACGGAAAAAAACACAGCCAAAAGGCTTTTCTTAGAAATGGTTCACATTGCACAAGCGGATAACGCGCTGAATAAAAAAAACAGACGTAAATCACTTGAGTGAAATTTACTCTTATTTAATTTTTGTAGACAATACAAGGTTTGGAGGCAATCAACGGATTACTTCAATGAATATTGACTTCACAAATTAATTCAATATAATTCAATTCCTTTGTCAAAATACTGTTCATATAATCTTTGTTCCATATATTCCAGTAATGGATTATTGTTAGCATTAGGTCGAGTGTTCATGGTTTCAGGATATGTTTCCTTTGTTGGTTCAGCTCATCTGTCACCTACACCATTTAAATAAATTATTCTCATATTCCAAAATTCACATTTCATAATTATTGTTCCATGTAGCTCCATCACAGATCTGTATCATTAGGTTGTAGTGTCATCTGTCACTCCCCATGATTAAGATTCCATGTGGCTCATGTCACCTCTCATTTATCAATTGTCTCATGTCATTTGTCATTGGTCTTGGCTAGTCAGTCGAACACAACTACTCGGCGCGGTTGTTTGCCTCTTCAAGGACAACACGTACTTTTATATAATTTTAACAATTTTAAATCCATGTCATAATGTATCATCAGTAATGAGTGTGAATCCACGTTACTCTTGGTTGTTATTAATGATGTTTTACTCCCAGTGCTGTCCATATTTCATGATTATTTTTAACATATACGTCATGTAACCTCAACAGGTGTATAAGAGTACCTTTATTGGCCTGCTGCATATCCCAAATATTAAAAAACTCATTTCCTAACTAATCAGCAAACATGACTACCCTTTTCTATATACAGTGCGGTCCAAAGGTATGGAATAAATTCATTTTTAGCGTTATTATGTATTTTATGAAAAAATCCTGAAACAGGTCAATTTTTATTGGCAATTTGACAATTTACAGTATGAAAATATTACCCCCTTCTTGCACCCCCTCTGAATTATGAGCACCCCCTCAAAAATTTTAAATGAGAAGGGGGGTCGTGTGGCATCTTGTTCGAAAGGGATTTTCATTATCTGTTCAGCAATACTAAGTGTTTCATATTTAGTGCAACCATAACTGAGAATTTTTTTTATTAAAATTTAAAAATATTGACACTGTAAATTATGTATCCGTTGAAAAAACCTGAAACAGGTCGATTTCTATTCTCAATTTGACAATTCATACTTTCTTATCTGTCTTGCTAAAAAAGTCAGGAAAAAGTCGTTGAAGACACCAAAAAATTATTCACAAAACCCATAAATAATATAATGTCAATCTAGTAGACTACTGTTATTTTGATATTTGTGAGTTGCTGGCAGACGTCAGTGTATTGAAAAATATTTTTGTGTGTATTCGATTCAGCTATGGCTCATTTATCCGAAACTCAAAGAATAGACATTTTAATTATGCTTGGATGCGGTAATAAAACACGAACTCAAACGGAAGTTTGTGAAATGTTCAATAATAAATACCCTGGTCAACACGTATCACAATCTACAGTTAGTAAAATAGAAACAAAATACCGTGAAACTGGACATGTAAAAACTCGTCAAAAACCAGGTCGAAATGCTGCATTGGATGAGGAGAAAAAGTTAGATGTACTGTTAGCGATTGAGGAAAATCCGCATATGACAAGTAGACAACTTGCCGCCGACAATGATGTAAGTAAATCATCGATATTGAGAGCTTTACATAAAGAAAAATACCATCCTTATAAAGTTCAGTTGGTTCAGGAGTTAAATGAGGATGACCCTGATAGAAGGCAACAATTCTGTGAACTGATGATGGATAGAATCGAAGCAGATTTGCAGTTCATAAACAAAATTGTGTTTTCTGATGAAGCTACTTTTTATTTAAATGGAACGGTTAATAGACAAAACTGTAGATATTGGAGCAGAGAAAATCCTCATTGGATGTGTGAGGCTCACACACAATATCCCAAAAAAGTGAACGTTTGGGCTGGTATCATTAAAAACAAAATTATTGGCCCCTATTTTTTTGAGGGCACAATTAATGGTGAGGTTTATCTAGGTTTTTTGATGAACTTTTTAGTGCCTACATTAAAACGACTTTTTCCCGATGTTAATGATCCAAATAGAATAGATAGATCAATTTGGTATCAACAAGACGGAGCTCCACCGCATTACACACGTATTGTTCGAGATTATTTGACAGAAGTTTTTCCCAATAGGTGGATTGGCAGACGTGGACCGATTGAATGGCCGCCTAGATCCCCCGATTTGACTCCTCTCGATTACTTTTTATGGGGTTATTTAAAATCAAAAGTATATTTCAATAGACCAGACAATATTGCAGATTTAAAAACTAGGATATCGGAAGAAATTAACAACATAACCCCTGAGGTCCTACAAAATGTTCTACGAGAATTCCAAGATCACCTTGCTTATTGTCAAGAAGTGAATGGTGGTCATTTTGAACATTTAATTTAACTGTAAAACAAATTGAAATATACTTCCTAAACATTATGTTACATTATTTCCTTCAGTCTATCAACATTTGACATATTCAGAATAAATTTTATCAGTATTGCTGAACAGAAAATGAAAATCCCTTTTGAAAAAGGTGCAACACAACCCCCTTTCTCATTCAAATTTTTTGAGGGGGTGCTCATAATTCAGAAGGGATGCAAGAAGGGGGTGATATTTTCATACTATAAATTGTCAAATTGAGAATAGAAATCGACCTGTTTCAGGTTGTTTCAACGGATACATCATTAACAGTGTCAATATTTTTAAATTTTAATAAAAAAATTTCTTCGTTATGGTTGCACCAATTATGAAACACTTAGTATTGCTGAACAGATAATGAAAATCCCTTTCGAACAAGATGCCACACGACCCCCCTTCTCATTTAAAATTTTTGAGGGGGTGCTCATAATTCAGAGGGGGTGCAAGAAGGGGGTAATATTTTCATACTGTAAATTGTCAAATTGCCAATAAAAATTGACCTGTTTCAGGATTTTTTCATAAAATACATAATAACGCTAAAAATGAATTTATTCCATACCTTTGGACCGCACTGTATATATATATATATATATATATATATATATATATATATATATACAGTATATATATATATATATATATATGAATAGTATAACTTGTGACATCTACAGTCACTAGTTTGAAACTTAATTCGACACTTATATATATATATATATATATATATATATATATATATATATATATATATATATATATATATATATATATATATATATACAAGTAATGTATGACACACTGAGATAATTCATTCATTAACTCTGACTGAACGTATAAATAGAGGATTTCAAATGATTGAAGTTTGTTGATATGTTCATTGTTGAAATCACTATATTTGATTGAATACCATATAATAATAATAATACTCCCTCATAAACACTCGTTGAGTATACGCAAAGGCATAGCCTGTGCGGGTAGAGGACGGCTATTATTATTTGTCGTGGCGCTCCAGGGCGACTTACTGATGTATTAGGTGATGTATTTACTTTTCAGCTGTAGGAAAACCAGGAAAACCTACAGCACCACCTCGGGTGGTCGGTATGCACACCAAGCTAGCACTAGACGAGATTGACATCTATTAGACAACTCACAATACACTTGCTTTTCAACAAGGCATACGGTCGCCAATCGATCCGATATAAAGTAGTTGAGAAAAATTCTCTTTTACTACATAGGGCTCGAACCGACTATCGCTATGCTGGAGTTTCGAACGGCCTTTGCGCTAGACCGCTAAGCCACCGACCACCATACAAATACTAGATGTATAATACCCTTATGTGAATGCTGATTGATTCAAAGTTCACAAAATGGCAACCTACTGAAGTTGTTTCACTTCAAATAATAATGTCATAACAAGTCTAAAGAACTTCTGTAGAATGACAAAAGCCGCTTGTATATACCTACAGGATGGCCAAGAATACACCATCACTTCTATTACTTTTGAATGATCGACACGTTCTTTTCAGATTTGGATTACTTACAATAGATGAAGTGTCCGATTGAGTAATATTAAAATAAAATGGCGGATTCCGTTTTGGACTGACAATTATACCAGTTCGCCGTGTGCGGAGTAATTTTAGCCCGAAGGATACAGAAGTCCATAATTCATGTTTCACTCCGATTGCTCAGGGCACATGATTATCGAATCCAGTAACCACTCACCACATGGATGTGAGGAGTGTTTACAAGGGTTAATGACAAATCAGCGCGCCCACCGGAGAAATCAGGGCTTCAGAGATATTGCCTGACTGAGAAATTCCCAAAAGACAAAAATATTAATGATAATAAAAGTAACTCGAGTTAAAACCCGTTCAGCACAAAGTACAAATTTAAGCTGCAGAGACTGAGGTTCTTCTGCAGCTACACAAGGAAAAGTCCATGCATGGAAACCTTGGCTTATCCAAAAATCTTACCTTTGGTTTCCTCAGGTCATGTAAGCTGAAGTCGGAGACCAAGAGATTCATATTGGCCTGTCAGGATGGTGTCTTCAACACCTTGGCCTACCGTAGTTATACAAGTAAACAGACGAGTTCGTGTGTTGAAATGAAAATAATTGATAAAATAAGACTAATAAAGTTCTCAAAAAGGAATAGTTTCGTGCACTGATACGCGGAAATTGTCTTAGTGATCTAACTGGTTATGAAGAAAAGTTCTGAAAGAAAGGAAAGTTCAAACTCGTGCACTGGATTGCTTGTTGAATTTTGGATTTATATAAGGATCAAATACCTTTCTGGTTCTGGTAGATTCCAGCTTCTCCTATTTGGCTTGCAGGTTGGATTTCTTACCAAACGTTTGTCAAGGTAAGTTGTTTTCAGTTTCAGTACTTCCTAATTCGGTATATTAAGTGTTTCTGTGGAGATTTAGATGTAATTCTTCATTTAATTGGAATTTTGATGTCATTTTTCTCTGTTTTCTCCAAAAAATCGACCTCCGCTTCCTTTTTTGTTGATAACCCCTCCTCACTTTTTTCTGTTACCAGGCCCGTTATTTTTCGATTTTCACAAACACTCTCGATCACTTATGGTTGTGAGTCACTAATTTTTATTGATTTCTTATAATTAATTAACCTATTTACAATTATTTCTATATGGTACATTTTTATTTTATTTCTACTAAAATTTATCTTGACTTCAAGTTTCCTCGTTCTTTTTCTAAACTCTACATGTGATTGGCTGTGTGACAGTTTCATATACAAGATGTTTCTTGGATGAGTTAAGAGTGTTCCGTTTACTTGGCTCGTAATCTTATGATTTGAGAATAACTCTTTATTTTGCAAGGTTTCTGAAGGATTTTTTTAATTTAAAGTGTGACATTTTCAACTGGCAGAAGTTATATCTTTTTGAAAAAGTATCAGTCAGGGTTGTTCTGTGAAATATTATTTTTATTTTTATTTCTATTAAGTCCAATATTTTTAAATTTCTATCTACCACTCTTATATTCTATTTTCATGACAATTTTCCCAAAATTAAAATTTAATATTTTAACATGGAATGTTTAAATTTAAATGTTAAGTTTTCTATTTACATATTTACAAATCTATTTTACATACATAATGTCTCTTTTTATTTCAGGTGTTCCCTCAATTGAATTCCTGGCCTAGGATGAGCTGTGTCCTTTTTGGATTTATCTAAGGTAGTTAGTTTCTTCCGTATTTCTTACTTGTTCTTTTTCTTTAACTTTCAAACTTATAAATACTCTCTATGTTAAATATTCCTCTTATACTTTCATCTTGTGGGTTGACTAGTAAGTAACTATTAACTGGTTGTTCATTTTTCACTTTATAAGGTCCTTCAAATGGCAATTGTAACTTAACACAGATTCCTTTCTTATTATTAGGAACTCCTAACGCTTTTATTATAACTAAGTCTCCTGTTTTAAATTTAACTTTCTTTTTTCTTTTTTTTATTTTCCCTACTAATATATTTTCTGGCATTCTTCTGTATTCTTTCATTCACTTTTTGCATTACTTCACTCATTTCTTTTTCATTCACAATCCACTCTCTTTCAGGCATTCTCCCTGTCATTATGTATGTTGGACATTCTCCTGTTACAGTGTTAGGTACATCATTTAAATATTTTTCCACTGAAGGTAATCGTTCATCCCACTTACTATGATTTTAATGAGAAATTATTCTCAAATATTTTAAAATTTCTGCAATATATCGTTCGGTTGGGTTTGATGCAGGATGTCGAATACTAGTAAAATTCATTTGTATTCCTATCTGTTCAGCAAAGTTTCTCATTTTATCGTTGTTAAAATAGGTAGCATTGTCTAATATCATTATTTCTGGTTTTCCCTTTTGTTTGATAAATTGTTTTAATAAGTTTTTAACTATTTTGAAGTTGGTCTTTCTGGTCGGATATAAAGTTATGTATTTAGAAAAATGATCTGTTATTACAAAAATATGTTTGTATTTGTTTTCTGTAGTTTTTAGGTTGCTAACAAAATCTATCGATACTATATGTAAAGGTCTATTTGATATGATACTTTTGGTTCACTTTTATTCACTCTATTTTTATGTTTGGCCAATTGACATAAAGTACATTTATTTATTAAATCTTTCGTAATTTCGATGTCCTTTGTATTGTAATATGTCTCCCTAAATATCATCCACGCTTTTCTTATACCTGTATGTAAGTATTTTGTATGTAAGTTGTCAATCAGTGTTCTTGTCAGTTCTTTTGTAATCAAGTATAGTTCTGTCCCATTTATTACTTTAATTATAACTCCTTGTCTTTGTATTGTCCCCTTTTTTTCTTTGTCAGTCAGTTGTTGTTGGTCTTCCACTATCGTTTGTAAAGAAAACAGTCCTGTAGTATTTTTGAAAATATTTACTTCTATTTTGATTTGTCTTGTGTCCTGTCTCTTTTCTGTTTCCATTCTCGTAAGTGTGTCAGGTACTAAATTTTATCTTCCTGGTATATGTTTAATTTCGAAGGAATATTCCTGTAGTAAAAGTGCCCATCTATGGTTACTAGCATATTTATAATTTACTATAGACATCAGAGCTTCATGGTCGGTTTCGATGAAAAATTTTGCTCTTAGTAAATAGAAACGTAGTTTGGTGATACAAAATATAAGACAAGCTAACTCTAACTCTGTAACGCTATAATTTTTTTCATATTTCTTCGTAATACGTGACACAAATGATATAGGTACTTCGTTTTCCCTCTGGTACTGTACTAAAACACCCGCAAATCTCGACATAGATGCATCCACACGAAGTATAAATGGTTTGTCGTAGTCTGGATGATAAATTTTCAGATTTTTTACTAAAATTGTCTTTTAATTCTGTAAATGCCTGTTCTTGTTGTGTCAGTGGTAATTCTTTACTAGTCAAGTCTGGTATAAGTCTCTTAAAATAATTCAGTATCCCTAAAATTCCTGTGTTTTTAAATTGTGAGGTCTAGTGTATTCTTGTATTGTCCTTATTCGTTCTGGGTCCATTTCAAGTCCGTTTTGATTCAATTTGTATCCTAAATATGTCACTTCTTGTTGGAAAAATTCACATTTGTTCAAGTTTATTTTCAGTCCTGCCTCATCTAGTATTTCTAAAACGTTATTTAAATGTTCTTTGTGATTTTGTTCGTCTTTCGAATATATTGAAATGTCATCAATGTAGTGTAGTGCAAAGTCTTCGTATTTGTCTAATATTTTATGCAAAGCCCTTTCTAATGCTGGACATGCTGATTATAGACCATATGGAACTACACAAAATCTATACACTACTCCTTCTATACAAAAAGCTGTGTAATTTCTAGAATTCTCGTGCAAAGGTATAAGCCAAAAACTGTGCTTTAAATCAATCTTGGAAAAACATTTAGCATTTGTGATTTTGCCAAATATAGTTTCTATGTTTAACGGAGATTCATATTGTGGAGTTGTGATTTTATTTAATTCCCTAGCATCTAAACATAGTCTCAGTTCACCATTTTTCTTAACAACAACAACTATTGGATTTATGTAATTACTAGTGGATCTCTCTATGATACCAAATTCTAACATTCTCTCAATTTCTTCTTTTACTTTTTCTCTATACTTGTATGGAATAGGATAGTTCTTTAATTTAAATTTATCTGCTTCTTTGACTTCTATTTTGTGCATATATTCTTTCGCTACTCTCGATTCATTCATAACTAATCTTTTATATTTATTTAATATTTAATTAATATATTCTTCATTTTTATCATTACATTTATATTTACCCTTATATTCATTTTCTTCATTATTATTATTATCATCATTATAACATTCATTCATCTCTCTCATACACAAATATTTTTATCAAAGTATTCTTGTTTTTCATTTTCTATAAAATTAAACCATTGACCTTCCATTTCCATACCCTTCCTTTCATAATTAATCTTAGCCTTCATCCTTTGTAATTGATCCGTCCCTATTATCACATCAAATTCCATTTCCTTTATCACTAGTAACTGTAATTCTATATTTTTGTTTTGTATTTCCACTTCAATATTGGCAAACTGATTTGTTTCTGTTATTTTTCTACCATTAACTCCTATTAATGTTGCTTTAGGCATTTTCACAATTTTATTCTGAAGTTCTTTGTTTTCTATTGCTGTTTCTTTTAACAATGATGCTTCTGAACCAGTATCAATAAGCATATTAACTGATTTTTCTCCTATTTTTCCATTTATTATTATTAACTCTGTTAAATGTTCTTCCTGTACTGTATCTAACTTGATGAATTCTATGGGGTGTTCATATTTTGGTAAGTCCAGCTTTCTATATGGTTTTACTGAAAATTCTGTCTATCTGTGGATGTTGAAGGTTGTGGATTGTCATTTTGATTGGTATTGTCTACATTTTGTAGTTCATTGTTCCTATCTAGGCTTGTTCCTCTTCTATTAAATGTACTTGTCTTGTCTGTTCCCTATTATAATTATTTTCAGGATTTGAATTCCTCCTTGTTTCCCTATTAAATTATCTTGGTCGTTCATTATTTTGTCTAAAATTGTCTGTCCTATTCTGATAGTAATTTCTATTTTGATAATTATCATTATTATTGTTGTATTGGCCTCTATAATTTCTCCTTACATGGTCCTGGTTTCTATAGTATTGGTTGTTATAATTTTCCCTATTATTATATGTTTGTCTATTATTATTGTCATAATAATTTTGATTTGGTCTATTTCTATACTGATTGTCTCTAAATTGATTATTATTATTATTGTCCATATAATTCCTGTTGTTATATTGGTTGTCGTATTGTGTCTGTCTATTGTAATTGTTATTATTTAGATTTTGTCTTGTCTGATATCTCTGTTCCTCATTTCTGTATGATAAAGTTCTTTCAAGTCTAAGTAAATACTGACTAAGTTTGTCCATATTTTTGATTTCGTGCATAATTATGATTTCAAATATTTCCTGCTTAAAGTGACGACTAATATTCTCTACAATCTCTTCCTCTCTCATTATAGGATCTAGGTGTTGTGCTATGGCAAATAATTGAATGGCATAATTGTTATAATTCATATTTCTACTTTCATCAAATTTTCCAAATTGAAGTTGATCTCTTACTAACATTTGTGCATTATCCCCCCAATATTGTCTGAGAAATAGATTTTCAAAATCTTGGAAACTATTTATATTTCTTTCTTGGCTGTTAAACTAAATACAAAGTTGATTATTCAAATGTTGTCTTATTGTGTCCTTTAGTTCATCTATATTTGTTATATTTTTAGTTTTGTTTCTCATTATTTTTACAAAAGTGGTTGGATGTAATTTCTTAATATTCCCCTCAAATTTATTATTCATTTGAAAACTCTGACATGTATTGATAATCCTAGTTTCTATACCTGTTTCTAATTTTAATTTTTCTATATCTTTTATTTTCTGTTCTAAGTTTTTGAATTAAGTTTCATTTTCATCACTTTTCTCATTCATGATTTCATTTGACTCTTTTTTATTCTTTTCTACTTTTTCATTTACCTTTCTTATTTTTCCAATAAGTTCCTGATTATTTGATTCAACTTTTTCCCTAACTTCTTGTATTTGCTTACTATTGTGATCTATTGAATTATTTATATCTACTATGTCTTGTTTGGTATTGCTGTAAAATTCTTCATTTTTCTGTTCTATTCTTTTTTCAAATTCCCTATACATTTTAGTCATTTCTTGTTTATTTTCCTCTAATTTATTTTGTAATTTTATTTCCATTTCAATCATATTTTCTCTAATATTTTCCTTGACACTTTCTGCATTTTCTCTTACTCTCTCTAGATTTTCCCTAACATTTTCTTTCATATTACCTTCCATTCTCTCCATATTTCCTGTAATAAATTGCATCAGCATTTGTATCTGATCTTCCATGCTTTTACTTTCTCTCTGCACTTGTCCACTCCCACTACTACTCTGTCCTTGCTCAGTTACACCACTTTCTTCATAATCACCCATCTATCTTCCATCTATACCAACTTTCTTACCATCTCTCAAATCCATTTTATCCTTCCTTTTTATACTTTCCTAGCTCACAATTTTACTGACTCACTCTCTGAATTTTCCTTACCTATTGACTCCTCTTCACCTACTGTGATATTTCCTTGAATTTTCCCTTTCCTATTCGCCCAACGTTGCTGGCGCCATTTTGTTAAGAAAATGAATGTGTGTGGAAGAATTCTAGAGTGCCCTAAGTTGAGGTGACATTTGTTAGGATGAATTGGTTATCAATAATTACAATAAAAATAATAATAGTTTGAATATATTAATAATATTAGTGATAGTATTAGTGATTGTTGATAATATTTTCGTGATTTTTAGTAGTTGTAGAATTCGTAGAAAAATAATTGTATTGAATTCGGATTTTTGTTTTATAGTTTTTCTTTAGTGAAAGTAGTTTGATTGATAGTAGCAATAGTAGTTAGAAATTTGTTCCGTTTTATTCATATTTATAATCAGTGGTTTGTCGACTGTAAATAAAGTATTCAAATATTGTATTGTTGTATTATATTCAAATAATATTTCAGAACGTCCTTACAAATACTTACTCTTTGCTTATAGATATTACCTTTCTCTTTCTTTTCAGGTGCTCCAGCTGCTCTCTTGGTACGCCACATGAGAAACTCTCAATCTCGAGGTAGAATTCAGGAAAAGGATGTCAAGAATGATATATAATAATAATATGTTATTTGCCTTGGAAATAAAGAAAGATATGAATTCAACTCAAATATTGTTCATTTTATTCTCAATAGTCAATTTTTTTTTTAATGTAATAACTTTCATAATTATCAGTAGATTTCTTAAATTCTTATTTTACCTGTCCCTACGAAAACTACATTACTTGCTAAATATGTGAACTTGGCAAAGTAATGTAAATTTCAAACATTAGAGGAACGGCACCGTCACCGTTTTAATAGACACTTGCCATTCATATGGTTCCTCAAACGGAAATGTCTTTAACCTTAAATTAGAAGTAAACAGAAGAGTTCGTGTGTTGAAATGAAAATAATTGATAAAATAAGACTAATAAAGTTCTCAAAATGGAATAGTTTCGTGCACTGATACGCGGAAATTGTCTTAGTGATCTAACTGGTTATGAAGAAAAGTTCTGAAAGAAAGGAAAGTTCAAACTCGTGCACTGGATTGCTTGTTGAATTTTGGATTTATATGAGGATCAAATACCTTTCTGGTTCTAGTAGATTCCAGCTTCTCCTATTTGGATTGCAGGTTGGATTTCTTACCAAACGTTTGTCAAGGTAAGTTGTTTTCAGTTTCAGTACTTCCTAATTTGGTATATTAAGTGTTTCTGTGGGGATTTAGATGTAATTCTTCATTTAATTGGAATTTTGATGTCATTTTCCTCTGTTTTCTCCAAAAAATCGACCTCCGCTTCCTTTTTTGTTGATAACCCCTCCTCACTTTTTTCCGTTACCAGGCCCCGTTATTTTTCGATTTTCACAAACACTCTCGATCACTTATGGTTGTGAGTCACTAATTTTTATTGATTTCTTATAATTAATTAACCTATTCACAATTATTCCTATATGGTACATTTTTATTTTATTTCTACTAAAATTTAATTGAGTTTTTACATTTTAATACATAATATTTATTTCCTCTTTTGTTGCTGATATGACCTTTTTCTTGACTTTAAGTTTCCTCGTTCTTTTTCTAAACTCTACCTGTGATTGGCTGTGTGACAGTTTCATATACAAGATGTTTCTTGGATGAGTTCAGAGTGTTCCGTTTACTTGGCTCGTAATCTTATGATTTGAGAATTACTCTTTAATTTGCAAGGTTTCTGATGGATTTTTTTAATTAAAAGTGTGACATTTTCAACTGGCAGAGGTTATATCTTTTTGAAAAAGTATCAGTCAGGGTTGTTCTGTGAAATATTATTTTTATTTCTATTGAGTCCAATATTTTTAAATTTCTATCTACCACTCTTATATTCTATTTTCATGACAATATATATATAGATATATACATATATATATATATATATATATATATATATATATATATATATATATATATATATATATATATATATATATATATATATATATATATATATATATATATATATATATATAATATATAATATAAGAGTGGTAGATAGAAATTTAAAAATATTGGACTCAATAGAAATAAAAATAAAAATAATATTTCACAGAACAACCCTGACTGATACTTTTTCAAAAAGATATAACCTCTGCCAGTTGAAAATGTCACACTTTTAATTAAAAAAATCCATCAGAAACCTTGCAAATTAAAGAGTAATTCTCAAATCATAAGATTACGAGCCAAGTAAACGGAACACTCTGAACTCATCCAAGAAACATCTTGTATATGAAACTGTCACACAGCCAATCACAGGTAGAGTTTAGAAAAAGAACGAGGAAACTTAAAGTCAAGAAAAAGGTCATATCAGCAACAAAAGAGGAAATAAATATCATGTATTAAAATGTAAAAACTCAATTAAATTTTAGTAGAAATAAAATAAAAATGTACCATATAGGAATAATTTTGAATAAGTTAATTAATTATAAGAAATCAATAAAAATTAGTGACTCACAACCATAAGTGATCGAGAGTGTTTGTGAAAATCGAAAAATAACGGGCCTGGTAACGGAAAAAAGTGAGGAGGGGTTATCAACAAAAAAGGAAGCGAAGGTCGATTTTTTGGAGAAAACAGAGGAAAATGACATCAAAATTCCAATTAAATGAAGAATTACATCTAAATCCCCACAGAAACACTTAATATACCAAATTAGGAAGTACTGAAACTGAAAACAACTTACCTTGACAAACGTTTGGTAAGAAATCCAACCTGCAATCCAAATAGGAGTAGCTGGAATCTACTAGAACCAGAAAGATATTTGATCCTCATATAAATCCAAAATTCAACAAGCAATCCAGTGCATCAGTTTGAACTTTCCTTTCTTTCAGAACTTTTCTTCATAACCAGTTAGATCACTAAGACAATTTCCGCGTATCAGTGCACGAAACTATTCCATTTTGAGAACTTTATTAGTCTTATTTTATCAATTATTTTCATTTCAACACACGAACTCTTCTGTTTACTTCTAATTTAAGGTCAAAGACATTTCCGTTTGAGGAACCATATGAATGGCAAGTGTCTATTAAAACGGTGACGGTGCCGTTCCTCTAATGTTTGAAATTTACATTACTTTGCCAAGTTCACATATTTAGCAAGTAATGTAGTTTTCGTAGGGACAGGTAAAATAAGAATTTAAGAAATCTACTGATAATTATGAAAGTTATTACATTAAAAAAAAAATTGACTATTGAGAATAAAATGAACAATATTTGAGTTGAATTCATATCTTTCTTTATTTCCAAGGCAAATAACTTATTATTATTATATATCATTCTTGACATCCTTTTCCTGAATTCTACCTTGAGATTGAGAGTTTCTCATGTGGCGTACCAAGAGAGCAGCTGGAGCACCTGAAAAGAAAGAGAAAGGTAATATCTATAAGCAAAGAGTAAGTATTTGTAAGGACGTTCTGAAATATTATTTGAATATAATACAACAATACAATATTTGAATACTTTATTTACAGTCGACAAACCACTGATTATAAATATGAATAAAACGGAACAAATTTCTAACTACTATTGCTACTATCAATCAAACTACTTTCACTAAAGAAAAACTATAAAACAAAAATCCGAATTCAATACAATTATTTTTCTACGAATTCTACAACTACTAAAAATCACGAAAATATTATCAACAATCACTAATACTATCACTAATATTATTAATATATTCAAACTATTATTATTTTTATTGTAATTATTGATAACCAATTCATCCTAACAAATGTCACCTCAACTTAGGGCACTCTAGAATTCTTCCACACACATTTATTTTCTTAACAAAATGGCGCCAGCAACGTGGGGCGAATAGGAAAGGGAAAATTCAAGGAAATATCACAGTAGGTGAAGAGGAGTCAATAGGTAAGGAAAATTCAGAGAGTGAGTCAGTAAAATTGTGAGCTAGGAAAGTATAAAAAGGAAGGATAAAATGGATTTGAGAGATGGTAAGAAAGTTGGTATAGATGGAAGATAGATGGGTGATTATGAAGAAAGTGGTGTAACTGAGCAAGGACAGAGTAGTAGTGGAAGTGGACAAGTGCAGAGAGAAAGTAAAAGCATGGAAGATCAGATACAAATGCTGATGCAATTTATTACAGGAAATATGGAGAGAATGGAAGGTAATATGAAAGAAAATGTTAGGGAAAATATAGAGAGAGTAAGAGAAAATGCAGAAAGTGTCAAGGAAAATATTAGAGAAAATATGATTGAAATGGAAATAAAATTACAAAATAAATTAGAGGAAAATAAACAAGAAATGACTAAAATGTATAGGGAATTTGAAAAAAGAATAGAACAGAAAAATGAAGAATTTTACAGCAATACCAAACAAGACATAGTAGATATAAATAATTCAATAGATCACAATAGTAAGCAAATACAAGAAGTTAGGGAAAAAGTTGAATCAAATAATCAGGAACTTATTGGAAAAATAAGAAAGGTAAATGAAAAAGTAGAAAAGAATAAAAAAGAGTCAAATTAAATCATGAATGAGAAAAGTGATGAAAATGAAACTTAATTCAAAAACTTAGAACAGAAAATAAAAGACAGAAAAATTAAAATTAGAAACAGGTATAGAAACTAGGATTATCAATACATGTCAGAGTTTTCAAATGAATAATAAATTTGAGGGGAATATTAAGAAATTACATCCTACCACTTTTGTAAAAATAATGAGAAACAAAACTAAAAATATAACAAATATAGATGAACTAAAGGACACAATAAGACAACATTTGAATAATCAACTTTGTATTTAGTTTAACAGCCAAGAAAGAAATATAAATAGTTTCCAAGATTTTGAAAATCTATTTCTCAGACAATATTGGGGGGATAATGCACAAATGTTAGTAAGAGATCAACTTCAATTTGGAAAATTTGATGAAAGTAGAAATATGAATTATAACAATTATGCCATTCAATTATTTGCCATAGCACAACACCTAGATCCTATAATGAGAGAGGAAGAGATTGTAGGGAATATTAGTCGTCACTTTAAGCAGGAAATATTTGAAATCATAATTATGCACGAAATCAAAAATATGGACAAACTTAGTCAGTATTTACTTAGACTTGAAAGAACTTTATCATACAGAAATGAGGAACAGAGATATCAGACAAGACAAAATCTAAATAATAACAATTACAATAGACAGACACAATACAACAACCAATATAACAACAGGAATTATATGGACAATAATAATAATAATCAATTTAGAGACCAAATCAAAATTATTATGACAATAATAATAGACAAACATATAATAATAGGGAAAATTATAACAACCAATACTATAGAAACCAGGACCATGTAAGGAGAAATTATAGAGGCCAATACAACAATAATAATGATAATTATCAAAATAGAAATTACTATCAGAATAGGACAGACAATTTTAGACAAAATAATGAACGACCAAGATAATTTAATAGGGAAACAAGGAGGAATTCAAATCCTGAAAATAATTATAATAGGGAACAGACAAGACAAGTACATTTAATAGAAGAGGAACAAGCCTAGATAGGAACAATGAACTACAAAATGTAGACAATACCAATCAAAATGACAATCCACAACCTTCAACATCCACAGATAGACAGAATTTTCAGTAAAACCATATAGAAAGCTGGACTTACCAAAATATGAACACCCCATAGAATTCATCAAGTTAGATACAGTACAGGAAGAACATTTAACAGAGTTAATAATAATAAATGGAAAAATAGGAGAAAAATCAGTTAATATGCTTATTGATACTGGTTCAGAAGCATCATTGTTAAAAGAAACAGCAATAGAAAACAAAGAACTTCAGAATAAAATTGTGAAAATGCCTAAAGCAACATTAATAGGAGTTAATGGTAGAAAAATAACAGAAACAAATCAGTTTGCCAATATTAAAGTGGAAATACAAATCAAAAATATAGAATTACAGTTACTAGTGATAAAGGAAATGGAGTTTGATGTGATAATAGGGACGGATCAATTACAAAGGATGAAGGCTAAGATTAATTATGAAAGGAAGGGTATAGAAATGGAAGGTCAATGGTTTAATTTTATAGAAAATGAAAAACAAGAATACTTTGATAAAAATATTTGTGTATGAGAGAGATGAATGAATGTTATAATGATGATAATAATAATAATGAAGAAAATGAATATAAGGGTAAATATAAATGTAATGATAAAAATGAAGAATATATTAATGAAATATTAAATAAATATAAAAGATTAGTTATGAATCGAGAGTAGCGAAAGAATATATGCACAAAATAGAAGTCAAAGAAGCAGATAAATTTAAATTAAAGAACTATCCTATTCCATACAAGTATAGAGAAAAAGTAAAAGAAGAAATTGAGAGAATGTTAGAATTTGGTATCATAGAGAGATCCACTAGTAATTACATAAATCCAATAGTTGTTGTTGTTAAGAAAAATGGTGAACTGAGACTATGTTTAGATGCTAGGGAATTAAATAAAATCACAACTCCACAATATGAATCTCCGTTAAACATAGAAACTATATTTGGCAAAATCACAAATGCTAAATGTTTTTCCAAGATTGATTTAAAGCACAGTTTTTGGCTTATACCTTTGCACGAGAATTCTAGAAATTACACAGCTTTTTGTATAGAAGGAGTAGTGTATAGATTTTGTGTAGTTCCATATGGTCTATAATCAGCATGTCCAGCATTAGAAAGGGCTTTGCATAAAATATTAGACAAATACGAAGACTTTGCACTACACTACATTGATGACATTTCAATATATTCGAAAGACGAACAAAATCACAAAGAACATTTAAATAACGTTTTAGAAATACTAGATGAGGCAGGACTGAAAATAAACTTGAACAAATGTGAATTTTTCCAACAAGAAGTGACATATTTAGGATACAAATTGAATCAAAACGGACTTGAAATGGACCCAGAACGAATAAGGACAATACAAGAATACACTAGACCTCACAATTTAAAAACACTTAGAGGAATTTTAGGGATACTGAATTATTTTAAGAGACTTATACCAGACTTGACTAGTAAAGAATTACCACTGACACAACAAGAACAGGCATTTACAGAATTAAAAGACAATTTTAGTAAAAAATCTGAAAATTTATCATCCAGACTACGACAAACCATTTATACTTCGTGTGGATGCATCTATGTCGAGATTTGCGGGTGTTTTAGTACAGTACCAGAGGGAAAACGAAGTACCTATATCATTTGTGTCACGTATTACGAAAAAATATGAAAAAAATTATAGCGTTACAGAGTTAGAGTTAGCTTGTCTTATATTTTGTATCACCAAACTACGTTTCTATTTACTAAGAGCAAAATTTTTCATCGAAACCGACCATGAAGCTCTGATGTCTATAGTAAATTATAAATATGCTAGTAACCATAGATGGGCACTTGTACTACAGGAATATTCCTTCGAAATTAAACATATACCAGGAAGATAAAATTTAGTACCTGACACACTTACGAGAATGGAAACAGAAAAGAGACAGGACACAAGACAAATCAAAATAGAAGTAAATATTTTCAAAAATACTACAGGACTGTTTTCTTTACAAACGATAGTGGAAGACCAACAACAACTGACTGACAAAAAAAAAAAGGGGACAATACAAAGACAAGGAGTTATAATTAAAGTAATAAATGGGACAGAACTATACTTGATTACAAAAGAACTGACAAGAACACTGATTGACAACTTACATACAAAATACTTACATACAGGTATAAGAAAAGCGTGGATGATATTTAGGGAGACATATTACAATACAAAGGACATCGAAATTACGAAAGATTTAATAAATAAATGTACTTTATGTCAATTGGCCAAACATAAAAATAGAGTGAATAAAAGTGAACCAAAAGTATTATATCAAATAGACCTTTACATATAGTATCGATAGATTTTGTTAGCAACCTAAAAACTACAGAAAACAAATACAAACATATTTTTGTAATAACAGATCATTTTTCTAAATACATAACTTTATATCCGACCAGAAAGACCAACTTCAAAATAGTTAAAAACTTATTAAAACAATTTATCAAACAAAAGGTTAAACCAGAAATAATGATATTAGACAATGCTACCTATTTTAACAACGATAAAATGAGAAACTTTGCTGAACAGATAGGAATACAAATGAATTTTACTAGTATTCGACATCCTGCATCAAACCCAACCGAACGATATATTAAAGAAATTTTAAAATATTTGAGAATAATTTCTCATTAAAATCATAGTAAGTGGGACACTGTAACAGGAGAATGTCCAACATACATAATGACAGGGAGAATGCCTGAAAGAGAGTGGATTGTGAATGAAAAAGAAATGAGTGAAGTAATGCAAAAAGTGAATGAAAGAATACAGAAGAATGCCAGAAAATATATTAGTAGGGAAAATAAAAAAAAGAAAAAAGGAAGTTAAATTTAAAACAGGAGACTTAGTTATAATAAAAGCGTTAGGAGTTCCTAATAATAAGAAAGGAATCTGTGTTAAGTTACAATTGCCATTTGAAGGACCTTATAAAGTGAAAAATGAACAACCAGTTAATAGTTACTTACTAGTCAACCCACAAGATGAAAGTATAAGAGGAATATTTAACATAGAGAGTATTTATAAGTTTGAAAGTTAAAGAAAAAGAACAAGTAAGAAATACGGAAGAAACTAACTACCTTAGATAAATCCAAAAAGGACACAGCTCATCCTAGGCCAGGAATTCAATTGAGGGAACACCTGAAATAAAAAGAGACATTATGTATGTAAAATAGATTTGTAAATATGTAAATAGAAAACTTAACATTTAAATTTAAACATTCCATGTTAAAATATTAAATTTTAATTTTGGGAAAATTGTCATGAAAATAGAATATAAGAGTGGTAGATAGAAATTTAAAAATATTGGACTTAATAGAAATAAAAATAAAAATAATATTTCACAGAACAACCCTGACTGATACTTTTTCAAAAAGATATAACTTCTGCCAGTTGAAAATGTCACACTTTAAATTAAAAAAATCCTTCAGAAACCTTGCAAAATAAAGAGTTATTCTCAAATCATAAGATTACGAGCCAAGTAAACGGAACACTCTGAACTCATCCAAGAAACATCTTGTATATGAAACTGTCACACAGCCAATCACATGTAGAGTTTAGAAAAAGAACGAGGAAACTTGAAGTCAAGATAAATTTTAGTAGAAATAAAATAAAAATGTACCATATAGAAATAATTGTAAATAGGTTAATTAATTATAAGAAATCAATAAAAATTAGTGACTCACAACCATAAGTGATCGAGAGTGTTTGTGAAAATCGAAAAATAACGGGCCTGGTAACAGAAAAAAGTGAGGAGGGGTTATCAACAAAAAAGGAAGCGGAGGTCGATTTTTTGGAGAAAACAGAGAAAAATGACATCAAAATTACAATTAAATGAAGAATTACATCTAAATCTCCACAGAAACACTTAATATACCGAATTAGGAAGTACTGAAACTGAAAACAACTTACCTTGACAAACGTTTGGTAAGAAATCCAACCTGCAAGCCAAATAGGAGAAGCTGGAATCTACCAGAACCAGAAAGGTATTTGATCCTTATATAAATCCAGAATTCAACAAGCAATCCAGTGCACGAGTTTGAACTTTCCTTTCTTTCAGAACTTTTCTTCATAACCAGTTAGATCACTAAGACAATTTCCGCGTATCAGTGCACGAAACTATTCCTTTTTGAGAACTTTATTAGTCTTATTTTATCAATTATTTTCATTTCAACACACGAACTCGTCTGTTTACTTGTATAACTACGGTAGGCCAAGGTGTTGAAGACACCATCCTGACAGGCCAATATGAATCTCTTGGTCTCCGACTTCAGCTTACATGACCTGAGGAAACCAAAGGTAAGATTTTTGGATAAGCCAAGGTTTCCATGCATGGACTTTTCCTTGTGTAGCTGCAGAAGAACCTCAGTCTCTGCAGCTTAAATTTGTACTTTGTGCTGAACGGGTTTTAACTCGAGTTACTTTTATTATCATTAATACTTTTGTCTTTTGGGAATTTCTCAGTCAGGCAATATCTCTGAAGCCCTGATTTCTCCGGTGGGCGCGCTGATTTGTCATTAACCCTTGTAAACACTCCTCACATCCATGTGGTGAGTGGTTACTGGATTCGATAATCATGTGCCCTGAGCAATCGGAGTGAAACATGAATTATGGACTTCTGTATCCTTCGGGCTAAAATTACTCCGCACACGGCGAACTGGTATAATTGTCAGTCCAAAACGGAATCCGCCATTTTATTTTAATATTACTCAATCGGACACTTCATCTATTGTAAGTAATCCAAATCTGAAAAGAACCTGTCGATCATTCAAAAGTAATAGAAGTGATGGTGTATTCTTGGCCATCCTGTAGGTATATACAAGCGGCTTTTGTCATTCTTCAGAAGTTCTTTAGACTTGTTATGACATTATTATTTGAAGTGAAACAACTTCAGTAGGTTGCCATTTTGTGAACTTTGAATCAATCAGCATTCACATAAGGGTATTATACATCTAGTATTTGTATGGTGGTCGGTGGCTTAGCGGTCTAGCGCAAAGGCCGTTCGAAACTCCAGCATAGCGATAGTCGGTTCGAGCCCTATGTAGTAAAAGAGAATTTTTCTCAACTACTTTATATCGGATCGATTGGCGACCGTATGCCTTGTTGAAAAGCAAGTGTATTGTGAGTTGTCTAATAGATGTCAATCTCGTCTAGTGCTAGCTTGGTGTGCATACCGACCACCCGAGGTGGTGCTGTAGGTTTTCCTGGTTTTCCTACAGCTGAAAAGTAAATACATCACCTAATACATCAGTAAGTCGCCCTGGAGCGCCACGACAAATAATAATAGCCGTCCTCTACCCGCACAGGCTATGCCTTTGCGTATACTCAACGAGTGTTTATGAGGGAGTATTATTATTATTATATGGTATTCAATCAAATATAGTGATTTCAACAATGAACATATCAACAAACTTCAATCATTTGAAATCCTCTATTTATACGTTCAGTCAGAGTTAATGAATGAATTATCTCAGTGTGTCATACATTACTTGTCCGGTGTTAATTAACGGGGATCCGGTATTGCATCACGGATGTACCGATTACAGCTAGTTTTTCCCCTTGTCTGTCACAGCAAGGCCCCTCGGCCAGGGGTCAGATGGCCTCGGGCTTCTTCCGCACTTCGTTAATGAATCCGATTGGATCATTTCTTCACTTCGTGTGAATGATATATATAGAATGGTGTATGCGGATTATTCATTGTGTCATACTTGTTTCAATATCAGTAATAACGTTTTTTATCATTTTCACGGATTACAAAAAAGATGGGAGTTGTATAATGATTTTCAGTCACTGGCAAAATAGAAAATTGTTGTGTAACATTTCTCAGTAATTATAGATGTTCCTGATAGTCAATTACCAATTTTTTGGTATATCAAAATGGGACTTGTGCAGGTCGATTACTTATGTTATTATAGACATGAAATGGAATTCTACGACAAGCCAGCAAAGTCATGACAAAAGTTATATACAAAAATAAAAAAAAAATTGCATATTACCAAAAATAAAAATAAATCGTTATATCATCTAGTAGTAGTATGAAGGAATTATTCGAAGATAACTTCTACTGTTCGAAATGCTTGTTCACCTACTTCCAAAGGAATCATCAGGGGTTTAAAAAAAATTTTTTTCCGAATATGAGCATTATTTTGTATTGAGATGAAGTTTTCAATTACATGTATAGCTGAAAGTCATCAGTAGTCTAAATGAAATTATATTTTCACCAAAACTGCGCAATTTCCAAAGCAACATTTCATGTAAACCCGTAGGCACACATGCCAAATTTCGGGACACAAACACACTCGCGAGATGAAATGAACCCCATTTACTTTAACTGATAAAATACATATTTTTTGTATTTTTGAAAGAAAATTAGCTTTGACTTTGTTGAACGCATCTTTTCTTCTTTGAATAAACTATTTTTATTAAATCAACCAAAATTGGCCTCATTCTGTTTTATTTTAAATTCATTAAAATTTTTCATAGAAACATGTTGGTATTATCATTTTACTATGCGTTTCAAAAAAACTCACTCTTTGAATTTGAATGGTTATTTTTGAAAGAAAACATAATTTCAAATATGAAATAAGAAAAAATAATGATCTTCACATATCATTATTCTGTAGTAATTGGCTGAGAAGTTGATGCCCAAGGGTGCTCAGTAGCGAGGATAGATCCCGCCCCTTGAAACTCCCGCTTGCATTTGGCCAGATTCGAATCCTGGAAACGTGAAATGTTTTCTCTA
Organism: Chrysolina americana; assembly: GCA_958502065.1. Lineage (NCBI taxonomy): Eukaryota > Metazoa > Arthropoda > Insecta > Coleoptera > Chrysomelidae > Chrysolina > Chrysolina americana. Next base: position 40,984,096 of record OY293418.1, read on the forward strand.
TTTCATAGGAATCGATAGGTAATGTATTTTGATTAGATGCCAATCCCTAAGTCTGGTGCTTGCTTGGAGTGTGCACCGACCACCCGAGGTGGTACTGTAACTTCACCGAATTTTTCCACGGCTGAAAAGTGAATACGCTACTAAAAAACAGTAAGTCGCTCCGGAGCGCCATGCCAAATAGTAATGATAGCCGTCCTCTACCCGCACAGGCTATGCCTTTGGGCACACTCTTCGAGTGTTTATGTGGGAGTATCATTATCATTACTATCATAATTCTGGTGCACATTCGCTGCAGTACACTTTGCTGTGCTCCTTGCACAGTAGTTTTTTGCAGTTGTAGTACGGTGTCTTGGTTTTTCTGCTACGGGGACATTCTTCTCATCTTCCTGATGCTCTTCTTAGCCCTTTTCTCTGGGATTCTTCTTGAACTCCACTAAATCTATTCTTGCGTGAAATCATCCAATTTGCAGCAAAACCAATTCCAAAAGTGCTCAAAAACACTTTATGAGATGCCACGGGTATGAATAACAGTTAATCAGAAATACACGGTCAAAAAGTTTTTGAACGTAGTCACACGCGTAGGTTCTATTACACCCGAGAAAACTAATGCATCCACACGGCGGTACAAGATCGTAAAAATAAGTGATCTGGGCCATTCGGAAGGAGAACTACTGACTGAAAGTTATACGGAGTTTGAAATTTGGCGCAATTTTATAAGCTAGAATTATGGTGCCTGGGTGGAATCCACCCTAGCGCGTATGCTTGAGGATTTATTATGTATAGATCTATTCTTGACAAAAAATTGGCTGCAGCCATTTGAAAACGACGGAACATACCATCCGCGATACCATATTCATAGCTGACTGTCGGATCAACCAAAATACACATTTCAAAATTGTGGTAGAAGATTTGGACAATATCCATTTTACATATATTTACAAGATATTACAAGAAATGTGTATTCAATTTAAACCATTTTCTGTATTCAGTGTCACTGTTAAAATCCGCATTATACAGAATTTTCTTATTATTCAATTATTGTTGATTTAGAGTTGGTGAACAGTGTTTGTTTCGAAAATTACACAAAATTTTTGCCGATCACTCAAAATTGAACCAGTTTGAACAACTTCGATTTTTTCCGCGTTTTCGAGTAATTTTAATATGGTGAAATCTGAAATAACAATTGCGGTATAATACAGTCATCTACTGAAGGAATTTTTCTCATCTAAAAATATTTCCAAATGAATATTTGAATGGAACACAAGTATGCTAAAAAAATAATGTCATGGCTTGATGCAAAGTGGCTCTTGTTCTCAAATTTCGAATCCTTCTCTAAATCGAATGATCAAAACTTTTTGTTGAATCACTTCAGTATTGTGATGAACATTAATGAGTCAAATTTTGCAATAGAACATTGAAACACAAGCCACTTTACATCAAGTAACATTTTCAGGATATTTGTATATTTTTGAATATAATCAATAACTGATATTTAAATTTACGTCGATCGTTACTCAAGTCCGTTATCTGTGTTGATGTAAACAATCTCTGTTAGTATAAAAAACGCGTTCGGTCGGCACCTTTGATATTTCTAGAATTGATATCGATTTATGAGGTTGTTGATTTTTTGTCTCGGAAGTCATTGTATTTTTGTGAACGAGGTGCATGCAAATCATTCTCAAATACGAAATGTCTTCGAGTTTCGCACTCGAATCAATTTTGCAAACTCATTTTCCCTTCCATGTACCCACAGTTTCCAACTCATCGGTAGATGTGGAGCAGCAGATTCCGGATTGGTTTGTCGAGGTGCAAACCGTGCTATTCCCCAAAAACGGAGATTTGTCTGATTCGAAGAACTACATACCGATAATAAGCTCGAAGGCATGTTATAAGATGATTAGGTGGATCTTATACATGCAAATACTCTCCGCAGTGCAGCCGGTTCATGAACGGATATATGAGCAAATAGGTTCAAAAAAGGGGATCGCTGGCTGTTGGGAGAACCTGCTGATCGACAGATGCATCACGCAGGACTCTGTGCAATATAAGCGTAACCTTTCAATGGCCTGGATCAATTATCGCAAGGCATTTGATACAACATCGCATGAGATCATCATGCATTTGCTTAGATGCCTTGCGGTACCCAATCAAATTGTGTGATGCATTGAACAGCTGATGCCGCTCTGACACTGCTGTCACCTTGTCCAGCTTATGCGGTCTCATCCTATATCCACAGGCACAACGCGGCGCTACGAGTGTTTTACTACCACCTACGGCACTCGGACGGTATAGATGAGACACCGGGTGATATTGAGTCCGTTGTGGAGAATGAGGAGTGCCAATAAGTCTGATGTAGTCCTCCTCGACCATCAAAGTAAAACGATTTTCATCGACCATATAGAGTTCTCGGCTCCTAGCGAAACGAACATCATCCAAGAAGATGAGAAAGAACGGACAAAATATCGAGATTGACTCTTTGAACTCCGCAGGCTTTACCCAAACCATTCTGTCGAAATGGTGGTAATGATCTGGTACTTGGTGGAATGATGGACACTGTAGCGAGACACTCTAACCTGTACACGATTCTGACTATAATTATCTTTTCGCGCGGAACTTTTTACTTAGTGAAGAAAAAGTTACGGCTTATCGCTGCGACTCGGTACGGCCGATATAAAGACAAGAATGGACAGCTAGTTTTTAGGTGAGCCATTCACATTTCGATCGCTTATATAGTGTTGTAGATTTTTCGTAACCCTGGAAATCTTGGGGGTTTGTATCACGGTGCATTGTACCTGCTTTTTAAGCTGAGCATATATTATTTACTCCCACGTTTTCTTTTTCGGTAATTTCCCAAAATATTTTCATTAGTTCTTTACATGTGTATATGTATTTTTAAGGTTCTTGAAATCTCTGAATACAGTGTTGATTGGAAATTACCCTGGTAAATTATCGATTATTTTTTTCGTATGATTTTCAACCAATCAGAATGTCCAATTTAGTTAAGTTACCTCGTATAATTTCGATAATACCTGATTATACATAGAGTAGCTCCACCAATCGAAAATTTTAAAATAATTCCATTTTCATAGTAACCACATCGACATCAATATACAACAAACAGAACTGTCAAATTGTGACGTTTATCAAAAATTGTTCAAAAATTAGTCGATTCGGAGATTTATCATCAAATGCAATAGACGAAAGTATACAAAATACTGAGCCTCATAATACAGTGAAAACAAAAAAGTACGTATGGAAACAATTTCTTGTGTTTTGCAGTGAAAGAAACTATGTGCTAAATGAATCAATTTCCACTGAAATGATAGCGTCCATTTTGAAAGATTGGGCTTTCAATATGCGAAAATGTAATGGAGAAAATCATAAAGAAAATGTGGTTGAAACGATGTGGAACATTACGGCAAAACAAGTACAAGAAAAATATATGAAGGAGTTTGATAGAGTAATTGATCCATTCTCTAGTCCCATATTTTTAGCCGCACGAAACGCAAGAAATTCAAAAAGAAGGGAACTTCAAATGTTACCGGACAAGAGAAAGGTTAGTGCATCAGATAACGAGTACATAGCAATGATAGAAGCGTGGGATGAAAAAACACCGGAAGGATTACAAATAAAATTTTTCTTAATTGCTTCTGTAGAACTTGCGTGGAGAGGAAATGAAGGAGCTTCATGCTTGACTCATTATTTTCAAGAAGAAACTGGAAATGATGATACATCAACTGGTAGAATACAATATAATCCTATTTTTAACAAAACAGGGAGGAGCAAAACCATGTTCTAATAATAAATGGCTTGTACCTAACCATAATGAAGTGAATCGTTGTCCAGTGAGACTTCTAGATAAGCTAATGATGAAAAGAAGCGAAAACATCAATATTAAAACAGATAGCTTATTTCTGACAGTAAATCCCAACTGGAGAAAAGAAAAATCCCTTGGTTGGTACAAAAATATGCCAATTGATGTGCATGAAATTAGTAAATGGACCAAAAAGTCTGCAGAATTGTCAAATTTGAATATGACAAACAAAAAATTTTCAAATCATTCTCACCGAGCCACTGCTGTTTCACAATTGGCAAAAGCAGGTGTATCGGAACAAGAACTTATTAAAATAACAGGACATGGTAATAGCAATTCTATCAAACCCTACCTACAGATAGATGAACAACATCACCAAAACATAATAAATAATATGAGATCCAATTTTAAAAACGCTGCAAGTTCAAGTAATAACACTTCCAGTATTTCCAGCACTTCAATGAGCAGTGGCCACGTTTCCTGCGCCGAAAATAACTCAGTTAAAAAAAAAATTGTATATAATAATTGTAACTTTCATTGCACCAATTTGTATTTAAATTAATAAATTGTTTATATATTTACTTAATTTACTCAAAAAATGATCGTATCAAATACAATATAAATACGGTTATACATCTCAAACTTCCTGCATAATTACAAATCGTGTCAGTTTGACAGAATAATTTAAACTGTCAAACTGACACTCTTTATAATTATGCAACAACTTATCGATGTATAACCTGATTATTTTGAAGTACTTATAGTATTACTACTGATAACACCAAGAACCCCATCCCCTGACTACAGTAGCTTAGCCGAGCCGGGCGCTTTGCTACATCCTGGCACCCACCCCGTGGCACATTATATATATACAAGGTATTCAGATAAATGGTTCTTACAAGATCACCAAAAGAAAACACGATGGGATGAATATCACCCCCGTTGAACCGTGGCAAGTTATTGCAAACCATTGGCAGTGAAACTGTGGAAACGCTTACAAAGGAGCGAACCCCTGCAGAGATGACGGGGGCAGTTCGAAGGCTGCATAGAGGTAAATGGAGTAAAGGCACCAGCACATGTGAGCTTACGGCAGCGGCAGAGGGCTTACCACCAGCCCCCTCAACCCCACTTTCTACAAGGCCAACTCCTCCACCACACCCATCGGCAGAGTACACAGGTATTTGAACGAAACAAAGAAAATGTGAGTGATACTGCAGTTCTTATTAATGCCAACGATAGAAATATTAGTAATTTTATGAGTAGATCTCTAGATTTAGGTAATGGAAAAAATAATTTTCCCGTTAATAAAAGTTATTATTTTACCAATGATAGTGGTGCGTCAAAAAATTATATTTTGTGTAAAAAAGATTAACCTTCCAAAATGAATTATGTTGGTTTACATACAAATGTACAGAGTGAAGGTAGTACTCTTTCGCATAATTTTATGAATTTGAATCATTCTGTTCCTCCACCAAATATGTCGAACAATGTGGTTATTACTAGATCAAACGACGACGGTATTAGAAATTTCGCAGAAGCCAGATTAAACGACCTACAGGGTGAATCAAATAATTTTACTAGTTTGAGTGAATAAAACCATTTTGGTAATTTACAGAGGAATAATCTTGAACATGTAGGCTGTGCAAATTTTCCAAATACAGTTTCTGATATAATATTACAGGGTGGTCCTCATCATAATTTCCAGAATAATGGTAATTATTTACATAAATCGTTATATAGTTTGATTACACCTAGTGAACAGCTTCATTCAGAGAATTATTGTGTATCGATGCCAAAAATACAAGGTGGTCCCTCGGTGGAAACAAATCTACAATAATTATGATGAATCCAATGAATAATCATTTTTTGAATTTAACAAACTTCGAAAAGCTTGTACCAAAATTCAGTGGTAGGGATACTATGCACCCAAAAGATTTTTTAGCTCAGTTAGAAACAGTTATAGATATTGTTAATATGCCATTTAGCTTTGTAAAATTGATTTTACACGAATCTTTCCGGAAACGCAAAGGTGTGGGCAAATGCAATGTTTAATCAATTTTCAGATTTCGATCAATTCAAGTGCCCTTTTATCTAATAGCTTTGAGGGCCTTTGAAACAAACCTTGAGCCGATCAGAGTTAGAAACAAGTAGATACAACCCATCAACGAATAATATGTCGATTATTTTTTGAACTTAATTGCGAAAGCCAGATTTGTCGAGCCTCCTTATCCTGAACAGGTCTTGGGTACTATCATAAGTCGAGGCTATTTCACAGAAATTGCTATTTCATTGATAGGAGCAAAAAACGGTCGATGAGGCGCTAGAGCGCCTCAGACAGGCAGATTTTGTCAATTGCATAACTCCGCGGAGACATTTCAAGCCGGAATATCACGAAAACAATCGAAGCGAAGCCAATTTTGCAAACAGGAGCTGATCGCCAAGCCCTTCAACAAGACCTAGAGTAACCTCCGATGATGGGAGTAGATACAAGTCGGAAAAAGAGAGAGCCTTCAGTCGAACAGCCCACGAGTGAGGGTGTTGACATGTAGGGCTACACATAACGTTGATTTAAGTTCGGATAAGGTAGGTCCAAACTTTGATGAGTCGCCGAAAAGTTCTTCTCCATTTTGCATAGAGAATGTTAATCCAAGCGCAGAGTTGTGTGAAAGCGTATGCCAGTGTGATCACTCAATGGAGTGTAGATGTCCAGCAGTCCATGTATCTATTCTAGGCTGTGGTTTTCCGGCCATACTCGATACAAGCAGTAACACTTGTTTTATTTCAAGTTCAACACTTGGACCCAAAGATACCCGTTTTTCCTGTTGCGGGAGTTCGAGTATCGGGGGCATTTCGGGGCAAGCATCGCAGTGTTAGTCATTAAGTCCTACTAGAATTCTCCCTCTCGGGATGCCAATTCTGCCATGAATTTTTAGTTATTCATAAACTAGTTCATCCGGTTATAATTGGTACAGATTGGCTCAGATACGTTGAAGCCAAATTGGACCTCCACCGTAAACAGCTAGAGATTGGCGTGGCTAACATTTGCATACCAAAGATAACTTTTGATCATGATTTCAAGGCGCCAACCCCTCTCAGTTTGCGCCTCTTGGCAATGAATAAGGCGAGACCAGCAGTGGAAACTACCACAATAGCAGTCGATGCCGATCTCCAGAGTAATTTTGACTCACTTGTCCAAAACTGTGACCTAAATCCTACGACAAAAGAAAGGTTAAGGAATCTCTTGGTGAAACACCACAGGGTTTTCTCAAATATTCCAGGCCGCGTAAAGGGATACCAGCATGATATCCGACTATCTGACCCTAATCCTTTTCAAATTAAGACGTATCCCATACCGGTGGCTCATCGAAAAGCTGTTCAGGATGAACTTGACCGTACGGAAAAAAGAAGAATTATAGGAAGGGCTCCACTCATGACCAACGTCAAAAGAAACGAGAACGTAAGGATGTGTTTGGATGCCCGTCGGCTAAATAAGGTTATGATTCCGATTCTGAATTACCCATCAAAATCGATGATATGGTGAAAGGGCTAAGCGGAGTCAAATTTTTGTCCTCTATAGACCTCACCTATTCCTATTGGCAGGTACCTCTAAAAACAGAAGCAAAGCAAAATACAGGTTTCGTTGTAGGAACACGTTGTTATCAATTTACAGTCCTATCTTTCGGATTGAAGACGGCCGTTTCATCTTTCACTCGGTGTATAGATAGTCTGTTGGGCTCAGAGTTCAGATCATTCATTACTGCTTACATTGACGATATTCTGATAAAGTCGGAGTCTCTCGAGGACCACATCGAACACATTGATAGGGTTTTATCTAGGCTATATCAGATTGATTTCATTATTCGTGTGAACAAATGTGAGCTTTTTCGTGAGGAAATGAAGTTTGTGGGTTATATCATATCACCCCTTGGACTTCGCAGCGACCCTGAACGAGTTCAAGCGATAGCCGATTTTCCCACTCCCAAGAATGCAAGGCAGCTTCAAGAATTTATCGGTCTTTGCAATTATGATCGTGCATTCTGTCCTAATTTTGCAACTTGTTCCGAGCATCTGGTAGCACTACTCCGTAAGGAAATATATGGAGGTGGGGACCCTCTCAAGAAGATGTTTTCTAGGAGTTAAAGAGGATCATATCTCGAGAAATTCTGCTGTTTCATCCAGATTACTCTACAAACTTCTATGTTCAGACAAACTCAAGTGATTTTGGTATTGGGGCTCAATTATTCCAAATTATTGCTGGTAAAAAGTGTTGCGTTGCCTTCGCTAGTAGACTCTTACTGGACCGAGAGAGGAATTGCAGCATAATACAAAAGGAAACACTAGATATTGTTTGGGCTCTCCAACGTTGGAGGATCTACCTTCTAGGAAAGCGGTTCGTAGTACTTTCTGATCATCGGGCACTGTCATATTCCCAGTCATGTCGGCTTCTTTCTGCACGCATCACTCGTTGGGTACTGGCGCGTCAAGAATTTGACTATACGGTCGAATACGTATCCGGTAAATAAAATGTTATTTCTGATATTTTGTCTAGGAATCCACCACTCCGGCCTCCTACTCATGTCGATAAATGCTTCAGTATCTTAGTGTGTAGCGCCAGTAAAATCTTCACTTCAGAATTTACCGAACAGCTGCGGGAGGTACTGGTCGAGCTTGAGGAACACCAAGCATAAGATACAGAGTTGGCTAATATTATACGGATTCTGGATGCTCCGAATCACACAGATCATGGCCGTTTTGTGATTTAGAACAATATTTTAAACATGCGTAAGTCTCAGGACGAACCCGTTCTGTTGTGTTCCAAAATGGTTGGTACCAAAGGTGATAAATGTCTTTCACTCGGCTATCGGACATTTTGGCGTATATAAGACGTGGTGTGCTTTGAGGCGAGAAGTTTACTTCAAGAACATGCACCGACTTATTAAGAAGGAAGTTAGGACATGTCAGATTTGCCAAGTGACCAACCACTGCTTACTCCCAAACCCCCCCACAGAAAGCTTTCATACCAGAAGGCCCTGGCACTGGACTTGTATTGGCCACTACCACCCTCTGTCGGGGGCGTATCGTACTTGTGTGTTATTGTAGACGTATTTACTAAATATGTCACGCTCTCTAGTCTCAAGCGAGCCACTACGGAGGCTATTCTAAATAGACTAACAAAAGAGTACTTTCATAAGTATCTTCCCCTCAAGCGTATATTAACGGACCAGAGAACACAATTCACCTAAACTCTTTGGAAAGAGGTGCTGAAGGTCCATAAGGTGGGTGTTATCCACACTTCTGGTGGATGAGGGAGATTTCTAGCTTATTCCGCATTTTTTGTAGTGAAAATCACACCCGTTGGGCACGTGAGGTCCCGAAATTAGCTCACTTATTAAATACTGTAGTCCATGAGACTACGGGATCAACCCCTATGGAGCTACAGTTAGGTATTCCACCCCGACAATTCCTTCCCACAGAGAAAATACCCCCATTCGACGGTACTCAACACGACACCCACGTCAAATAATTTTTGGCTCGCGAAAGCTTCTTGTCAAAAGCTAGGCGCCGTTTAGCTACTCACCCTGGACGTCCTTATCCAAAGTATTCTATTAACGACTTGGTAATTTTACGTTCCAACTCTATTTCGTCAGTGATCACTTCGAAAACCAAAAAGTTTATGTTACTCTTTGAAGGGCCGTTCAGAATGAAACGACTTGTGGATGACCATGTTTACGCCCAAAACTCCAATACTGGTCAAGATCGTGGTTATTTTCATGCTAGCCATCTTCGGCCTTTCCGCACCTAACCTCATTCAAGTCCTTCTGAGGCTTCTCTTTGTCGAAATAAGTTAAACCTTATCGCTACGACTCGGTACGGCAGATAGAAAGACAAGAATGGACAGCTAGTTTTCAGCTGAGCTGATATAGTGTTGTAGATTTTTCGTAACACTGAAAAGCTTGGGGGTTTGTTTCACAGTGTGTTGTACCTGCTTTTTAAGCTGATCATATATTATTTACTCCCACGTTTTCGTTTTCGGTAATTTTCTAAATATTTTCATTAGTTTTTCACATTTGTATTTGTATTTTCAAGGTTGTCGAAATCTCTGAATACAGTGTTGATTGGAAATCACCCTGGTATATTATTGCTAACACCAAGAACCCCATCCCCTGATTACAGTAGCTTAGCCGAGCCGAGCGCTTTGCTACAAAACGCTGCTCTCGAATTTGAAAATCATATCGGCTTGCCGTAATGCTGCAGAAAACCTAGCTGGAAGAATGCAGAAGGCTGTAATTTTTGATTCACTCCAATTACTCAGGGCACATGATTCTCGGACCCAGTGATCACTCACCCCACGGAGGTGGAGAGTGTTTACTGGGTTTAATGATACACCAGCACGCCTTTCGGCTGTATCAGAGCTCCGGAGACAGAGCGCTCCGGAGACAGAGCCTGACTGGAATATTCCATATGGAAAATAATTAAAAATTCATTCCATTTGCAGGTAGGCAACTATCATCCAAAGCCTTGGTGAGTTACGACACCACTTTCTTGAGCAACAGTTGGAAAACCGGACCAGCAGCCAAGGCGCACACTGAAGGAAATGGTCATTTCCTCTGATGTTGGCCGAGGGTTTACTAGGCTAACCCCCTGGTATACTCTACTACTATATATTTATTTTGAACCAACCTCAATTATAGCCTAAAACTGAATGAAAACTGAATATTATTGCATAGCATGTACTGGGTTGAATGCAGGTTATCAGATTTTCACCCCCATCTTGTACATGTGAATACTCTCCGTAGTTGATTCGGTGTATAAACGTGTATATGAGCAAAAAGAACCAAAGGAGGGGATTGCTAGCTGCAAGAATAACCTGATGATCGATAGATGTATCATGCAGGACTCTGTGCAGTATCAGCGTGACCTTTCAATGGCCTGGATCGATTATCGCAAGGAATTTGATACAGGACCGCATGAGCTCATCATACATTTGCTCGGATGCCTTGCATTAGCCGATCAAATAATGAGATGCATTAAACAGCTCATGCCGCTCTGGAGTACTCTCTCCACCAAAACATCTGGTCAAGTCAGGATTCAAACAGAGCAGTTTTATCTTAAGGAGGGGCTTGTTCTAGGTAGACTCCCTCAGCCCACTTCTCTTCCGCATGTTTCTATTGCCATTGTTCGTTGCACTACGGAAAACTCGTGGATACAACTTATGAAACAGGAAATGGTGAAAATTCAAGATTGGTAGCCTATTCTGATGCTGACTGACTAAGCAATGAAAAAGATCGGAGAAGTATCGGTAGTTCAGTAATTTTCGCTGGAGTACATGGTTTTCCAGAAAATAGAAAAATATCGTTTCATTTACTGCCAAAGCAAAATATGTTGCTACTGCATCTTCTGCAGCAGAACTCATTTATATAAAAGGAGTAGCAGAGGATTTCAATTCTGAGAATATCAAAGCCACGATGTTTGTCGATAACAAAAGCACCATTCACTCCATGAAAAGTTATGGGAACAACAAACGTAGTTAGCACATCGACATTGAGAATCATTTCGTCAAAGATCTCGTTGTCATAAATATCGTAAATGTTGAATATGCTTCTAATGACGAAAATTCAGCTGATTTGTTTACGAAGTCCCTGCCATTTACCAAATTCGATTATACGCTAAAGAGAATTTCATTATTGTCAATTATCAGAATGAAAATTGACCTGAGCTCTTACAACTTGCCGTTCCGATTCTACTTTACTCATTTGAAGTGATGAAATTGACTCAGGAAGAGCTGCTACAACTCGACGTGAAAACTCGCAGAATGATGCATCTTCATAGAAGCTTGCACCTGAATCATCAGTTCCACGGTTATGCTTCCGCAGACAACAGAGAAGTCATGGACTTATGAGTTTGGAGTATCTACATAACAGGATGGTATTGGATGGAGCCTGTGAAGGCATGAGAAGTTCCGATCCCCATCTCTGCTGTGTATGCTATCATAAAAAAAGCAGGAATTGGAGCATTTCTTTTCAATGCAGCAATCCGTGCAGCCGATGAACTCGGTCTTGATTTCGACACTGAATGGACGAAACCGAACTCTGTTAACAAGTTGAAACCCGTTCAGTAAAGGGTCCATGTCAAAGCTACGTAGAGTGAGAGTCTCCTACAGCTACATAAGAATAAGCCAATGCATGGGGTCTTTCCAGCACACTGAAGGCCTTGGATAATCCAGAAACCTGACCTTTGCATTTCTCAGGTCAAGTGGGCAAGAGTTAAAAATCAAGGGATTCATAAAAGCCTGCCATGATGGTGTCGTTAACACCCTCGTCTACTGTAGTCGCATGTTAGGTATAGAGGTCCCTGACACTTGATGCAGAGCATGTCGTGGGGCTGCTGAGACCATAATACATTTTCTGTCAGCCTGTCTGGCTTATGCGGTCCCAGCTTATATCATAGACGTATAAATTATATGAATGGACTCGGCAATCCTATACTTCCAACATTGGTTGTTTTGGAGTGCTCGGTTCGTAGGAGCGCAGGTTATGAGGAAGGAGGAAACCTACGATAGGATGTAACATACCCTTTAGCGACAGTGGCCCATGCGATTTAATTGTTATAGGCACTGATAATAATAAAAAAATGTGGTAATTCAAATTCGATCATGAAAACTTTACCAAAACTTGTGAGATACGGTCTGATATTTTCCTTAAACACCAATGTGATTGTCTTCGTCGAAGTCGATTCTAAATGAAGAATGTTCATTATTTCTACATTTCAAGCAGTGAAAGTTGTCAAATTGATTACACCACACGTATAATATAAGAAATGCATTTTTTACAAAATTTAATCTAGTTTGAAATGAGTAGAACAAATTCTAACATACTTTGAAGTCGTTTCAGTGAACTCTTTCAATCCCAACGTTTCCAACTCAACAGCTTTTTCATCAGCTGAAAACATGAAAAAAATCGAAAACTCTTTCGTAATAATGTGAAATGAAGTTTTCAAAAGCCTGCCACGCCAAGTTTTCAGTTGGAATACAAAAGCGACAAATCTTTGAACAGATAAACCTACGTCAGACATATGAAAAAATAATATTGATAACTTTGAGAGCTCTTGAAAAACTGCTTGTACTTGATTTTTTTAATTCAGTTTTATTTTGAATTATTTGATCGTGAAGCAAAATTAATAGAAGTTGCTACCTTGATTTCATGAATTATTACAAAAAAATCATAATCTCCGTCCTCAAAATCCCACAAGTATTGAATTTGAATGGATTCCAACTCTTTTCATGAATCTCGTCCAACGTCTTGAAGCCGCCATTTTGTTTTTCTCCTACATTAATGATGTATTTTGTCACTGGAATCATGAAGACTGGCAAATTTCAAGGAGGGAGGATCAGAAGTAGGTGAAAATTCGCTTGTAAGATTTGACTAATTGACTAATACGTAAAGTTGATCATAAGCTTGTGAAAATATTGTTGTTCTTTGGTGAATATTAGATTCGTTTATACATCATTGATTTATTGCACTGATATTTTCACATGCAGAACACAAATCAAAGCCTTGTAAGAGTTCAAAGAGGTGTATATTCAATCTTCATTTCCACAATAAAAACTAAACATACCTACTTGTTACAGCAGGGGAGCCCAAGCGGGGACTTCGGGATTTACTGAGGCGCGGCAGATTAATATATAGGGGAATACCATGCACCCAGTTAAGTATCTCCACCAAATATGAACCTTATAAAAAGGCCACGCATCCAGGATAAAAGATCAGATGAGTAAAAAAAATTGATCATCAGAAATTCTCGAGCGCGTCAGATTTAGGTAGAGTGAGTTAATTATATGATATAAAGTGTATATTCTACTATCTGATGTGAGAGTGACGTAAAGAAAAGGGAGGGCAACAAAGTTGTAAAAAAACGTCATCTCGATATTCTCGAGCGTGGATGATGTTTTTTTTTATTTTGAAGGAAATCATTCAAGGATAATGAAAAATATTTAATCTGACGATTTCCACAAGCCGAAATAACAAAAATTCGTCGATGAGGTCTAATGCGTGCAGCTGCGTAATGCCTAACCCCCTCTCCGCGATACTATTTCTCTCTCACTCTTCCTTTATCTATTTGGCTTGGCTAAACTTAGGTTTTGAATATAATTTGAACCGATTCGTACCGGTACATTTTGAGAAATCTCAAAAAATACGAAAAACCTATTTCAAATGTGGTTTTTTGGAATAACTTTTAAACGGCTTCATCGATCGATTTCAAAACCTAATCAGCTCTTAATATCAAAAAACTACGTCGATCGCCGCCAGTCCGGTCAGAATCGGTTGATTCGTTAGTGAGTTATCGTTTCAAACGAAATCACTCTGAAATTTCTAGTTCGGTCAATTCAAACTTAAAAAAACTACGTCGAATGCTGCCAACCGCGTAGAAATCGATTCATTAATTCAAAAGTTATTGCGGTTTGAAATTTCAAAAAATTGTATAAACTTTATCAGATTTTTGAGCTCGGAGAGCTCATATGACACAAAAATCATATTTTTGAGCTTAAAGAGCTCAAAAACAAAATAAGTGAAATGTAGAGAGCTTAGGTATGGAGTTAGCGGGAAGTTGCAGGGATGGCCTCAAGGTCAACAGTTTTCCTATTTTTTTCTTTGTCAGATTAGGCAAATCCCTCTAGATAATCGTCAGCTTAGGAGACAGCACATCTAGGACATAAAGATGAACCATATATATCTTAATCGGACGTGCTTGAGTATTTTTAATTGGCGATTTTTTTTTCATATTTTAATAATGGCTGCGAGTTTGCGTCACATCGACATCATCAGATTATTGCATTGGAGATTTTTTAGGTTCACTTAACACACTTGAAATCTGGCGCACTCCATTACATTTTTTCTTCATTTTCAACCCTTACCTACGACCACCCCCATCATGCAAACGATCAGATTAACATACGTACATTATTAAAAATACGTAGGACATTGATGCTATCAATATCTGACGCGCTCGAGTATGTCCATGCAACAGTTTTTTTTACAAATTTGAAAATCTATAGCCGCTTCCCCCACCGATGAAAAGGTATACATTACATCAATTTTTTTTCTTCTTATCATCTAAGCTTTGCAACCCAATAGGTCTATATGACGCTCGAGGAAATCCACATTTAGCATCGTGGGCTCCCCTATATTACGATGAATCATCTCCACGAATTATCTCCCATATTATTCTTTTCAGTGAATGAGACATCAACAATGAATTCGAAAATAATGCATTTTCATTCAAAACGTTTTATTTGTTTGCACATAGTTTGTTTTGTTATCGTCGATCGTCAACTTCATGTTGACATAACAATATTTAAATTTATCCTATTTATTTTGTAATGCGTATAGAAATTTGATACCCACTATGATGCCAATGAGAAATGTGAATGTTGTTCCACAAAATACCGATACCTACCTACCGTACATGGAAGACATGTCAACATCAACTGGTGAAATTTGCACAATGATTCTTCAAATTCATTTCACTTGTTTAGATTGTGGAATATACAAAGCCAGTTTTCATTTCATAAACAAGAGTCGAAATGTTCAGTTACTGAATGGAATTCGTTGGCGATAAAGAGTAGGCAACTGTTGGTGGGTAATGAATAATTATCACTCTATATAGCAACGCTCACCTGAACAGCATGAGCTTTGAATGTGGCCATTCAGCGCCTTCATTCGAAGATGTAAACAACTGGATCCATATTCATTTGTACGTCCATGGCCTATATTCACAGGCCTAACCTGATGCTACAAGTATTGTACTATCATCTACGAAACTCGTACGGTGTAGACAAGACACCGGATTTGCCCTATGCTCTGGGAGATATTGAGTCCGTTGTGGAAAATACGAAGTGCCGATTGTATTGGAACTACTCAATCCCCACCCTCAGGCAAATACAAATCAATAATCCTTATGAAGTCCTCCACCACCAGTCAAGTAGGACGATTTTCATCTAAGAGTTTCCCGTTCTCGGCAAAACGGAAATCGTCCTAAAAATCTTCACCCAAACCATTCTGTTAAAATGGTGGTTGTGATCCTTGGGTTACTTGGTGGAATTTAAAAATTATACCGGCTTGCCATTATGCGGCAGAAATCTTAGTCGAACGAATGCATGAGGCCGTTATTCTTGCTTTAATCCACCTACACGGGGTACATGATTCTCTGTTCCAATAATCACTCACCCCATGGACGTGGGTAGTGTTTACTGGGGCTAATGATACACCAGCGCGCCTTCCGGATGTTCAGCAAAAATATATGTAGGGAGTCTTATATATTATTTAAGAGAAAAGACATGGCGACTGCTTGTCAAATTTAGTATACCAGGTGTACCAACATATCATTTTAGAGGAGAAACATGGAGGTTAAAGAAAAAACACATCATCGAGGGTATGAGGTGGAGATTTTTCAAAACGCTGCGTTTTCATCATCAGGTGACGTTAGATAAAAAAAACAATTTAAATAGAAAAATTTATTATACAGTTTTATTTTGGTAACATGTCACAAAGCCATTTGTATAGAATATCTACGTTTCAGAGACTGTAATTATAGTGGGGTTGCTTATCAAGGTGAGATACCATCGTTGTTTCCGAATGCTGGAACCATCCATGACGTATTATCATAGTCCTCCAAATTCACAACACGTGTAGGTAGGTTCAATTGATGAAATTTCTCAGTAAGATAGTCACCTTTGTGAAGTCCTCATACATAAATGATATCAACATTCTGTAAATCTTTCTTGAGGATGGAATCTAATTGATGATAATGCTCAAAGGCAGAGGAATACCTCAATCCATGAACGTTTCGCTCCAAGAAACAGGCAGTACGTTTATCTGCTCTACTCAAAGAGGAAAATGGTATAGTTGACAGCAGCAGAAAATTACTACATTGAATTCCAATCCTAATGGCAATCTCCTTAGGATGGAATTGTTGCTCGATGGTAAAGCCTTGAATATCTACAACAGTTATTCTCATGTCAACTCTGTGATTGATACTGAAGTAAAAAGCATATGTTCAGTTCAATTTGTTAATGATTTCGCTGAGTGGGAGGTGCTCAATAACAGTGTCGTGCACAATGATGCAATAGGCTCTAGTATTTTGGGGAAATCCTTCAGATGCCTCGATTTCGAGTTTCACATTAACAGTGAAACTTTTCATGCTCTCTTCCCTTCTGGAACAATTGATGACAAAGAGAGTCTTGCCAACAAATTCGGTGGAGCTCAGCAGAGGATTATGTTGATTAGTAATTTTGTAGCTGAGACCGAATTGTGCATAGTTAAAATAGGCTTGCGAAAAATTCCCTTTTGCAAAATTCAGATGCATATTCTCTTTGGGATAATTCTCACCGTTCAGAGTGAGCGTTATATTGGTGATATTCGAATGAGCGAATATTGTTGGATCATTGTTGAATTTGGTGTAATCACGGTCTTTTTGGAAACATACAATCACATAGCGAGGACTTTCGAGAAACGAGGATCTTGACGGCCCATATTTCACTTTTTGCACCTTGTATGAGAGCAGGCAACATATGAAGTTCCCATTTTCTGAACGGCATGAGAATAGGAGTATCAGCTTGGATGGTCTTTAAGAGTTGTAATTTAATTTGATCATGCGGAAAGATTCTCTTAACTCTGAGTTTAATATTTTCAATTTTCAACTCGACTGCTGTCGTACCAGCCGGCGATCCAGCGGTCTCCTCTATTTTGAAGCAGTTGCTATCATCTGCAGCTCGAACTAATCGGATGGTATGTTTGTCATAGGAAACACATTGATAATCGTTGAAAATATTCAAAAAATGCTTGATGGGTTTGAGCATGTTGACTGATAGATCAGTGGTGTTGATAACCCCAGCGTTGCTGGGAAAAGTCCAACTTGAATTGGCCAAGTGCTTGATATCTTCGTCGGTGTAGGTGAGAAAGCCTCTGACAGTACTAACAATTCCAACTTCACGAACCGTCTCCAATTCCTTACCGCTTTGTTCATAACTAGCAGATTGAAACATGAAAGCACCAGCATTGTTTACGAATGTTACACGACCAACTCCTTTGGTTTTCACAACTTTTCCACTGATGAATAACAGGCTATCATACAAAGCATCGTAAGCGTCAGATTGATTGATGTTGATTTCAATGACATCATTGTTGAGAAAGGACTTGTCATATGGGTAGTAAGTCCGCCATTCCACCTTTTGTATGGATTCATCGTTGTGTGGTTTTCGGAAAATGTTGAACATTTGATTGGACAACATGATAACCAAGATACTCCAAAAACAGTTTATTTTCCGGTGACAGTAGTTGACGCACGTTGAAGTTCTTGGTGAAGACTGAGGTGGGGTATGGTGGTGAGTTATTCTTATGAATAGTTATGGATAGTTAGCACCATACTTTCGCTTCAATTCCAAACGAACGATTATTCTTTTCGAAAATCAACGAGTTGAGAATGCTGGTCCAGCACTCGCAGCGTAATATTGTTTATTTCTTCTCTATGAGCAATGGGTAGATAAATGAGGTGGTTGGGCGTTTCGTCAATTGCGTAACCAGGATCAACACCAACAGCAAATTCGTATATCGTATGAGACGGTGCGTCGTTGTAGAATGCTCCGAACGTAATGTTGCTATCTATGTGTATGG
The DNA here is from genome assembly GCA_958502065.1 of Chrysolina americana. Classification (NCBI taxonomy): domain Eukaryota; kingdom Metazoa; phylum Arthropoda; class Insecta; order Coleoptera; family Chrysomelidae; genus Chrysolina; species Chrysolina americana. Next base: position 41,002,579 of record OY293418.1, read on the forward strand.
TACGTACTTTAATGATATCTATAGGTAGATCTGATGCGTAATGCAAGTTGGGTTAGAGAAGAGTAGACGGAAACCCTAAAATGCGAGCCAAATTGTTTTCAGTCGGAAATCAGTTGAGTGTTTAAGGCGTAATAATTCGCTTTTCAGCGTATCATTATTCGGTTTGAGGTAGAAAAATTCCTCTGGGTTTTCCTTGTACGTTTTGGGTGTGATGTGTTCGCTGATCAAAGCCTCAATATCACCAATTTCGTAAGAGCCAGTAGGGATATCGATACTCTGTTTAGTTTTGCGGCCGTTTTCAAAGTAGTAGAATTTTGTACCTTCTCCAATGTTGGGTATACTGTTGTACGAATGGAAGCTGAGCAAAGCCAAATTGTATTCTGAATCAGAATCCAATTGAATGGGCGGATTGAAATCGATGGAAAGTGTTAAAGAACGACTCGATAACGTCAATATCATAGACATGACTGATATAGTGTCGGAGGCGACCCGCCTTAAATAATGAACAACAACTTGGATGAAAAATCATTTATCATTACAATAATAACATTGAAATTGTGCGCTAACTGGTCCATGATACTCTGCTTCTTTTAGTGATGTTGTTGACAGTCCAAACCCATTTTGATAATGAATGAAACATGGTAGACGAATCTGCAAAGCGAATCGATTTTTGTAGTCCTTTGGTAACCTATGCCATACATCTAGCAACTCCCAAGATCCTGCGTTCCCAATCAAATATTCGATTGACAAAGCTCGCAGTTGAGTATCAGTGAAATCTCGCAATGATTCATATTTATGAATTTCAGCCAACGATTTATGCATCTCAGCGGTGGACATTATGAAGTAGAAACTTTAGGAAGAGATGTCCGCAGTCACTATGATTGTATTTTTGATATTATTTGTTATTCTCACACCCCTCCCAAAATATCTTGCCAATTCCATTGGAGGTTTGAGATTGCCGAAACTATCGAAATATTGTGCGACATTGCCGTTTTTATTGTAAGCTACCCAATTAGTGCCCGCATTCAAGTGGGAATCCAAGTTCAATACAGCGCACTCTCGCAGCCAAGGACCACAAGTTGGCAACGTATCACGCATAAAGACTCCACGAAAATGTGGTATTTTCATCTGACGAGCACACTCCTGAATTTCCGAATCGTATGATGCTCTATGGGGTAGCTTATCTAGCAGTTTCTTTGCTTTTTCAGGTAAAGACCGCGTCCTTTGAGTTGATGTTGTTTTTTCAGGCGCAGTCCAAATCCTCGAGGAGATTTCCGCAGGTGAAAACCCGAACCCAAATGCTCCATGGATTTATTGTGACGTTGATCTTCTTCAAGTTTCTTTTTAGCATTTTTTGCGTCTATTACGGTTTTGGCTATGGAGCTCGCTCCACCCGCCCACGCACCCAAAGCCGAAAGTGCAGCAAATATAGGTATGAGGGGTAGGACTCCTCTAGATTTTGCATCGAATGGAATTATTCTAGGCACTCGTATTTTCTTAGGTCCTCCAGCTTGACTAAATGCCATTTTAGCAGCTCGCAAAGCCGAAGCACTAGATTTCTTAATATTAGTAGGATTGTGATTCCAATTTTTAATAATTTTTTGAAGCAAGTTACGTCGAAAGGACACGCCCATACCTAGCTTACGTTTGGCTTTCATGGTGGAAGTAACAAGCCAAGCTGCAGCTCGTTCCCCAAATTTTGCGTCTTTAGATTTAACTCGTTCCCAAGCTCTATTTTTCAACACTTGATCTGCTTTATGGCGGTCTTCTAGAGAGTCGGATTGAGAGTATGCAATATCGTGGTCTTTGCAGCTTTCGTCCAAAGGATTCACGCCAGTTTTTCCACGTTGTGATCTCTGCCTCAATTTGGTGCCAGGCCCGTGAAACGAATAACCTGGTAGATGCAATTCGAAAGGGAGCTTATTGATGATTGGATTGACAACACCTGCACCAGAGGAAGTCAACATTGATAATGATGAAAGATGCCTTCAATGCGTTTATTTATAACCGTGGCGCGCTCATGATTTTTCATCACATCTTGGAGGTCGTTCAACAAGACAAGACACTGCCTATTGAAAATTTAGGTTTTTTGAATGGAGGTCTCAATAGCAGTATGGTTGGGAAGCATGGTAAATTATTACCAAATTCATTTCGTGCAATTATTTGTGGGCCAAGTGGTTGTGGAAAGACAAATGCCATCTTAACACTGTTATTCCACCCGAATGGAGCAAGATTCGAAAACATCTACGTATATTCAAAATCTTTGTACCAACCCAAATATCAGGTGGTTCAAGAAATTTTGGGGAAAGTCAAGGGATTGGGATATTATCCGTTCAGGGAAAATGAGGAAATCATAAGCCCTCACGAGGCCAAATCAAATTCCATATTCATTTTCGATGATGTTGCATGCGATGGTCAACAGAAAATTCGAGAATATTACTCCTTTTGCAGACATCGACATATTGATGCTACATATCTTTGTCAGACATATTCAAAAATTCCCAAACAATTGATACGAGACAATTGTATATATTGTGCTTTTCAAGCAGGATGAAATGAATTTAAAACATGTATTTGATGAACACGTTTCCCCAGACATGACATTCGATGAATTCAAGGCAATGTGTGCAGATTGCTGGCGACAGCATCGATATGGAACCGTTGTGATTATAAAAGATTTTGGTATAAATGCTGGACGTTATCGTCAAGGATTCGATAAATATATAAGTATACAGAGGGATTGATGTATCCCACAGTTATCATCATGAAACCATTGAGATAAGAAGTTGATGTTAATCGAAAGGCTAAAATCAATGAATTTGCAAATGCTATTCGAAAAAAATAGTTGGCTTTGAAATTGGGTAGATCTGAAGAAGATGAGTCGTTGCAAAACTTCTTTAAATTGAGGAAAATAGCAGCAATCCCGCCGCCGTCGCAATATCCTACCACCCCAACGAAAAGTGAGGCAAAATCTGAACTCGAACAAAAGATAGTGAAAGAGCGTGAAACGTCTCCATTCGAATCCATCGAAACGATTCCATTCCAATCCCTCGAACATGTTGCAGGTACAGATGATAATTATGATGATGATGAGGATATCTTTAGCGTAGGCACACAAGAGGAACAAGATAAGAGCTTTGCGTCAGACATGAATGAACAAGTTTCACAGGAATATATCGATCAATATCCTATAATGGCTCAACCGTACATTAAAAAACATTGGAGTAATGACAAAGAAATAGATAAAGTATACGGTCCTGTATATGATGGTGTATCTTCAAAATGGTTCCTAGGTAACAAAGAAATAGATTTCGACAAACTCAGCGGATACATTAAAATGGGTGGATATCAGTGGAAAGCAACACCCGGTATATATGAACTCATATTTTTAAACACACCTGAAAACTATAATAATAAAGATATGCAGGCATACAAATCAATTGTAGATTTGTCAAACATTCACAAAACTCCCAAGGCTATCCGAAATGAAGTAAAAGATACAAGTATACCGAAATAATTAAACCGATGTTTCCTATACGAAATTATTGAAAGCCTCTCGGTATGCCGGAAATACTTCGCATGACAATGAGATTATTGCCATTTTGAGTGAACTCTAAGAGGCGAATATAATTCTGTAAGATGACATGCATCCATGCATACATTCACATTTTCAAAATGGTTTTCGATGAGTTTGGACGTAGCGACAGCAATACCGGTGATAAAAAGCGAAAATGACTTACGCCCTCTGGAGGCGGTTTGCTGCACATTCCAGATGGTAACATTGATTTAGATGATTTGAAATTGAGTAATGTAAAGAGCCCTACCAATAATACTGATGCTGCCAATATAAAATATGTGGATGAAATCGATAGAAAAATTGCTACAACTATACATCAAGGTGAACAACACCATTCGGAAATAGTTCAACTGAGTGACAAAATGGCAACGATGCAATATGAAATTGAAAATGAATTGATTGCAACAAAAAATAATCTGGAAAAAAAAACTCAAACACTTGCCAGTAATTTTATTCAAATAACGCAACTGAGTGAGGTACGATATGATGAATCAAGGTTATTTTTCGAAAAATTCAATCAACAATACAAAACTGATATTGAAAATATTCGTGGAGATTTGTTGAAAAAAATTTCTGAAATAACCGAGTCGATTCATGCACACAATTTAAAATGGGGTATTAAGCACAAGGAAATGCTGCTAACCAAGAATGAGTTACACCAGTTTCGAATTGATATTTCACAGCAAATCACCATAATAAATTCCAGATATAGCGAGTGTAAAATCTGCTGTAGAGGAGATTACTGAAAGACAAAATGTAGTGTATGCATCACCATAATAAAATAGTAGGTTTCACAGTTTCGCCATCACATATGTGTGATGGCTTCCAAAGACAAAATTCAACTTGTCCGTGAACTGCATTAAAGGCTTAGATCATTTATGGCAAATGGATTTGGCTGAGATGAGACCGTACGCCCATCAAAATCGTAATTTCAAACTCATTCTAATTGTTATAGATTGTTTCTCGAAATTCGTGTGGACTCGTCCGCTGAAAACAAATACGGGTGAGGAAATTACTAAAACGTTCGCAGATATTTTGACACACACGAAACGATGCCCAAAAAATCTACAAACCGATCAGGGAACGAAATTTCACAACAGTAAATTCCAGTGTTTAATGAAAAAACGTGGGATAAATCACTACAATACGTACAGTATCCTCAAAGCCTCTATAGCCGAACGGATTATAAGGACTTTGAAGGAAAGATTGTACAAGTGTTTCAGTTTGAACGGCACCTACAAATGGCTGAATATATTTCCTGAAATTACAAAATCTTACAATGATACACGCCATTCAAAGACGGGTATGAAACCTTCGGAAATTGATAAAACCAACGGAAAAGAAATTCTTAAATCAACATACAGCCACTTGAAAATAGCTGGACCGAGAAAATTCAAAGTCGGCGATGTTGTGCGAATTAGTAAGGCAAAGCACGTTTTCGAAAAAGGTTACACACCCAATTGGACTACGGAATTATTCAAAATCATCAAAGTCAATATTACCAACCCCGCCACCTTCATGCTGGAAGATATGCAGGGAGCTCCTATCAGGGTGCTTTTTATGCATGGGAATTACAAAAAACTGCAAATCCAGATATATATCCCGTGGAAAAAGTTCTGAGGAAGAAAGGCAAAAAAATGTACGTTAAAGGGCTCGGTTTGGATAACAAACATAACAGTTGGATCGAATTGATTCTTATGGGAAACAAACATAAATCATATAATTCCGAGGGGTCTTTCAAATATTTTTTCACAGTCAACAAACATGCAACAACGATTTTAAAATTGACCACGTGATCTGAAGCTATAAATGCGTTTACAAGCACAGACGAATATTCAGTTTGAAAACGAAAATGTCTCAAGATAGTGGTTACGTCAGTAAAGTTGAAGTAATGAGCGATTGTGATGGAGAAGATTATAAGGAAACTCTAAATGCCATCGACAGAGCATTGGGGCAATACGAAATGGCAGCTCGGAACAAACATCAGTTGATGTTGATGGTCTTCCCTATGCCATCCTACGAAATTCGATGTGGCATAAGTCCCACCAGGGATTTAAGCTCATGCAAGTTATATATACAAACCCCTAAGAAACCCTCAACTTGTAACTTCCATGTAGTGCTGACTAAGGTTTATGAAAATATGATTAACTGTGATTAATAGTTAGTTTAGTTCTGTTAGCGACGTTGTACGAGACACATCTCTGTCTTCTCAAATAAAGTTGTATTTTGTAAATTCGATTTTGCTTTTAAAAATAGTTTCTCGTGGCCCGAAATAACTTTTTGGAATGCTCAAGTCCTTTTTTAAAAAAATTATTTTAATTACAAAACTCGTAAAACAACTGAACTGATATACATGAAATCAAATGTGAATTGTACGAGTGCTCAACTACAACTGATTCTAACAAAAAGAATTATGTTAACATCTCGTTGGTAAGGCGATACTGCTACGGCAGCATAATCAGCATATTTCTTGGGAAAGACGACGAACTCGGTGAGATATTTCCTCCCCTCGAAGATTCAAATCCACAGAGTTAGCGAGGAATTTGAACATCTGAAAGATTTAGTGGTGGTTGTTCGTTTTCTTTCTTCTTGTTGCTGCACCATCTGGTTCTCTTGTATCCGATAAACCCAATCAATATAATTCCAAATCCATACAAAAGCATTGTCCATATGCTAGGGGTATGTGATATTACGCTGAAGGACAAATTCGGTTGATTTTCAGCTATCATCCTCTTAATATTGTGTAGATCATCCAACTCTATGTCTTCTAAAGAAATCTTGAGGTTTACTTTCGGCATTTCGTTTTCATTAGTGTTGATTTTTGGAAATAATATGGCTTGTTCTAGATGGGTGAAATGTTCCTGGTTACTGATGTTGCGGAACGATGTAGTTATTCGGCATCCCACTGGAATCTCGAATAGGTTTGTACCCTTGATTGAGACGATATCTTCTTGGTTGTAGCAGTTGATTTTTATTTTTTCTTCCTTTGGCAGCATGATTACCCTTGGTTGGATTTTCCAAGTCTTTGGAATATAGGGTGATTCAAAAGAACGTACGTTTGCTGACATGTAGAGGTGTTTTTCAGGCTCAGAAGTTGGACTTCACAGGGGTTCTCTTCTCGAAGTTCTTGGGGTTTCATTTCATCACACAGGTATGATTCAGGCATGACTTTCTTGCAGCGGTCGTTCGAATATGCGTAGTACAATTTATTGATAGCCAAAAATTTGTTTTTTGATACGATAACCTTGAATTGACTCTTTTCAGGGATAGGAGTGGAATACAAATGGAATAAATCGAATTCGAATGGAAAAGTGATTGGTATATTCAAAATATATATAATTCTGTTATTGAGTGAATAGCTTTCTATTTTCACAATTTTCTCCAATAGAAGTACATTTTCTGGGGTAACTTCTAGAGGTAGTTGGTTTCTATTGAGTTTGTTTTGTAAATACACAAGTTCGGAGAAAAATTCAGAAGTTTTTATTATATTAGGGTGCATTATGCCTAATCTCGAAAACATGATAGAGTTTTCAATGTCTTGCATAATTGAGAAAATAATTTCATACAAGCTAATTATTTCAATAAAAACATTTTTTATATACATTGAATTTTCTCGATATACTTGACCTTCAACAATTTTAGCAATTTGGTTCATTTTGGATTCAATGAGTTTTTCGTTGTGACTTATTTTCTGAACGGTGTTATTGAATTTATTGATTACTTCAATAGAGAGGGAATTTCTCATTTTGATATTCAATGCTAATTCTTTTTGATTATTTTCGAGCTGTTCAATCAGTTTTTCGTATCGTTCTCCATCGTTTGCATCTAAATTTCCTAAAATAGCTTTGAAAATTGACCCCAATCCATCTATTAGGCCGCGTTTGATTCTATTCGGATGGCGTAAAACTTCAGTTAATTTGTATGCCACTTTTTCTTTTACGAAATTCAGGATTTTGACATAGTTTGAGGAGTCATTCAGGTACAGGGAATTTTTATTTATCGTTAGTAATAATTTGTGAGCCTGGTTATCCAACAAATTTACTTCTGAAACTATGGGTTGTAGATTATAGTAGTGAATTAGTTTGTAGGAGATTTCTTGAACTTTTGCTGTCCCTAGTTTGAGTGGGTTTATACCAGGGTTCGCATCTAAATTTCTTATTTTTATCTCCGGCGATCCGAGGATGCCTGGTGAGCTGAAAAATATGTATTGATAGTCAATTATTAAATCTGAAAGTCTTTTTCAGGGGACGTTTCAAATTATCCATGTGGATTTTTTCTTGATTATTAGTAGCTACTGTTTTTTGCTGAATATTTACTGACTTTAATTTGGTGGATTTCTTGAACTTATTACCTGTCTTTTACCTTTTACGGATTTTTTGAAATATTTTTTAGTTTGGTTGGTATATTTCGGGATTGTCACGAGTCTTATTGACATTTTCGATGCGTTTTTCTTTTTCTTTCATTAGGTCTTCGTTAATTTTAGAGTAGATCAATTTAGATTTTTCTCTATGATCGTTTATATAGTCATTGATAAAATTTTTTTCAATTTCTAAATTAAATGGGTCATTGCTGCTGATATGACCATTAATAACGTCAAACGGTTTGCGATTCGTAACAGAGTGTATCGAATGATTGTAGGCTAGGATCACGTACACCATTTTCATTTTAACCGGAGTTTTCAGGAAACCTCTGGTGTTGAGAATTCTTATGTGTTCAATTATGGTCGAGTGGAAACGTTCAATAGCTCCATTCGATTGGGGGTGATTTGGTGAACAAAAGTGAATTTTGATTTTATGCAGGCCGAGTAGTTCTGTGATTACAGAATTTTTAAATTCAGTGCCGTTGTCGACAATAATTTGCTCGGGTACACCGTGATGTGAGAAGAACTGGATCAGATGATCGACCATTTCTGTACTTGATAAAGAGTTGAGGTGATATGCTTGAGCATATTTCGAAAAACTATCAATAATGGTCAAGAATTTATTTTGTTCTATAGTGAAGGTATCCATATGTATGATTTTGAAAGGTTTCGTGGAAGTGGGAGTGACATTCATTTTGATGTTCACAGGGTGTCTTTCGTATTTGCTTTGTTGGCAAACTTCACAATCGTTTATGAAGGTTTGTATCGAATTTTTCATGAATGGCCAATAATATTTTTCTTTAATGCGTTGAAGTGTTTCGTCTATTCCTCTGTGATTGGTCTTTCCTTCGTGATAATTTTTTATAGTTTCTTTCTTGTCAGTATCGTTAGTAACGTCAATGAGTTTTTTCGTACACTTTTTCAATTTCAAAGAAGAAAATTTAAAGTATTGTTGAAGGACTCTTGAGAAAGTTTCGTAGAGTTCGGGGTTTTCGAAATAGAGGTAATATTGAGTGTCAGGATTAATATAACTTTTTACAAAATCAATTACATCTTTTTCGAAGTTGTTTTTCGAAAGTTGAAGGAGAATACGTTTTCTTTTTCCGAAGAGAATTTTGATTCTCGGTTTACAAGGTGAATGCAATACTGAACTGATTATTATTTGATTCAATCCATAATTAACTGCTGTTTCTATTATTGGTATTTCGAAAACTGGATTATCTTCACCATTGGAGTGAATAGTCTGGTCATTGTTATCTATATTTCTGTTGGGGTCGTCTTGGTGTTCTCTCTCAGTATGGCTAGTTGTTTGTAATTGTTCTAAGTCATTTGAGGGTTCAGTGTTTCTGGAAAGTTCTGGATCTGGTTGAACTTGGGTCGAAACGTTGTCTCCGTCATTTCTGGTGTTTTCTGTATTTTCTGGTGGTGAATGTAAAATTTCGCTATAGAGATCTACTGGAGAGTTATCATGGTTGGGATTGTTGGGGTTTTGGAATAGGGCTCTTTGATTGTCGTTGTAGTCATCAGTCTCTCTTAAAATTTCGTCTATTTGATTCCAGAAAGGGTCCGTTTCTTTGGTGTGTATTTCAATTCTAGAAAGGGCGTCTGCATTGGTATTTAGCGTTCCTTTCTTGTAAATGATATTGTAGTCATATTCGTCTAGTTTTATACGCCAGCGGGTTAACTTTGAGCTGGGATCTTTCAGCGAAAAAAACCATTGTAATGGTTTGTGATCCGTGATGATGTTAAACTTTCTGCCATATAAATAGGGTCTAAAGTACTTAGTCGCCCAGACTATAGATAGTAGCTCTTTTTCTATGACAGAGTATCTCTGTTCGGTATCATTAAGGGTGCGAGATGCATAAGCTATTGGTAAGTCGCTCCCAATAGGTCCTTGCGAGAGTATGGCGCCTAAGGCTACATTACTCGCATCGGTGGTCAAGTTAAATGGTTTTGATAGGTCGGGGTACTGCAGGATTGGTTCATTTATCAATAAATTCTTACAAGTTTCGAAACAAGTAATGAACTCTTGATCATGGGTTATTTTTGCACCTTTCTTCAAGCATTTGGTCATAGGTTTGGTTATTTTCGCAGAATTATTGATGAATTTGCGATAGTAACCTAGAAGGCCTAGGAATCCTTTAATCTGCTTTGGTGTTTTTGGTATGGGGAACTGTTTGATGGCTTTGATATTGTCTGGGTTGGGTTTTACCCCCTGAGGAGTTACTACATGACCTAGGTAGGCAACCTCCTTTCCCAAAAACTCAGATTTATCCATTTGGATTTTGAAGTTCGATTCTCTGAGTCTCTGAAATACGTTCCTCAGACGTTCAATATGTTCCTGGAGAGATGTAGAGAATATGATGATATCGTCGAGGTAGACAAGACATTGCTCGTTTTGAATACCTCTGAGGATATTGTCCATCACTCTTTGGAACGATGCCGGAGCGTTTTTCAGCCCGAACGGCATGCGCAGGAATTCATAGTGCCCATTCTCGGTAGTAAATGCTGTTTTTTCTATATCTCCCTTGGCCATCTCAATTTAGTGTAAACCACTCGCCAAATCGAGAGTTGAAAAATATTGGCACCTACCAAGCTTGTACAACAGGTCAGTTATGTTGGGCAAAGGGTACTTATCGTCCACTGTTTTACTATTTAGTTGTCTATAATCGATAACCACCCGCCATTTCTGCTTACCAGAAGCATCCAGCTTCTTTGGCACCACCCAAATTGGGGAGGACCAAGGTGAGCTACTAGGCTGAATTATTTTGGAATCCAGCATTTTTTTAATTTGCTTTTCGACTTCCTCTCTATAAATGAAAGGATAGAATAAACGGGAATTTCATCAGTTGTCTTTATTTGATGTTTTATCCTATTGGTGAAGGTTAGGGGCATGTCCTCATGGTAAAATATATCGGAATATTCATTGCAAAGATTTTAGTATTGACATCCTTTCTTCATTATTGAGATGATCGGTTCTAATATTTTGGAGGTCAAAATTTTGTTGTGGACTGTCATCAATACAATTCAAATCAAAACTTTGAATCTCTTCTCTATCGAATTTTTCAACTAATATCGGTTTTGAGAAGTCTAGGGTCACTCGTGTAGTAGTATTGTTCAATATTGTTGTGAAAGCTTCACCATTTTTTGCAATAGTGAGACTTTCGGGTATTTCACAATTGTGGATTTTTTGATGAGGAATTATAATTTCTCCATTTGGTATAGAAGTTCTAATTTTGATAACTTGTTGGGTTCTAGGGTTCACAGAAATGAGATGAAGCTCCTTTTTTGTTGGTTGAAACAGAAGTTGAATTTTAGTATGCGGAGTAACTAAATATCCTTCATTAAAATCAATATCAGCTTGTAAATATTTCAAGTTATCGAGCCCGATGAGCCCATTGAACACATTATGAAATTTAAAAAGATAAAATTTGAGGTATTTGTTTTCAGGCAATTTGAAAATTTTTGAGGCAGGTATCAAAGCACTAAATTGATGCGCAGATTTTTGAAAAACTGTCGAGACTATAAAAGGTTCATTTTTCACTAAATTTGGAAAGAATTTAAAAGCTACTTCTGGGTCAATGAATGATTTTGTTGATCCAGAATCTATCAAAATTTTCACATTGAATTCAGGAAATATAACATATGATAACTCACTCGAATCGGTGGTATTGAAAGAAATTATTTGGGATTCTATGTATTGTGGTGGTCTTGAGGCATTACTAAAAAATTTTGGTCAGAATTGTCAGCGTTCACATCAACATCTTGTACTTCTTCGAATCTCTCAAAATTTTGATCACTGTTTTCGTAAAAATACTGATCGATATTTACTTGATTAGGTAATTGATCTGTTTGATAATGATTGATATTGTCTTGATCAATTTCAGTATTGAATAGTTCTTCCGATATGAAATTTCTTTGGGGTTTCACAAAATTATTAGTATTTTTTGTTGAAACACTCATAGGCGTAGGCCTAAATTGCTGATTTTGATGTTGATATGAAGTTGATGATCTAGCAAAATTTGCAGTATTTCTAGTTGTGACACTCATAGGTGTTGGTTTAGGAAAGGTCTAGTTAGAGTTAGGTTTGAACACATTTTTGTTTCCAGGCTGTTTGAAAACTTGGGCGTTCGTAAAAAACCGTTGTGGTTGATTGATCGGCCTTGTTTGAATGTTGATTGGCTGTGAAGAAAATGTGTTTTGTCTAAATTGGTTGTTTTGTGTTTGAAAGTTGAAAGGTGTAGACTGTACATTATTAGATCTTTGTTGTGCTACTTGAAACCTCTGAATTTGTGGTGATTGAGCCTTTGGATAGCTTCTATTAGAGAAAATATCGAATATTGTCTTCACTAGTGACAAATTGTAAAGCTTCACTCAAACTGCATGGTTTCATGCAACGTATAGTTGTACCTAGGGGCTCTTTTAGCCCTGCTAAAAATGTTTTTAATGCTAGATCTTGGTATAGGTTTCGTTTTAAAATTTTCGCCTCTGCCGTACTTTCGTGTACATCGGCGTAACTGCATAAAAGATTGAGAATATTCAGACATTTGTCGAAAAATTCTTGGGGTTTTTCATTGGGAGCTTGTCTCAACATTACTAAATCTCTATTGAGGCAGGCTTCGTCCCTTTGATCTGCAAAATTTTGAATCAATGTGGACTTCAGTTCGTCCCAAGAAGCGATATTTTGAATATTTATTACTAATTTAGCATTTCCTTTCAATTTAGAGATAATGGAATTTAACAAAAAAGTATTTTGAAAATTAGTTGGGTTTATTTTATCAAAAAAATGTGCGATTAAAGATTCACTTGTTGAAATATATCTATTCAATTCGTTGGGATTTCCATCGAATTCGGGGACACACTGTAGGTACTCTGGTTTGAAGTTTGGAGTGGTCATGATGGGTGTAGAAGTTGGATTTGAAAAAGGTAATTGGGAAAGAGAGTCAGCTAAAGGATTGCTAATATTCAAATTTTCAAAACTAGTCAATGAGTTTTCCATAAAATTGTACTCACATAAATATAAAAGCGACTGTGAGCATGTCCTGCCTAACTATGAAGATGACCGATAGATCTGCAATTTTTGTCTTCACTGTGTAAGTCCTCTCCGTGAATGTGGGCAATTTGGGTCCCGTTCGATACGCGGAACTCCGGATAATCCTACCGACTGCGCCAAATACCTTTTTGGATTGCTCAAGTCCTTTTTTAAAAAATTTATTTTAATTACAAAACTCGTAAAACAACTGAACTGATATACATGAAATTAAATGTGAATTGTACGAGTGCTCAACTACAACTGATTCTAACAAAAAGAATTATGTTAACATCTCGTTGGTGAGGCGATACTGCTGCGGCAGCATAATCAGCATATTTCTTGGGAAAGACGACGAACTCGGTGAGATATTCCCCGAAAGCTTAATTGGCGCAGTCGGTAGGATAACGGAAGAATATCGATCGTGAAATTCGTCAGTTTTAACTGTTAATCCGTTATCGAAAATAAATCTTCGATAGACCACCCAGAAACCGGCATACCCAGTTGCTGCAGACTCCAGAAGGGGACGTCCTGGTTCACCATCGTGGTAAGTCGAGAATTCCTTTCTGCTTTCAAATTTTTTCCTTCAAAACTTTATTGTAAAGATTTTTGTTCGAAATATTTGAATATTGATTTTCAAACCCATTTAGTTAATCCATCATTTTTTCTTTTATCGTAATCGAAATCGTTGGACTGACTATAGATTAGCAATTATTGATGACATTCAAATCATTTTATAATTTACCTGAATTTAGTAATAACTACATTAAATACACGTAATTGCATTTCGAAACCTGATACTTAGAGTTCGCCGCTCGTTATCTCAAAGACAACGACACTTGTTATCGTGAAATATTACACGGTTTGAAAACTGACTGTGAGGAAAGAAAGAATAGCTTGTATTGTACACTGTTATCTTCAAATTCCTAAAAGAAATAATTTTATAGTTTCTAAGAATTATTTTGTGAGGTATTTCAATATAAATTCAATAAAGTCTAAATATTCTTCAGTTATATTTTTACAATTAAGCGTATATAGACGTACGAAATAGCATTTGATGACTGACCCCATAACTGAAAGTTTGACAAATAATTTAAGCTCATTGCGAGTTTCAAATATGACAACAGAAATCAATTATACACTATTCAAGATTTATTCCGATACTATTTCAACATACGATGGGTCGTCAGAGACCCTCGAAATATTTACTAGCGCCGCCGAGCAATTTTATAAAAAATATCATGGTGCAGACGCCACATTAGCTCAGTGCATCTTGAGTATTTTATTGAGTAAGTTGAAAGATAGAGCCCAGTTATTATTTGGAGCAAGGTCCGAACTGAAGACATGGACTCAAGTAAAACTAGAATTAAGAAACACTTTTGGCGATCGACAAAGCCTCGATAACCTCGAACAACAATTGTTTACTCTTACACCAAAGAGAGGCGAACATCCCCTGGATTTCGCAAAAAGAATCCAATTATTACGCAGTAAATTAGCTTTCAAAATAAACTCCAACGCCAACATGGACCGAGCTACTAAACTAATACATATTCGACAATACGAATCTCAATCTCTCAAAGTATTCTTGAGGAACCTGAATATCCGACTACAGGACAAAACTATCGTCCAAAATCCGAATTCCCTAGAAGCAGCAATGAACCTTGTCCAGGAGGATGAGAATTTCAGACACACCCAAAATCTAGTTTTCCAAAATCGTCCGAACGTTAATTCACCCATACAACCTAATAGACAAATTGGACAAAATCATAATAGCCTTCATTTAAATTATAGTCCTTTAAATTCACAACCAATGGCTCCAATTCAAACAATCAGGAACCAAAATCAGGCATCAGACTTCCGAAATCAATCTTCCAATATCATTAGAACATAATCTCAATATCCAAATCACAGCCAGAATAACTTTAGGCCCACATTTCCCAGTCAACCAATACATGTCCAACCCAGACCAGTAAGACAAACATTTTTAACTAACAGACAAGTGTTTGGTCCGCCACGAAACGTTTTTAAACCAACAGCTAAACCCGACACAAGGACTTTCGAACCGATGTCCACTACATCTAGGAACTCTACGGTTCATAGACCCATGCCCCATTCATTCACCAATCCGGCCCAATCGCAACCTCAAAGATGGACACCCATGAATGAGGAAATGTACAATCATGGTTACGACCAGTCTGACGTTGCTTATAACTATTATCCGAATAGCTACCGATACGACTAGCACTCCTATGACCAAACTAACACTACACAAGAATTTCAACCTGATCATTTTCAAGATAATTCTTATACTGACCATTACCCCGACGAATATTGTCCCCCCACGAACCATCAGATGAACGGAGCAACGACATTCACGAGTCTGAGGTCGAACATTTTTACGAATCGCCTCCAAAGAACGAGACAGCATGATAGAACTTCACTCTGCCACGGTCAATGGACTCCCATATATAAAAATTCGTAACCCTCCGATAAAATTACTTATTGATACAGGATGTCACACCTCAATACTGGAACCTTCGATTGTCGAAAAATATTTCCCTGGCAGAATTTTTAGACAACCTTCCCAATTGAAAACTTCTCTAGGGGAAAAAGAAATTCAGTTTAGAGCTCTTATACCCGCCTTTGAAGAATTCCAGTGTTGTGACGATACCGAGTATATTTTATTTCAATTCCATGAATTTTTTGATGGTATTATAGGAATGAAAGAATTAAAAAATTTTGGATTGAATATCGATTTTACCAATCAGCTACTACTCAATGACCTGGTGCAAATACCGTTCTTTTATAGACAACCTCACGAAACTTCCTTCACTTTCTAAATACCGCCTTTCGAAAGTTTGGTCCGGAAATATCCCGTCGATATTAACGAAGGGGATATCATAATTACTAATAAAAATTTCAATGGATTGTATATACCGGAAACTTCGACTTGTGCTTCGAACTATCGCGCTACCTTCGAAATTTTCAATAATACAGATAGGACAATTTCTGTCACAATGCACGAACCCTTTAAAGCTATCCGAATTGAAGAAGAACATTTCGAATTTTATCATATCGAGAGCGCTCTACCCGACATTCAATATTACGATTTGACAAAAGACATTTCTGACAAAATTAGGACAGACCACATGAATCCAGAAGAAAAACGAGCCATTCTAAAACTATATAAAGAATTTGCAGACATATTCCATAATGAACATGATAAACTCTCATTTACCAATAAAATCAAACACGAAATAAAGACCAAAGACGAGATACCAATACATACGAAATCTTATCGCTTTCCTCATTGCCATAAGGAGGAAGTCCAAACGCAAATTCAGAAGATGCTCACCGATGGAATCATTCGACCATCATCCTCCGCTTGGAGTAGCCCAATATGGATTGTGCCGAAGAAGACCGACGCATCAGGAAAGAAGAAATGGCGCATCGTGGTAGATTATAGGAAGTTGATTGAAAAAACAATCGACGACCGATACCCGATTCCGAATATAGACGATATCCAGGACAAATTGGGAAAATGCAATTACTTTACCACCAGATCGAAATGGAAGAAGAATCTATCGAAAAAACTGCCTTCAACGTGGAGCATGGGCATTACGAATACGTTCGCATGCCATTCGGGTTGAAGAATGCACCCGCAAGCTTCCAACGAGTAATGGATCATATTCTTAAAGATTTACGGAACAAAATCTGTCTAGTGTACATGGACGATATTATCGTGTTTTCGACTTCCTGACAAGAACACATAGCCAATTTAAAACAAGTCTTTATAACTTTACGCGAAGCTAAATTGAAAATACAACTAGATAAATGTGAGTTCATGAAACAAAATGTCGAATTTCTAGGTCATGTTGTCACGCCCGATGGCATCAAACTTAACCCTAATAAAATAAAGGCAATTCAAAATTTTCCCATACCAACTACTGCTAGGGAAATCAAATATTTTCTTGACTTATTAGGGTATTATCGGAAGTTTATAAAAGATTTTGCCCATCTCACCAAACCATTTACGCGGTGTCTGAAAAAAGGCGAAAAAATAACTCATACCTCGGAATTTTTGGAAACTTTCGAAACATGCAAATAAGTACTCACAAATGAACTCCAGTATCCCGATTTTAAGAAACTTATACTGACTACTGACGCGTCTAACGTGGCCATTGGTGCCGTTTTATCGCAGGGTGCCATAGGAAAAGATAAACCTATCGCGTACGCGTCGAGGACATTAAACCCATCCGAACAAAATTATTCCACGATAGAGAAAGAACTTTTATCGATAGTGAATTTCACCAAATATTTTAGGCCATATTTATTCGGAAATCAATTTACGATCGTGACCGATCATAAACCTTTGCAATGGCTTTTCAACCTCAAGGACCCCAGCTCTAGATTGGTGAGATGGCGCTTGAAGCTGGAAGAGTACGATTACAACATTGTATACAGAAAAGGTAAAAACAACTCCGTCGCAGATGCCCTTTCCAGAATAGATTTCCACCCACTGGAAAACCAATCAATGATAGCCAATACCGATTTATCAAACAACCGATTTGAAGAGGACTTTCCCGAAATCTTCGCGGACTTGGCAAACAAAGAAGAAATCCCAGAAATTTCCGACGAAGACCTTCAAGACCTTGACAATCGCCTAAACGATGAAATTCGAAAACTTCGAACTGGCAAGAAACCAACAGAAGAAGAAAAAGAAAAACCACCAGAAAAGAAAAAAGTAAACGTCTTATCAAACGTAGTCTTAGTTCCAGCAGTACAGGAGCCGCAGAAACCCGACGACAGCAATGAAACTCAGCACTCTTCCCATGAAAATCCAATTCTTGAAATCCCAATTTCTGAACAACCGTTGAATAAATTCAAAAACCAAATTATACTTTCCGAAAGTGTAGACACTCTTTCCCCTCGGGTAAGGGTAACGAAACCTTTTGATAAAACTCGTCTAAAAATAGTACTACCAAGTAAAAATATCGAAAATGATCTTGTGAGAATCTTCTTAGAATATCTCAAACCGAAAATAGTACATGGCATACTTTTTGAAGAACGTTTGAAAAATAAAGTAATTCCATTGATTCAAAAGCACTTTAAACATTCAGCCTTCAAACTAGTCCAGAGTAATGTCCTTTTAACCGATATCACAGACAAAGACGAGCAGAAACTAAAAATCCAGCATCATCACGAAACAAAAACCACTCATAGGGGGATAAATGAAACGAAAGACTCCCTATGTAGAACATATTATTGGCCAAACATGATTCAAGACGTGACAAATTATATAAACACTTGTGTCACTTGCCAAAAGACAAAATATGAACGTCACCCCAACATTATCAAATTCAACCCTACTCCTATAGGAGAATACCCATTCGAGCATATTTATATCGATGCATTTTCGGCAGATAAAGCTAAATTTTTGACAATTATTGATAGCTTCTCGCGTTTTGCCCAAGCATACCCGATTCATTTGAATGCACCCAGCATATTAGATGGTTTATTGAAATTCATTTCCCATTACGGTATTCCGAATAAAATTACTTGCGACACTGGAACAGAGTTCAAAAATAGTCCAATTAGAAATTTCTGTAACTTGCACAAAATAACTCTACATTATATAACTCCCAAAAATGCCAATAGCAACAGTCCTGTAGAACGCCTACATTCTACGCTCATTGAAGAAATCAGAACCCTGAAACTCGAACATCCTGATAGACCAATAACTACACAAATGATATACGCTATATTAGGATATAACAACACTATCCACTCCGCGACCAAATTCACCCCTTTTCAAATTATTAAAGGAAAAATTGAACACCAAAATCCGTTTGATATAACATTTTCGAAAATAACTTCTGACTACATTGAAAAACACGCGAGAAATCAAAAAATAATAAACGAAATAATCAAAGAAAATAATGAAAAATCTAAGAACCTTACTGAAGTTAATTCCAAAAGAGATGATCCACCAGAGATAAAAATCAATGAAAACGTGTTTCTGAAAGAATCGCCCCGAAATAAATTATCGCCACTTCATAAGCAAATCCAACCTATCAAGGATTGTGGCATTAAAGTAAAAACGAAAAATTCTAAATATCATAATAGTAAACTGAAACCTCAAAGAAATCAATCTCAGAAAAGAATTTTTCCAGATGACAACGCTGTTTCTTCTACTTCTCTGGACCCTTACCACTAATGGACAACAGATAACCATGACAGAAATACCCAACCCCATCCTTCCTTTCTCTCTTGGAAAAGCGAGAATCACTACCCAAAAACATACATTTCTGAAACCAATCGACTTGGAACAATTTGATGACCCAATAAAGAGCATAGCCAATAACTCAAATTACATAACCGACCTTATTTCGATGAAAGATGTACTGTATCCACAATTACATCATATGCATAACCATTTGTTATTACAACTTCTCAAACAAATTTCTGTGAAATTAATAAACATCAAGCCTCAAAAATTCAGCCGATCAATAAGAGGCCTAATAAATTTTGTGGGCAGAACTAACAAATGGCTCTTTGGGACATTAGATGACGAAGATGAAGAAAAATATGACCAAGCTATTTCTACACTAAATAATAATAAAAAAATCCTACACCATGATTTGAAAAATTTCTATCACAAAAAGATTCTTGAACGAAACGTCAAATAACTTGCAACACATTGTAAAAAATCAACAACTTATCAGCAAACAGATAGAGAGTATTGTCGACAGTCTGAACAAATACACGCTATTCTTACGGCTCCAAAACTCTCTCGATACAATGATGATCGACTGTCAAAATATACTGTCAACACTGAACAATATTGAAGAATCGATATTATTCGGTGAACTGAATATTATTCATAACATAATATTACCAACTTCCGAGCTCAAAGAACTAATTGAAATAATGCTTAACATGTATAAAGGAAATCTACCATATTTCGATAACATTCAATCATATTATAAACTTTTAAAAATTGAAACACGATATAAAAATGATCTTATTCTATTCACGATTCATGTCCCGATACTTAGAGAAAATCTTTACGATTATTATCATTTATTTCCCATTTCGATTTCCAATAATGCCATAATTCCCTTGAAACCATACATTATCCTGGACTCGACTTATCACCACTACGAGGACAGCCCGTGCCACCAAATCGAGACAACCTGTTTTTCCGCCTGGAAAATCAAATATCCAAGGAGGACTGTCTACCTGAAGTACTGAAAGGAAAGAGCAGACAGCCATGCCAATCACTCCAAGTCCATCTAGAACAAGATGTAGTAGAACCAGTCAACGACGCCTATGCCATTGTCATTCCCGCCAGACAAATGGCTATTGACAAAAAGTGTAAAGAAAGCGGATATGAAGAAATCCACAAACCACAGCTGATCCACGTACCCCAAAATTGTAGCCTCATTATTAATGGGGAAGAATACAGCAACGACGTTTCCCCGGTACGGGAGACACCTCTGCAATTGCCCAGAATAGAAATCATCGAACCTAACCATGAAGACCACTCCCTGAAGGTCCTGGATAAGATTAACCTAGACGAGCTGACAAGGCTCCAGAAACTAGCCGAGAAAACTCAACTCCACCGACTCCAAGCCTTGGAAGAAATCAACACTCCGTATATTTCTTTTTATATTTGTATTATTCTGAGCATAATTATTGTTATTGTCATCTTTTACAATTCCTCTATGAAATGTAAGAATTATATTTTAAAATATTTCAAATGTGTCAAGACAAAACCTAAGGACTTGAATTCCGAAAATAATACCTCCGTATTATTTTCGTCTTAGGGATGGAGAAGTTATATATACAAACCCCTAAGAAACCTTTAACTTGTAACTTCCATGTAGTGCTGACTAAGGTTTATGAAAATATGATTAACCGTGCATTATAGTTAGTTTAGTTCTGTTAGCAACGTTGTACGAGACACATCTCTGTCTTCACAAATAAAGTCGTATTTTGTAAATTCGATTTTGCTTTTTAAAAATAGTTTCTCGTGGCCCGAAAGCTTGATTTGCATAATTTTGAAGCAGCAGTTCCCCATTCGATCCATCAATTTTGCTTCTTTTGAATGGGCAACCCTCATTGACATCCTGCAAGAAATAAGGAAAATTCCTTTGAATCACAAATCGATGAGTATGTAGATGAGTATCATCCAATCACAACACGTTGCGGGGATTACATTTATATCACACAGTACATCGAAAGTAATACCAAACAAATTTCCATTTCCAAGGATATCACAAACATGGAGTTGTCCGACATTCTAAATATACACTTGGGGTGCTGTCTGACCGTATCGCTATGCTGGATGCTATGAACATTTGTGACTATTATCGAGGTGTTTTTGATATTATTCAATCGTGGTTACATGATAATAAAACTAATTTAAGTTTGGAAAGGTTTTTGTCAAGCCTCATGTTTAGATAGTATGTTGGCTAATAATTTACGTGAATATTTATTTTATAATAAGCAAAAATTTGTGTATGATTTATGTAGTGAATGAGAAAAAGATATCAAGTTTTTTTTATTTCATCAACTATCAATTATTGGTTAAAAGAACAAGTCAATGAACTACCAAATTTTTCCCCATGTTTTCAAATGTTTTAAGTGATGACCTTTTTTTATTTCCAACAAACTATTACTTTCGCGAGATTTGAAGAAAAAAATATTCAACTTACCTCTTTTTGCTCGACACTATACAAAGCAGGGGGTTTACTATCATCCTCCTCCATTGTAGGCATAATCGAATTTTCAAAGAAAATACTTAATATTGTAATCTTTCAAAAACAAACGTTGAGTTTGCCTTGGATTGCACCGTTTTTGAAGTCGACTTCAGATTTCCGTATTCACCTTGATTTTGTTGTGAAATGTGAACAAAATCAGCTTTAATAACTTTGAAATATTTCAATATTCTTGCAAATGGATTATTGTAATAAAACGCAGGAAATAATTTGATTTTTTCTATATTTAAAATACTTTCCCTAAAATACAGCAACAAAAAAAATATATACATATTTTGAATTATAAACAAGTAGTTGAAATATTAGCCGAAAAATGGTGCTTTCAGGTGTGGGTTTGTGTGTGTGTGTGTGTATTATCAACAAAATTTGACTTTTTTATGATTATGTAAATTATCTTGGCATTCATCTTGAGTTTGCAGTTCAAAAAGAACATGTTTAAAGTCATATTGACACCAATAAGACTTTTGTTGGAATGCATCATGTAGTTCATAACTGGTGAAAATTTCATGTACATGATGAATTTTAAAATTTAATTTACCATAATTACTACATTCAACACAATATTTGAAAGCTTCAAAACAACTAACGCACACAACTAAATTAAAATCAACAAGTTCGTAATATTTCATCCAAATACAGTATGAATCATTATGACAATATGGCTCCAAGTCATAAACATTCAATAATGCCGTACGAAAATCAATAGGTCTTTTCAAATTGCTAAAGTCAGACATATCAACATATTCGAAATCTCATAGAATACATAAGTTATCCCCATCATGATTATCATCATCATTATTATCTTTATGACGTTGATAATGAATGATATACGGCCATTTGAAACGCGAATAATTTTGAATAATTCCTTTTGTTAATGATTGAGGTAAAGGCGAGAGGATGAGGAACCTTCCTGTAGACCGTATATTCTCACAGATCGTTTTGATGCACAATTGTTGTAAATTCATTGTACTACCTGTAAACGATAGAAAATTTTGGAAAAAATGATGGATAAAAAAATTAATTTAGACTATAATGCCCCCACGGTAATGTATCAAATGATTTGGGGATAAGATGACGTCATACGGACTAAGGGCCACTTTTGCCTGCTGTATACTAAAAACGTTATTAGCGAATGATCTGATTGTGCATTGTGTAAATATTCTTTTGCTTGTAATTTTTCGGAAAATCCACGTAATCCTCAAAGGTTAATTTATTTTTCACAACTTTATATTCAACGCCTTTTGCTTTTTTACATACTTTCCTTCCCTGCACTTTATAAGTGTTCATTTTCTAACGCAACCCTGCAAAGTGTGTGATAATTTTGCCATTTGCTTCATCCTTCATTAGCCCAGGTACCTTTTTATTCACAAGTGGAATGTTAAACTCATTATCTTTTAGATAATCAGACGTATCGGATTTGGAAATATGTTTTTTGATAATTTCTTAGTATGCACCGTTAAACGTTAGTTCATAAATGAAACTATCTGTATCGGTATACATTAACTTGGATTTTTCCACACTCATAGTGGGAAGCATAAATTCATAATGAAATTTGAACATGCAAGTTTTTGACAAATCCAAAATTGCCATCCCAACATACATGGTTTATTGATTACAAGTTCGGCTTTTTTCAATAGCCCCAAGTTTGAATCGAAAACGGTACGATTATGAAATCGAGGACTAGAAATGAGATTTTTTGCTCCATATCTACCCTCGTAGGAAGAAACTAATTTTCCTATTCGGTGCAACCAGATGTTCTCCATGGTTTTACCAAAAATCGCATTATTGCCCAGCTTGAATTGATTTTTTTTCAGAAGAATTAGTGGCTGCAGTTCTTAATCGAGTATTCAGCTCGATATACGGGCGCAACCACGCAGATTGTTTAAATTTCAAAACTTTATGGATTTCAGTTAATTTAAAACCATGTTCCAGAACTTGTTTCAAATTTCTATAGTGTAATGTATACTCTATTTTATTATGGAGAGTTGGCATTAATTTTTTCAATTTGGAATTTGGTGGTGTGCGGTGTTCAGGGCAAAATGGAAAATTTTTGTGTAAATCGTGAAGATTCTCAGGGTACTCCAAATCAACTTGTAAAATATAACCTTCAGGATTGTCATCAGGAATTTGAGTCACATCAATATTCGTATCAACCCATTCGAAGCCTCCATATGGTGTACATTCGGACATCGCCCACCCATATAAGTTATTTACATCGAAATACATGATAAATATGGACGGTTGCGTGGGATTGTATGTAGGCATATACTTGTTATTAGCTTTCGAACATCTATTACAACAAACTGAAATTCCTCCCCTTACACTCTTTTCCACAAACATAACAATATCAACGTCTTTTAAAATTTGTAATTTGCATCCGGTATATTTCAACATACAATCCCACGTGTATCCCGGCATAGTATAGTTTCAGCTGGGGTCCAACCCATAAGTTTTCAAGTCAATTTCACGAAAATTTTCAAAAACGTCTGCCAAAAGCAATATATCTGTTTTCATGTATAAATCGCTATATTTCCTCAAAGTTTCTATATCAAATTGCTGCCAAACATTTCGAGCGGAGCATACTTCGCATCATCAATTTCAACATCGTTGAGCTTATTGTAAAAATGTTTTTTGGACGGTAGCTCAGTATCGAGGAGATTTTCCGTCTCATTTACATAATCGTAAGGGAAAACCCCTTTCTTAGTGAGAAGTTTGAATTTTTCATCATCTAATTTTAAATTTTTTTGCATCCATTGTGGAAACCAACTCATCGAGACTGGATCCCATATAACGATATGAATCGATAAATGAAAATTGAATGCTTGTTTCACTATCGTATTGAGTGAATGAAATATATTTTTCTTTATTGATGGGAAGTATGCTCACACGTCCTTGTTTTGCTACATCTTTAATAATAAAATGGCTCTCATACCCCGAAAGATTATGGAATGTAATGGATACCATAAAAAGCTTTTCGAATGCGAGATTACAACATTGATGACTCCATCCCCTAAACAACCCCGAAAAGTGACAATGATTCCTAACAATGATATCCTTCTTTACAAAAGGTTTCTCACAAATATGACACACTCTAGCATTAACAATATCAGAATTACATATCATTGGTACAATATTTTTGATTTTCGATTCAACAAATTTGGCAATGCTAGCCATTTCATCTGTAAACCATTGTATGCAATCGTTAACCCTATGGCAATTAATCTTGGACAAGCTGTCATCATAAGAGCATTTCGAGTAGTAATCTGCACTGAACACTTTATGCTTTTGATATTTTGTAGATTTATCTGAAATTTTTTCTTCACAATTTTCGAGGGCAGATTCAAAATCAGCAAATAAAACGAATTGACATTTTTGTTAATATACATAATTTCGGAATTCTACATTATCAAATTTTGGAAATGAAATTTTACACTCGCTAATATTCTCACACAACCCTATGTGTTCATTCAATTTTTGTTTGCTGTGGAAATAATTAAAAAACAATCACAAAAAATGTTTTACTTCTATGCTTGCTCAACGGACTTGACAGCAATCTAGACATATTCTTAATCCAGCAATAATGATATTTTATTTCGGAATCATCTGTATCCAAAGGTGAAGCTTCGTACCCGTTTAATTTAGGGAAATATATATTTTGAATTATTAACAAAATAACATGTTTATTCAATTTATTTTTGGTCAATCGTGCAGGAACTACTCCCTAAAATGCTTTTTCTTTGACAATGTTCATTTCTAAACTATATACATTTTACGGAAATATCATTTTGTTTTTCAAATTTTGTAATGCGGTGAATTGGCATAGGAATTCCCAAACCCTCTGTAATCAAAACTGTGTCATAATTTGGATATGAAGATGCACGTGAAACCATCCCTTTGGGAGGGTACAAAGCACTCACGATTGCTCTAAAAAAACACGCATCATCTTGATTATCAATATTGATGCATGCTTTCCTATTTCGAATTTCTTCAGGTAATCGTATGCACCCTGAATCGTTGCCTATTTCGTATTTATTTATTGATACCTCAAGCAAAAAAATTTTACTGAATGCCCACCCTGAGTCTTTATCTTCAAATTCTTCTAATTTCTTCAAAATAACATCCACATGTTTATTGTACCAAGCTGTCAAGTCCGTGCCCAAATCAATGATTGCATTAGGAGTATTGAAAAATTTTCCCCCACCGAAAATTTAATATTTTTCATTGCCAACTCACATTTTCTAATATGCCTTCTTAAAAAATTTAAAGACGTTCGTGCAATGGCACTTGAATAATTTTGCTTGATCGCTTCATGTAATTTGTTAATTTGTGACAAAGTTTCTGAAAACACCATTTTTAACTAATATTTCAACTTACGTGAATTTATATGAATGGTGATATAAAGGCGACAGCAGCAGCACATGGATGCTTGCTGGAACTGCAGGAACGCTGCAAAGATGAGGCTCGCTGGAACTGCAGGAACGAAGTGAATCTTGTTGAAATGAATAGATGCTCCAACGGAGATGATGCCCAAAGGGAAGCTTGAAGAAAAATGGTGCTGCTGTGATTAGGTAAGGTATATATCTATCTGAAAATGAAGAAAAAATTTTTTTATTTTTAAACGAACACTCAGCACATACAAAGAAACGAAGACAAATGAAAAAAAAAAACTACTAACCGTAATTTTCTACAATCTCGAATGATGCAGCTGGATTAGCTTTCCCCGTGTTCATCAGTCCTTTGAATACGATGGCGTATTTTCCAGTAGAAAATTCCTCTAATTACGGCCGATATCCCTTCGTCACTCTTGTAGGCAAATAGGTGACTTTCTCCCCTAAATCCAGCAACACCACCTCGACAAATTTTCCTCGAACTACTCTAACTACTCTTACTACTACTACTATTTTTGCACGCGATATCTCCTGCGGCGTCCCCACTGGCAACTCTTCTAATTTGCTGGTTGGCTTCCTCTCCACAAGAGAACTTGAATTAATTTTCTGTAAATCCATCTGAAAAAAAACAATAATAAAGAGCTTTGGCTAATAAAAAGCTTTTGCTGAAAAGAAAACACGCGAAAATTTTGAAAAAGAGTTTTGTAATTTGAAAACAATTAAGTCGCTTTGAATTACAAATTAAACGGAAAATGAAAATGCAAAAAACCAAACGTAAAAACGTGAAAATCACTACATCTAAAAACATTTAATTGAATTCATCTGAAAAGCTCAAACTAAAAACACCCAAAAACCGAACATGAAAACATTTATTTCAATTTAACTGAAAAACACTTTCATCACATAATAAAAAAAAATATGAAAAACTTACTTTGTATCTAGAGATTGATGCACAAAAACGAAAAATAACTAAAGATATCTGAATTGCTTCACTTTTTTCTGGTTGACGATTAACTTACGTACACCGCGCATTCCAAACTACTTTTATAGCTCTGGTGTGATAAAAAAGAACATTCGAGAATATTCCAGAATAAACACCAGTTTCCCATGAACGCAAAACAGATAACACAATAGTCATTACTCTGCGGTTTTGATAACGAAACTGTTGGCATGGGTTTTTCGATTACCGTTAGTTCGATAAACACATTTCAATGCCAACTGATTATTACTTCCAGCATAATAATCAAGTTTCCTGTTTGCGTGGTTTTTCCATAATTGATAACATCAAATGGCGCGTTTCAACGTTAACTGATAAATTGTAATTCTCTCATATATTTATAGGTGAAAAAAAAAATGAATCAAAATTCAATTTTCGAATATTTTTATTTAAACCAAATTATGTGAAATTCCAAAATTATTTCTTGTACAGTTCTAAATAAAATACAGCCAATATTGTAGATACTATGATTAGAATTCTATAAACGTTATATTCCATTTGCGACTTCTTATTCCCCTGCCCTGCTGGAATAAATTCGGTGGTTTTTGTGTCTATTTCACGAAGATCTTCAAATATCAACTTCAGGTTATACTTGATGCTGTATTCTTTGAAACATCAATAACAAATACTGCTAACTATCCCTGATTGACCCGAGTTAAACGCATTTTTTTCCATTGTGTCCTATTACAATGAGGATCGAAATCATCTGCCTTCACGCATATTGCAATGAATTTCACTCTTTTCTGCATATTGACGTATAAAACATTATTCAATATTGCAGTCTGAAGAATAAAATTTGTTTTCAGTTGAGGAGACATATTATAAAATGCTTGAGGCTGGATTCTTCTTAATGGATATCTCGTTTTGCGGTAATTTTCGATTGAACACTTTGTCTTGAATACCCAAATCTGTCAACTGTTTAACCACATTCTCCTTTTCTTCATAAAATTGAATATCTTCCTTTAACTCTTGGGCACGTCTAGAAAAATCTTCAACCTTCTGTCTGTATTCTTCAGATGACATTTTAATACTGATTATTTCAACTGTTCAATGGCAATAACATACTTTCCAAAAATAAAGTTACCCAACCCTTTCCCCCACCCACCTGGTAATGAATACAAAAAAAACAGAGTCAAACTGACACGAAACGAAACGTACTGCGGCGGCGATACTCTGCAAAAATGTGATTAAAATAGACGTTTTTCGCGTTCCAAAAATCAACTGAAAATTGAAACGCTCAAACTCGCAAAAATGCAGCCACAATAAACGTTTTCGCGATCTAAAATTGAACAGAAAAAAACTGTATGATTACATGTATTTCTTATGGAGATTTGACATTTCAAAATTGCTGAAAATACACGTTTTCGCGTTCGAAAAAACAACTGAAATTTGAATACGCCCAATCACGAAAAAATGCGACCACAATAACCGTTTTTCACGTTCGAAAAAACATCTTAAATTTGAAACGCTAAAACATTCAAGAATGCGACTAAAATAGGCGTTTTATAAGGTTAGTTTAGTAATTTGTTCTGCTTCAATCAAACTGACTTTCTGACTGTCTGTCAATCTGTCTGTCTCCCATCTCCTATCACCGAAAAATAAACAGAATCAAACTGACACATACTGGGTATCGCACGTACAAATGACGGACCCCATCAGTGATTAATTTCTTCTCTTCATATTTTTGATTATATACTTTGCTACCCTCCATTGCCCCAATGACCCATTTCCCACATGATATTTGACACACACACACGCAGCAGTCACGTTCAATGAACGTCATTTTTATTTCTCTTAAATTATACATTTTGAAACACCTTGTATACTTTCCTCATTGGAATTACACCTTCAAACCTTTCACCCTCGTTACCTCGCAATTTTTCACATTTATTCCAAACATCATTATAATTATCAGACTCACTGTGGTAGCTGAAAAAATTTATATCCCAAATTTGCACATCTCCGTGGAGACAAGGCTAGCGTCACTCGCTACCAAGCAAAAGGACGATGGTTCAAACATCTGCTGCTGAAAAATCTTTTTTCTTCATAATTTCAATTCATAATGTGTGCGCCGCGCTCTATTGGCAAAATGTTATCAATCAACTGGATCTCTCTCGACTACGTCACACGGTGAACGCGAAGCAGCGTCGACTACGTCACACGATGAACGCACGAGAATGCCTTTTTGCCACTTCCGTTCCAGTCCCCGCATAGGTGATCTACTGATGACGATGAAAAGCTGATGTTGGCGTTTGGACTCTCAACACGTTTCGAGTTGGTGAAGATTGCCGATCATTTGCCATCGACGACCTTTGATATTTTGGTAGCGTTTGAACATTTGAATTTTGTCATGTGAGATTTAGGTAATCTCAGTTTTTCGAGGTGTTGCTTCGTAGGACGGTTTTGGCACTGGTGCTACGGCTGGCGGAACTTTCCATAATGAATGACTATACCCCCACGACCATACTTGGAAAAAATGGTCAGGATGAATAAAAGCTAGCAAATGCTCAAACTATAGGTAAGTTTCTCCCATAACTCAATTAAATGGATACGTCTCTTTGAACAATTTTCAGTAGAAGCATTTACTCAAACTTTATTTAAACCACTCAATATCTCAAAGCCTACTCTGCCAGTATGGTGTGGGCAGAGCTGATGCTCCTTTCCAAACAGTGGGGGCGATTCGAAGATGTTGATGGTGGAGTTGGTGGCCAATAAATTCCCATTAACATACTTAATAATAATAAGTCGAACTTCTGATATTCTTCCACATACACTAATTCAGCTTCGGCTATGGGCTGCAGCATTTCTAAATACTGTGAAATCGATACAACGGGCAGAATATGGTAGCCTGTGATGATTTCTTTCAATGTATCGCACTTGCTGTTTGTCAGCACTCAGGCTTCGGAATGGCACTACCGGTTTGAAAATAAAATTATTGGTGCATTGTCCATATGGAACTCTCCAGCTATGCAAAAGCCCTGAATGTCTTACGCAACTAGTTTCATGGTGGAGATCTGAATATCAACTGACGATAGCTCAGACCAGTCTAAGCTTGTTGTTTCTCGAAGCAAGCGCCATTATTTAACAACCATTGTTTCTCCCACCATACGCGCTGATTTCGCGCATCGCGCCAAATTGAGACAGACGTCGCCCGTTCAAGGGCAAGTATTCCATTGAACAAACGTGTATAATGATAGAATAGGATCGAATCTTGGTGGGAAATCCAACTCTAGCCTCAATGTCAAGCTCGACATTCACGGTGGACGAAAATGTAGACACGATCCTTGAATGCCGCATAGTCCAGCAGTAGATGCTCCTTCGAGCTATTTGTGCTAGCTCTCATGATACTCTGGCATGAGGACATTACAGTTTTTTGGATATAATAATGATAATAATAATTACAGGTCTTTATTTGTCATGCTAGGAATCAGAGTACAATTTTCATGAATTAGGTTATAAGTATATCCTATAGTTGACATAAAAGGCGAAGTTCAAATCTACGAAGCAATATCGTTGATGTGTTCTACCACTTAACCTCAATAAAGCTCAACAAGAAAAGAAAAGAAAAAATAAACTAGAGTCTCGTCACTTCATAAAATCATATTTAGTTTACTGATTCATCAATATCTTTTTATCATTATTTTATTTGATTTAAATCTTTTCAAATCCAACAACTTAATATTCATCGGTATTCCGTTGTAGAAATAGCTAATTTGGTACCTAAACGATTGTTTGAATAATTCGTGGTAGTGAATAGGAGGAGTCAAAAGACCTTTGAATCGGGTATTTAGTGTATGGACATCGGTGCGATACGTTATCTTCTCAGAGAGGTATTCAGGAGATTTGTTCAAAATAATGCTGTGGAATAGGCAAGCAGTATGTAACTGTCTTCGTTTAGACATATTCAGCCAACCTGCTTCAACTAATTTGTACAAAATATTTTCTCGCCTTCTTACCACATAGATAAGTCGTAAGCAAGAATTCCTAAACTTCTGTATTTTATATTGATAAGTTTTAGTCAAGCAGGGACTGTAACCTTAGGCAGCAAAATTTAATATTGATAAAACTATACTTTCACATAGCATGATTTTGGTATTCCTAGTCAAGAAAGCTCTGTTTCCATAAATTAACTTGTGTGTGGCATAGTATTTCTGAATAAGATTTTTCACATGTGCTTCAAATCTCAAATCACTTTCAAGTAGGAGGCCTAAACTTCTAGCTTTTTCCATATCTACTAGCTCATTATGATCGATTACAATTTTTGTCCTATCTTTAATTTTTTCTCTAGCTTTTTTGGGGCCAAATATCAGAACACTTTATTTAGTGGGATTATTCACCAAGCAATGATCTGTTGCTGAATTAACAAAGCCTTCGACATCTTCATTGATTCTGGTGCAGGCTAAATCAACATCATCAGTTTTGAAAGATTTGTATATTTGCGTATCGTCAGCATAAAGATGTAAAGAGCAAGAATTAATTGATTTGACAAGCTGGCTAGTGTAAATGGAAAATATTAACGAACCCAGGATTGACCCTTGAGGATCTCCGGATTTCAACTTTAAAAAATCTGACTGTACGTTGTCCAGTACAACACTTTGATGTCTACTTTCGAGATAATTCTTCAAAAATCCAACTGCTTTATTTGAGATTCCTATATGGTGCAGAGTGGAGAGTAAGTATTTTGTAATTTATGGTGTCGAATGCCGTACTGAAGTCAAGCAGGATCAGAACGGTACATTGACCTTGATCAGTTGCAGTGAGAATATCATCAACAAACAGGAAGGAGGTTCTCGACGTTACAATAGCCTCAACTTATGTGAGTAACTTTGTTACAGAATGGCATGTATCTGATGATGTAAGTTGCTCGGATCACAGATACATTAACTTCACAATCTAAAGTGACATCTACAAAGAGACCTATTGGAACTCAAGGAAAACGAACTGGGAAGCGTACAGAGCAGACCCATGTAGCAAACTCCAAGGAACGTATCGAACGATAAGAACAAACAGAGACCTAGATCTGGCTGTGGAAGAAATCATTGACGCAGCCATCTCTTAGTTTGACAAGCACTGCCCACTCATCACAAGGAACATTACCAGGAAGGTGCCCTAATGGCACAAAAAACTTGCAGAACTGAGGAAGCAAGCCAGAAAATAATTCAACAGAGCCAATACAATGGTAGGTGTGACGAATACAAGAACGTCTTGTCCATTTTCAGAAAGAACCTGAACAAATCTAATAAAGACTCCTGGAGGAGACACTGCTAGGAGATAGAAGGCTCTCGAGAGTG
Organism: Chrysolina americana; assembly: GCA_958502065.1. Taxonomy (NCBI): domain Eukaryota; kingdom Metazoa; phylum Arthropoda; class Insecta; order Coleoptera; family Chrysomelidae; genus Chrysolina; species Chrysolina americana. Next base: position 41,035,004 of record OY293418.1, read on the forward strand.
TGCTAGACTCCAGAAAGTACTCTCGGAGGATACACAACAAGTAATATACTCCCTGAAAAACGAACAAGGGGAGCACACCTGAACAGGAGAAGAAACAATAAATGAACTACTCCGAGCACAGATAGATCAGATACGAGCTATAGAAAACCCGGAAGTACTAGAGACTTTGAAAAGAGGTTCTAGCCTGGGCTGGGACATAGCAAAGGAGATCGTGACCTATGACAATTTCAATGGGCAATAGGCACATTTAACCCTTCAAATCACCGGAACCTGACAGGATCTATCCTGCAATGCTGCAGAAAGAACCTGAAGAACTATTAATCAGACTCTGTAATGTACTCAGAGGCAGTCTGGCTCTCGGGTATATACCGAAACCATGGAGACAAGTTAGGATTTCCTTCATACCGAAACCTGGAAAAACTAAACAGGATTTGGCAAAGTCCCTATGAGCAATACATCTTATGTCACTCGAGACTTTGGAGAAGCTAGTGGATAGACATATTAGGGACGGTATGCTGTTAGGAAGACCGCTGCTCCGCGAACAATATGCCTACAGGATTGGCTGTTCAACAGAGACAGCACTCCACCAAATAGTATGTTATAGGTCTGTAGTTCTTAGGACCAGACAAACTTCCATTTTTGAGGTTCAGCACGATTCGCCCCTCGACAAATCAATTTGGAATATGTTGCTTCCCATGTAGTCATGATTTAAAAACTCTTGCCAGATAGTGGTGGTTGCTTGCAAACTCTTTCCGTCTATAGTAATTTGCCTTTGAGGTTCTATTGAATTCAATTGAAATTATCGGTTTGCGCAGTTCATCAAGCTCAAGCTGCAGAAAGCTTCGAACTGCGCTAAGGCTGGAATATTCACGTTGCAGATTGGTATTGGTATTGGTATTGGTGAGTATGGATGGTGATTGATGCGCTGCGACCTGATTAGATCTATTGTGCCCCATCTTCTTCTGCTGTCACAAGATGTTCTTGTTTACAGCAGCCCTTCAAGTCCCAATTCCTTCAGGAATTTTAGGATTTTGAGGGGGTCTGCTCGTGGTATTTCTCCCACGGTCAGCTGGTGTGATCCCAGTATATTCAATCTTTTGCGATGTACAGCGTAACACTCCATCAATATATGGTGGGGTGTTTCTGGGTGTTCCCCACATAATCTGCAGGTGCTGTCCTCCTCTAAGCCTAGCTTCCTCAGGTGTTCTTTGAGTCTGCAATGCCCCGTTAGAAATCCCGTGATTGTCTTTAGACTAATTTTGCTGAGGTTAATCAGTGTCTTTGATCTTGCTCGGTTGAAATTTCCGAGGAGATCTTTGGCCTGCCTCAGCCCTGGAAGTCTTAGCCAGTATGTTGCTCTCATTGCTTCTTCAGCTTTATTGAGTTCTTCTCGGAAGTAATATTTTCCAAGTCCGCAGAATGGTTCTGGCCCGATCAGTGGCGTTGCTGCGCCTTTCCGTGCCAGGGTATCTGCTTGTTCGTTGCCCTCTACTCCGGCGTGCCCTGGCACCCAGAGGAGGGTCACCTTATTGTTCCTGCCCAGATCATTAAGTTTGTCTAGGCATTCCCAAACCATCTTCGAGTTGATGTTGCAGGAGCTCAACGCTTTGATGGCTGCTTGACTATCGGAGAGGATCACGATTTCCTGGTTCCGGTATTTCCTATTGAGGTTGAACTGAATGCACCTTTCTATGGCGTGAATTTCCGCTTGGAAAATGCTGGGGAACTGGCCCATGGGTTCAGAGTATTTGGTGCGAGGCCCAAAGACCCCTGCTCCAGTTCCTTCGGGAGTTTTGGACCCGTCCGTATACCATGTTAAGGTATTCTTCCCCAGTGCTCGAATCGATTCTATGTTCCATTCTCGCTTGGTGTTTAGTTCCGTTCGAAAAAGTTTCTCGAAACTAAATTTCTTGGTAATTTCGTCAGTTGGGAGGTCGGCAAGGTGTGCACAGTTGGTAGGGGTTAAGCCCCTCGCGCCGTGTGCTGTCCCTATGAGTCCGACTTTAGCCAACCTGAGGTTTGCCTCCCAAGCAGTTCTCTTCACCATTATGTGGAGAGGAGTGAGGTCCAGAATGACCTCTATTGCTGCTGTTGGAGTCGACCTCATTGCTCCTGTTATACAAAGACATGCTAGTCTTTGCACTTTTTCCAAGATCTTCTTTGTTGTGGCGAGTTCGGTTCTGCCTTGCCATGCTACTGCCCCGTAGGTGATCATAGGTCTCACTATCATGGTGTACATCCATCGCAGTACTGATGGGTTACATCCCCATGTTTTTCCTGCAATGTTCCTGCACACCATCAGTGATGATTTTGCCTTATTAGCGATCTTTTCTACGTGTCTGTTCCAGAGTAGTTTTGAGTCTAGAGTAAGTCCTAGATACTTCACCTCTTGCTGCCATTCTAAGTCTGCTCCGTCGAGGCGAACAGTCCTTAGGTGCTGAACCTTTGTTCTTCTAGTGAATGGTACTACTGTGGTTTTTGATGAGTTAATTCTCAGCCCCACAGAGAGGCACCATCTTCTGGTTGTCTCTAGCTCTCTTTCTATGAGATCGCAGAGGGTTCCTTCGAATTTGCCTTTGGCCATGATGACTATGTCGTCCGCATATCCAAGGCAAGTGACTCCGCTCCCGGTCAGTGTTCCGAGTAGTTCGTCTACTACGAGACTCCACATCAGAGGTGATAGTACCCCTCCTTGTGGGCACCCCCTGTTTGTGCTGATCCGAAAGCTGCTCTCACCCACTTTCGTTTCAGCTGTTCTTGTGGCCAGCATTTGGCACATCCATCTGGATGTGGTTCTGTCCACTCCCTTGTTCATTAGGGCCCTCTTTATTGCTTCATGAGAGGTGTTGTCGAATGCCCCCTCTATGTCTAAGAAGGCGCAAATGGCCATTTCTTTGTGCTCAAGTGATCTCTGGATGCTTCCGGTAAGCACGTACAGAGCGGTTTCCGTTGATCTGCCCGCCCTATATGCATGCTGCCCGGAGTGCAATGGCACTCTCTCCAGTATCTCAGTTCTGATGTAGTTGTCTACCGTCTTCTCCACTGTCTTCAGTAAGAAGGATGAGAGACAGATTGGTCTGAATGACTTCGGGAGGGTAGGGTCCTTCTTTCCCACTTTGGGAATGAAGGTTACCCGTGCTCTTCTCCAGTTGTTCGGTATGTACCCGAGTGCCAGACTAAATCTGGCTGCTTTAATGATGTACGGCAGTAGTTCCGTTTGCCCTTTTTGTAGAAGAGCCGGAAATATACCGTCAACTCCTGGTGACTTGAATGGTTGGAAGGATTCAATTGCCCATTTCACTCTTTGGGGAGTGCATATGGTCTTTGCTACTTCCCAGTCTTCTCGTTTGGCTCTGCCTGGTTCTTCCAGTGATCTGTCGGATTCAAATGGTATGCTGCCTGGAAAGTGCGTCTCCAGTAAGATACTCATAGATATTCTTCCAGAAAGTTTTCACCCAACCAGCGGCCAGCGGATTAGCTACAACAGGTAGAGGCTCTTGGAATAAGCGAGAATGTTCATCGCGAGACTTCATGTTTTTCGCACGCCTCACTAGTTACTTATTTGCAGCTACCAGCTTCCGTATTCTATCAAGACATTGCTATTCAGTGGTGAACAGCACACCTTGATACAGTTTTGGTGAGCTCGTATTAAATTTTTGGCAACTCGCCACACTGCAGGCAAGAGTGCGTGAGCGGCATATTGGCCGCCACGTAGTCTGCCTCACAGTGGATACGATACGGGTGTTGTCTGGCCAACTCAATCTTAGCTTTCATCTCGTGTAGTCAAAGTTGCGGTATTTCTCCTCTCTGTTTTAGTCAAAATCTGAGTGGCGTCATACACGGTACAGTTGATTTGAAATATGTTAGTCTCTTCTGAAGGGACATCGTGAATTGCCAAATGTTTCGGCTTTAGGTGCTTGGTGTTGCAAAGCATCCTGCGGTTATTGCGGTCTTCATTATACGTCAATTCATCTGAACACCACCATCTTGTATTTGGCCCATATTCCGAGAAGGTTGGTTGTGGGGACCTCCTCCTCGCCTATTTTGGACCAAGTGGATGGGTATGTTGGGGAGTTTGCCTAGTATACCCACAGCCGACATCAGAAGAAACGAGCATTCCCTCCAGGGGGCGCCTTGGCTGCCCGTATGGTTCTTGCACGTGTTGCTCAGGAAAGTGGTATCGCAACCCACCAAGGCCTTGAATGGCAGGTGGCCCCCCTGTTCATTGAAACTAACTGAGTTTTGAAATGTATAACTAGTTTTTCAGCCGTTTGGAGTTTTCCAGTTTGACCTTGTTTCCGATGCTCCGACAATTCTGGAGTCCATGTATGGACGCATTAATGGAAACTTCTATAAAAGTATAGGAATGCCTCGATCAAACTGTACACACATTTTTTGGATGTAAGCTCAAGAAAATTCAAATACATAATTTTGTTTGAAATAAAAATCAAGGAGGCTCTGCCGTTGCTTGGTGAATATCGTGTCCATCCAAGTTATAATCGATATTGCTTCCGAAAAATATGACGATAGTGTTGAATGTTCATGGACGTAATTGAGTCGGCAGCTCCAGATACCTTTTTGTCACCATCGTATATCTTCATTCTACGTAATTTTCCGCTTCTTGAAACTGCTAAGCCTAACAGAAAGAGTATAGTGCCCTAGAGCTCAACATTATTCCTTGATATGATTCTTATGTACTTCAACTGAATGATTTTTCCCCGAATCTAATTCAACTTTTGGTGAGTTACTTTCTACAATAGTAATAGGACGTTTGAAAAGATCTCGTAACTTATTTACGTCATGATATTTGAAGATATCTTTAATAATATCTTTGATAACTGAATGATTTTGATTTCATGTCATTCGTATTTTTCCTTCCAGCTTTTCATTCCTTCAGATTGTATTTGGCATCATGGCAAGCTATTTGTAAACTATATTTATTTCAACTCCAATTTATAGTTTTCCAAAAATATATAGTGTACATCGAGTTTCAGTGTGTCCTGCATTATTGTAAGCAAAACACCAATACCAAACCCATAAACACCATCGATTTGGATGGTTTGAAATATAAATTCTCAAATGAAATCCTGAACTCTTATGCTTATTCTCAAGTGAAACTCTAGTTTCGAAGTCAACTGTTTGATATTCAATATATAGTAGTATTTGTTGAAAAACTTGAGATAAGTTGATTGTTATTTATTTATAATTTATAATATGAAAATATTACCCCCTTCTGAAGTATGAGCATCCCCCCAAAAATTTCAATTGAAAAGTGGGTCGTGTAGAACCTTGCTCGAAAGGAATTTTAATTATCCGCTCAGCAATATTGAGTTTTTTAAATTTGGTGTGAACGTAAAATTCTGATAATGTCTCCATCATAATACATTACGTTGAATGAATAAAACAAAGTCATACACTAAATGGAAAGAAATAATTCCGACTAGCGTCGAAAATACCCTTTATACGAAGTAGAAAAATGAGGCAAATATCGGGCAGAAAACTACTTCCGTACATTGAATTACATCTGTCACCCATTTGTGCAATGTTCCTCAAGGAGAACACTATTGCAAGTGCTGATAGTAATGTAGCCTGAATATTATCCTTCATTTTCCAACAATTCGTTCGATTTATTGCATTCACTAATCCCAGAGTATGTGATACTGAAGAATGCTGTTTATTTTCTTTTGCGATTGACGCTATGACTGACTGATTGTTAGTTGCGGCTTCATTCGTGGGGGAATAGTCTAAAGCTTTCAGTATTTATCGTTCGCTTTGTGAAACAGCACAATTTCATTGTTGTCCGACCTATCGTAGTACTGATAGGAGGAAAAAATCTCGAATCATAAATGTATACAGGTGGACATTTCCAACAAAATGAAGGTTGATATACAATGGCTTTATTACAATCAGCACTTGCAACAGTGTCTTCCTTGAGGAACATTATAAAAATGGAAGACAGATGTAATTCAATGTTCGTATGTAAGTGTAGTTCTTTTCTGTAAGATATTTGCCTCATTTCTCCTCTTTGTGGAAATGTATGTGGAGAAAGGTATTTTCGACCCTAATCGGAATTATTTATTTTAATTTATTTGATTCCTATCAGATACACACTTTTCAAACTTTGTTCGATTTATTGAATGTCGCATTATTTGTGTGATATATTTTTCAATTAATTCCAGAATTAAATTGAATGTACAAAATGACTACTATTCACTCCTTGACAAGAAGCAAGGTGGTCTTAGAATTCTTGAAGAACGTATTTTGAGTTCTTGATTTATTTTACCTTGAAAATCTCAAATATTGTCGGATCTATTCAAATAACGAAAGGTAAACTTTTTGAACCCACTGCCTTGATGGTTTTCTCTAACATCGCCCAGCTCCCACGATATTCTTTGAACTTCACAGGAATCCCTTTTTAGTGAGAATCAGACAAAAAATCAAAACTCTGCTCTATATATGAAGATATCAGTCCAGGACAGGTAGAATATGCACTTCGTAGATCAAAACTAATAGACAAGAAGTAAAAAGCTCTCACTACATTATAATTACATAGTCATTTCTGTATGTAGTCAGTCCAAGTGACAATTACATTAATGCCAAGTTTCTCCAGTTCACCTTTTCCTTTCCTTGAAATCATTGTTCCATCGGTTTTCACTACAATCACTTGTGGAAGACAGGTTATATCAAACTTCCATCTTAGCTCATCAGAAGTATCGCTTTTGAATGGTATAGCACACCATGGACCTTGTCTTGAAAAATCCTTAATGAATGCTTTCTCATCGGTGTCAGAAGATACATAAATTATTTCCATACCGGCACTCCTTTTTTGATTTTCATCATATAGTTTCTTCAGATTCCCAACAAGTTCAGAGGTCTCAACCCAAGAAGCAGAAAAAAAGAATATTAAAATTTTTGTGTCCTTCAGGTAATATGATGTATCCCGTGGTAGACCATCACTAGTAATAATATTTTTACCGCTCAACATATCCATCATTCCTAATCAATTATTGAGAATGCATTTGAACTGACAGTGACATCCGATATTCTTTTAGACTGTCACGTGTACATAAAAATACATACTTTTAGTGCAAAATCCAATATCAAACAGGAGCAATATTAGTAACTGGTTTCTTCACGTACAATTAAAAATTAAAATATATATTTTTCCAGTATAACAAACTGTTTCTATGGAAGTCACAAGAATTCAAAAATATAATTGCTCTTCTGTACTGGAGAAAGTTTTCTTCTTCGAAGATCTACCATTCGTCACGTCACGTCGTGTCGCACATGTGCGTCTGATGACTTTCTGGCTGCTAAGGGTTGTGTGAAAGTTTCATAATAGCTGATACCCTAACACTGTTTCAGACAAATGGTTATTTTAAGAATTAATCGTTGAAACACGGGTATCCTCTACTAGCTGTTATTGAGGTCTCTCAGAGAATTATTCTGCGATGAGTGAAAAAAATTTGTAATATATATATACAGAGTGACCACTTTTTTAATGGGATTGTATTGGTAACTTTTAAACCATAAGAGTTAGAAGGTCTGTCAAATGGAAAAAAAGTTGCATTCATAGACGCATTGTCAAGCACTTCAAACAAATCGAGATTATCAGGGCCGGTTATTGAGATATCATAAGAAAAGTAAATTCTATAATTTTGATTTTTCTTTCTTTCCCATTTTATTTCAATTTTTTATTTGACAGTAAATTATCCTCAATTTGACGTAATCAGATTTCGTATTCCACGTTTCGTACTCTCTGGGCCACCCTCAACCTCATTTTTTTCAATATGAACCTACATATTTTATGACAATTTTTTAAATAACTTTCAACACTGATTTCAACGATATATCTTACAATGTCATTCAATGTTGATTTTGACTCTTATCCAAATTTCTTTCGGTCGGATCTGTATTATTTACCTTTAGTTTAATTAACAACAAGCAATACATTTCGATAAGAAAATCAACTCACTCATTTCGAACTGAATGGAACGTATCAGAATCAATTCAATTCAATTCAATTCAATTCAATTCAATTCAATTCAATTCAATTCAATTCAATTCAATTCAATTCAGTTCAATTTATTCAGTGAAAAAAAAATAATTCAGTACAATCCCTATAATAAATAAAATAGGCTTTTTTGTTTCGATCACGAAGCCTACAAAAGCACCTAAGCACTAAAGTGCTTATGTTGTGTTTTTCAGGTTCCGATAGGAGTTTTTTTAATTATCTATTTATAGATAGAGGATAATATCGTTTAAGTTCGGAGGAAAATGAAGGTTGACTATAATTATAAGGTCAAAATATTTTTGCAATTGTAGATTTGTTGAAACATATCGCTCTCTTTCCCCATTCCACCACATCCACGTTCAGGGCAGATTCTCATCCTGTTGATTGGCATTCAACAATTTTAAATGTAACCATGATATGGTGTGACCGAATCTGCCAATATATAAAAAGACTTCTGAGATGGTGGTGATTTGGAAAAACCGGTAGCGTTTTGAAGTCTATGGCTGATTATTCTAGCTTCTGGGGAAGCCATCCCCTGAACTTAAATCTTTGTGATTCATTCATGAATTGAAAATTTTGTCTAATGGCCTCTTTCGACTGTTACGTGTGCAAGGCTACTAACTCTTTCCGGATATCTGTTGTTCTTTTATTATATTTAATTTTCCCACGAGATGTAATAAGAATGATGATGATAATTTTAAAATTCCATTTGCACCAACTTGCCCGAATCATCTGAAATTTGGTACACACATCAGGACAAATGACAATACCAGAATTTCAGAATAATTAAGGATACTTATGTTTAGCAGGGGGCCATCTATCATCTAAGACCTCATTCCCTCTAATGTCGGGTGTGGGTATAAGGCTAACTCATTGGTAAAACCAACTACTTGGTTCCAAGCACACAAACCCTGAACCAAACCTGATACCAAACCCCTCGAAATAGTGGTCAAAGGCAAGGTGGGGCCTAGGGTGATGGATTGCCACCAAATGACAACCGCAATGAAAACGGACGCTTTGAATGGATGGATCAATGACTGGGGGACGGTCTTCTGCACTGTTATAAGAGCAGTGAACCCTCCTGGAGAGGATACATGACAATAATGCATAGTCTGTGGTGTGAGATACACCCAGAGCATGCTGCCTTCGCCACCCAAAATCTAAGGGATTAGGTATTCCATTTTCGAAGTCGAGGCTATGTTAGAGGTCCTCCTCAGTCGGTTAATGAAGTGGCAGCTATGCCAAGTATCGGTCTAGTTGTAGAGGAGGCTTGCAACATATCACAAGGGAAGGTATCAGAACCCGCAGGGAGCTTCATAACACCAACACCTGAAGCTACGACAACTGTCACAGGTGGATGCGGAGATTAACAATGTTTTTCCAGGAGAGGCTGAGATCTGGCAATTCAATTTCTCGCCATCGGGGGAATACTCGGAGTTAGGTAGAAGAGATCGGTAGAAGTCGGATAGGGAGTCGTCCGTCGCTGCTTCGCGTTCATCGCTGTAGATCCGTTTGAAAGATAAGGATTTGTCAATCTAGCGCGTAACTGAATATTTTTGAATTAATCGAATTCAAAAGAAAAAAGGATTTCTGATAACGAGAGGTTTGAACCATCGTCCTACTGCCCTACTTATCCATGACTCCACTGAGCGTTCGTATTAGGTAGTGAGAAAATAGCGTATATGAAAATTAATGTATACAGAACGTCTCAAAACACATCATTCAAGAGAAAAAACTGCATGTATTTGTCAGGTGAAAAATGGGTCATTGGGGTAATTGGGGTAGCGAAGTATTTAGCAATAGTATTACACATTATTTGAGAAGAAAACATGACTGCTGCATGTATGTGTCAAATGTCAGGTGGAAAATGGGTCATTGGGGTAATGAAGATAGCGAAGTATATACTAGGCGTCTCACACATTATTTAGAAGAAAAAAATAACAGGTTGTCTGAAAATGCAGAAACTACTTGCCTATGCAGAGAGAAAGAATTACATCAGACTTTCAAAACGTTGCGTTTTCAAAAAAATTACACCATTTCGTTTTTTCAAAACGCTGCGTTTCCAAAATAGCGTACCGTTTCGTTTTTTCAAAACGCTCCGTTATCAGAAATGCACACCATTTTGCGTGTCCGTTTTTTATCATCAGGTGAGGTTATTTGAAAAATATTTTGAATAGAAAAATTTATTAGACAGTTTTAGTTTAGCAAAATATCACAAAGCCATTTGTATAGAATGTCTGCATTTCGGAGGCTGCAATTGAAGTTGGTCTGGTTGCAAATGTGATGCATACAAGGTGAGATGCCTTCGTTATTGCTAAATGTGGGAACCATTCATGACGTATCATCATAAACCTATAAGTTCACAATACGTGTAGGTATGTCCATTTGTTGGAATTTTGCAATCAGAAAGTCTCGTTTTTAAAGTCCTCGCACACAAATGATTTCAACATCATGTAGAGTTTTTCTGAGGATGACATTTAATTGATGATATTCAACAAAGCCAGAGGAATACCTCAATCCATGAACATTTCGCTCCAAATAACAAGCGGTACGTCGATCCTCTTTACTCAACGAGGAAAATGGCATATTTGGCAGCAGCAAAAATTACTACATTGAATTCCAATCCTGATGGCAATCACCTTGGGATGGAATTGCTGCTCGATGGTGAAGCCTTGAATATCTATAACAGCTAGTCTCATGTTACCCCTGCGATTGATACTGAAGTGAAAAGCATATGTTCAGTTTAATTTGTTATTGATTTCGCTGAGTGGGAGGTGTTCAATAACAGTGTCGTGCACAATGATGCAATAGGATCTAGTATTTTGAAAAAATCCTTCAGATGCCTCGATTTCGAGTTTCACATCAACAGTGGAACTTTTGATGCTCTCGTCCCTTCTGGAACAATCGATGACAAAGAGAGTCTTGTCAACAAATCCGGTGGAGCTCAGCAGTGGATTATGTCGATAAGTTATATTGTAGCTGAGACTGAATTGTGCATAGTTCCCCTTTGCAAAATTCAGATGCATATTCTCTTTGGGATGATTCTCACCGTTCAGAGTGAGCGTTATATTGGTAATATTCGAATGAGCGAATATATTTGGATCATTGTGGAATTTGGTGTAATCACAATCTTTTTGGAAACATACAATCACATAGCAAGGACTTTCGAAAAATGATGCACCTTGTGTGAGAGTAGGCATGATGAAATATACTATTTCTTATGAATCGAGCCAAGAATATTTCGAATTAAAGAGCAGAAAATAACTTTTGTAGACGTTTTCGGAAAACAATATATTTTGACAACTAATATAAATATAATAACAAATCTCCACGTGAACACACAATAATAAATATGAACTACTAAATTTTGTTCTTTTCAATACTCCTCCTAGAACTAATTTTTGTGTAAGCCCATATTGGAAGTAGAAAATGAATGCTTCATAGAATTCACGGGTTTTGTCAAAGTTTCCGCTACCATCAACTCGGTTTTCATATAGTTTAATTTGATCCTTCCGTCAGATTTTTTGTCTCGTATGAAATGATGCTTCACGTCAATGTGTTTCGTGCGAGCGTGATATTTCCTTTTGGTTTTTCGGGCTCATTTCTTTTGATAATTTTTGATATGTATCCAATGGTGTCGAAACAGCATTGCAATTACTCATACCAAATCGGTTCAAAATTGTCTTCAGATAGAGATGTTGATCAATTGAAACTGTACCTTGAATTGGATCTCGTAATATTTGCATTCCAAGTACAAATCTTGCTTTTCCTAAATTTTTCATTCTGAAAGTTTGGAATAATTTTTCTTTTAGATCGTTTCTTAACTTGTCATCAGTGTAAAAAATCATCAAATTATCCAAATAAAGTGCTTCAATGAGGAAAGTATTTGCATGATTCTTAAAATAAACACAAAAATCAACACATTTTATATTCCAAATTCTACTCGCTTGGTTTAAACCGTAGAGGGATTTTTGCAAAACAACATATTTGGTGTGAACCATCATCAAATAGTTTGGGCTGGAACATGTAGATTTCGTCTTCCAAATTTCCTTGTAGAAATGCTGTAACTGCATCCATTTGGTCAATCTCTAGGTCGAATTTCGCTGATAGTGCCACCAAAAAACGAACTGATGTGTACCTGACTACGGGAAAATAAGTTTCCTCATAATCAATGCCTTTCTTCTGAGCACAACCTTTGATTACTAATCGTGCCTTGTATCCTATTATTTTCCCATCAGCATCTTGTTTCGTATTGAACACCCATTTATTGTTTGGCTTACGGTTTGGAGGGAGGTCTGTCAATATCCAAGTTTAATTTTCAATAAGTGCATCGTATTCTTCTTTCATAGCTTTTTTCCAGAATTTCGCATCACTTCTAGACAGTGCGTCTTCAACATCCACGGGATCATCGAGTTCTGAAATCGATTCGGCACTGTATACAACAAAATCGTCCATATTCACTGGTTTCCGAATTATTGATGACGTTCGCACATTCTTTACCGGTTCAATGTTAGAAACTGCAGAACCTGACAAGATATTTTCGTTCAGGTATTCGATTCCAAATTCTCATAAGTTTCAAAGGGGAGGACTAACGTTTTCGGCAGATGACACATCTCTGTCTTCTCTTTTTCATCTGAAATCCGATCTTCGAAAAAATTTTTGAAACTTTGATTTTCATTGATTGCCATTTCAGGTTTGATAGTTTTTTGACAATTCTCGAACAATATGACATCCCGACTAGTCAGGATTTTTTTAGTATCGGGATCATACAAACAATATGCTTTAGATTGATCACTATATCCAAGCATAAAATATTCTCTGGATTTCGTATCGAATTTTGATCTTTTCTGTCTTGGAACGTGTACCAAAGCTTTGCACCCAAACAATCTCACATGTTCCAAATCGGGTTTCTTGCTTGTCCATAACCCCTCGGGAGTTTGGTCTTCCAAAACACAGCTCAGAGAACGATTAATCACATACACAGCAGTTGAAACGGCTTCTGCCCAAAATTTGGTATTCAACTCGGCATCAAAAAGCATGCAGCGGGCTCTTTCTACTATGGTGCGGTTCATTCGCTCCGCTACCCCATTTTGTTCTGGTGTGTACGGAGCTGAAGTTTGATGATGAATTCCATTATTTCGCCGGAAGGTTTCAAAAGCTTGATTACAATATTCGGTCCCTTTGTCGGTTTGAAGTGTTTTCAATTTCAAACCAGTTTGATTTTCGGCAAAAAATTTGAAATCTTGAAATTTCTTGAAAACTTGATTTTTGTTTTCAATGAAATAAACAAACAATTTCTTGCTAAAATCGTCCACGAATATGAGAAAATATCTGGTTCCTCCCAAAGAATTCACAGACATTGGCCCACATACATCCGAATGGACTAACTCGAGCATTCGAGTGGAACGTTTTCCTTCGTGATTGAATGGAAGTCAAATAGTGCACTGGTCTCTATCATCTGGTGTGAAATGTACACCATTGACAAGTTTTTCGAGTTTCTTGAGACTTTGGAAGTTGATATGCCCCATTCTTCTGTTCCACAAATTCTCATCGAGCTGTTCATTGATTGAAAAATTCGTCGCCTGCATTGGACGATCCAATTTGAACATATTTCCACATAAAGTAGATGTTGCAATTAAACGATTATGGGAATTGTAAATTTTGCAACCTTTTTCATCGAATTTGACTCTATTGCCATTTTTGATCATTTGACTGACAGATAGCAAATTCGTACAGAGGTTTGGTACATATATGACGTTCTTGACTGTTACTTCAGTAATGCTTTCTCCATTGAATAAATTCAATTTCACATCTCCAACAGATTCAACTGACAAATGAGTGTTATCTGCTATTAGAACTTGAGTTAAATCTGGTTTTCTTGGATTTTCTAGCAGCTCCCTTCTCTTGGACATGTGAGGAAGCACCAGAATCTATGAACCAGTCATCGGAATCCAGCTGACCGACCACAAACGATGAATACAAATCTGTTTTCCGTTTAGATTTTTTTTTTCTGAGATTTACAGTCACGGGAAAATTGACCAAATCTGTTACATGAGAAACATCTTGGACCCTTTGTTTTTGCATGGAATTTCTTGATATTCCTACCAAGTAGCGCTACTGAACGATTTTCAGAGATGTCAGGTTTCACATCCTGCAACAACTTAGTCTTGATCGCATCTGCACTAATAACAATTCCGGAACTTTCCAGTCCCATAATCATAGGTTTATATTCCTCCGGTAAACTTGCCAATAAAAGTGTCCCGATCCATTCGTCATTGATTTTCATGCCAATTCCAGATAATTTGTGGGCGGTTGAGATGATTCTATTGACATAATCTTCGACAGATAAACTATCCTCTAATTTGGTACTGATTAGAGTTCTCAATAAACCAACTCTTCGGGTGAGACCGGAATCTTCAAAGCCGTTTGAAGATTTTCACAAACTTGTTTGGCAGTTCCTGCCTGCTGCACATGAACATAGTTGATCGGATCGATGGAAAGGATTATTTTAGATTTAGCCTTGGTGATCTTTTTAACATCTTTCTCTTCCTCGGTGATACAGCCCCAGAGTTCTTCGTGTTCCAACAAAGTTTGCATGGAGAATTTCCATGTATCGTATTTTTCTCGGCCTCTGAGTTTCTCGATCATAGATAATGCACTGTTTGACGACATTTCTGAAATCAGAACGACAGCTACAACTATTTATCTTCTTTAACGGATCGAAATACTTATTTCGCAAACAAATGTATAATTTTATCGGTGCGATTTCAGTTCTTGACTCGGGCGTAATCTGGGCCCATAACCTGATGAAATATACTATTTCTTATGAATAGAGCCAAGAATATTTCGAATTAAAGAGAAGAAAATAACTTTTGTAGACGTTTTCGGAAAACAATATATTTTGACAACTAATATAAATATAATAACAAATCTCCACGTGAACACACAATAATAAATATGGACTACTAAATTTTGTTCTTTTCAATAAGGCATGCCATTTTCTGGACAGCATAAGAATAGGAGTATCAGCTTGGATGGCCTTCAAGAGTTGCAATTTAATTTGATCATGTGGAAAGATTCTCTTAACTTTGAGTTCAATATTTTCAATTGCCAACTTGACTGCTGTCGTACTAGCCGGCGATACAGCGGTCTTCTCTATTTTGAAGCAGTTGCTATCATCTGCAGCTCGTACTAATCGGATGGTATGTTTGCCATAGGAAACAGATTGATAATCGTTGAAAATATTCAAAAAATGTTTGATGGGTATGGGAATGTTGAATGATAGATCAGTGATGTTGATATCCCCAGCGTTGTTGGGAAAAGTCCAACTTGAATTGACCAAGTGCTTCATATCTTCGTCGGTGTAGGTGAGAAAGCCTCTGACACTACTAACAATTCTAACTTCACGCACCGTCTTTAATTCCGTACCGTTTTGTTTATAACTAGCAGATTGAAACATGAAAGCGCCAGCATTGTTCACAAATGTTACACGAACATCTCCTTTAGTTTTCACAACTTGCAGACTATCGTACAAGGCATCGTAAACGTCAGATTAATTGATGTTGATTTCAGTGTCATCATTATTGCGAAAGGACTTGTCATATGGGTAGTATGTCCGCCATTCCACCTTTTGTATGAATTCATCGTTGTGTGGTTTTCGGGAAAATGTTAAATACTTGATTGAACAACATGATAACCGAGAGATTCCAAAAACAGTTTTTTCTCCGGTGACAGTAGTTGACGCACGTTGAAGGTCTTGGTGAGGACTGAGGTAGGTTATGGGTTACTCTTATGCATAGTTAGTATCATACTTCCGCTTCAATTTCAAATGAACGATTATTTCTTCGTTTCGAATATCAACTAGTTGAGAATGCTGGTCCAGCACTCGCAGCGTAATATTGTTTATTTCTTCTCTATGAGCAATGGGCAGATAAATGAGATGGTTAGGCGTTTCGTCAATTGCGTAACCAGGATCAACACCAACAGCAAATTCGTATATCGTATGAGATGGTGCGTCCTTGTAGAATGCTCCAAACGTAATGTTGCTATCTATGTATATGGTGCGTACTTAAATGATATCTACAGGTAGATATCATGCGTAATGCAAGTTGGGTTTGAGAAGAGAAGACGAAAACCCTAAAATGCGAGCCAAACTGTTTTCTGGTCGGAAATCGATTGAGTGTTTTAGGCAGAATATTTCGCTTTTCAGCGGTTTGAGGTAGAAAAATTCTTCGTGGTGTTCTTTGTACGTTTTGGGTGATGTGTTTGCCTCAGTATCACCAATTTCGTAAGAGCCAGCAGGGATATCGACACCCTGTTTACTTTTGCCGCCGTTTTCAAAGTAGTAGAATTTCGTACCTTTTTCAATATACTGTTATATGATATACTGTTGTATGAATGGAAGCTGAGCGAAGCCAAACTGTATTCTGAATCAGAATCCAATTGAATTGACGGATTAAAATTAATGGAAAGCGTTGAAGACCGAGTCGTTAACGTCAATATCATAGACATGACTGATATAGTGTCGGAAGCGACCCAACTTAAATAATGAACAACAACTTAGATGTAAAATCATTTATTATTACAATAATAACATTCAAATTGCGCGCTAACTGGTCCATGACACTCTGCTTCTTTAAGTGATGCGTTTGACTGTCCAAACTCATTTTGATAATGAATGAAATATGGAAGACGAATCTGCAAAGCGAATCTATTTTTGTAATCCTTTGGTAATCTGTGCTATACATCCAGTAAGTCCTAAGGTCCTACGTTCCCTATGAAATATTCGATTGACAAAGCTCGCAGTTGAGTATCAGTAAAATCCCGCAGATTTATATTTGCATATTGCATTTCAACTGAAGGTTCATGCATTTCAGCGGTGGGTATTATGAAGTAAAAACTTTAGGCAGAGATGTCCGCAGTTACTTTCATTGTAATTTTGATATTGACTACTATTTTTGCGTTCTTCGAGTTTCTTTTTGCGTCTATCACGGTTTTTGCGATGGTGCTCGCTCCACCTGCCAACGAATCCAAAGCCAAAAGGACAGCAAATATAGGTATGAGGGGTAGGATTCCTCCAGATTTTGCATCGAATGGAATTATTCTAGGTATTCGTATTTTCTTACGTCCTCCAGCTTGACTCAATGCCATTTTAGCAGCTCGCAAAGCTAAAGCACTAGATTTCTTAATAATGGTAGGATCGTTTTTCCAATTTTCAACAATTTTTTGAAGCAAGGTACGTTGAAAGGACATGCCCATGCCAAGCTTATGTTTCGCTTTCATAGTGGAAGTAACAAGCCAAGCTGCAGCCCGTTCCCCAAATCTAGCGTCTTTAGATTTAACTCGTTTCCACGCTTTATTTTCCAGCACTATATCTGCTTTATGACGGTCTTCTAGAGAGTCGGATTGAGAGTATTGAGAGTATGCAGCTTTCGTCCAAAGGATTCACGCCAGTTTCTCCACGTTGTAATCTCCGTCTGTTTGGTGCAGGGTCCGCAAAACGAACAACCTGGTAGATGTAATTCGAACGGGAGCTTATTGATGAGTGAATTGACAACACCTGCACCAGATTAAGTCAACATTGATAAAGATGAAAGATACCTTCAATGCTTTTATTTATAACCGTGACGCGCTTATGAGTTTTCATCACATCATGGAAGTTGTTCAACAAGACCAGACACTGCCTATTGAAAATTTAGAGTTTTTGAATGGAGGCCTCAATAGCAGTATGATTGGAAAGCACGGTAAATTATTACCGAATTCGTTTCTTGCAATTATTTGTGGGCCAAGTGGTTGAGGAAATACAAATGCTATCTCAACACTGTTATTCCACCCGAATGGAGCCAAATTCAAAAACATCTACGCTTATTCAAAATATTTGTACCAACCCAAATATCAAGTGGTTCAAGCAACTCTGGAAAAAGTTAAGGGGTTGGGCTATTTTCCGTTCGGGGAAAATGAGGATATCATAAGCCCTCACGAAGCCAAATCAAATTTCATATTCATTTTCGATGATGTTGCATGCGATGGTCAACAGAAAATTTGAGAGTATTATTCTCTTTGCAGACACCGAAGCATTTATGCTACATATCTGTGTCAGACATATTCAAAAATTCCCAAACAATTGATACGAGACAATTGTAATATGATTGTGGTTTTCAAGCAGGATGAAATGAACTTGAAATATGTATTCGATGAACACGTTTCCCCAGAAATATCGTTCGATGAATTCAAGACGATGTGTAGAGAATGCTGGCGGCAGCATAGATATGGAACCGTTGTGATTATGAAAGATTTTGATATAAATGCTGGACGTTATCGTTAAAGATTCGACAAATACATATATAAGTATGCAGAGGAATTGATGTATCACACAGTTATCTTCATGAAACCGTTGAGCAAAGAAGTTGATGTTATTGGAAAGACTAAAATCAATGAAATTGCAAAAGCCAGTCGAAAAAAATATTTGGCTTTGAAATTGGGTAGATCTGAAAAAGATGAGTTGTTGCAAAAATTCTTCAAATCTATATCTGCTCCATTGAGGAAAATAGCAGCAATGCCGCCTAAACCATCTGCTACTACCCCTATGACAAGTGAGGCAATATCTGAACTCAAACAAGAGAAAGTGGAAGAGAGTAAAACGACTCCATTTGATTTCCTCAAAACGACTCCATTCCAGTCTCTCGAACATGTTGCAGGTACAGATGATAATGATGATGATGATACTTTTTGCGTAGGCATACAAGAGGAACAAGATACGAGCTTTGCATGAGACATTCATGTACAAGTTTTGCAGGAATATGTCTATCAATATCCTACAATGGCTCAGCCATACATTATAAATCATTGGAGGATTGACAAAAAAATTGATAAAGTATACGGCCTGAATATGATGGTATATCTTCAGAATTGTTCCTAGGTAATAAAGAAATAGATTTCGATAAACGCAGCGGATACATTAAAATGGGTGGATATCAGTGGAAAGGAACACCCGGTATATATGAAATGATATTTTTAAACACACCTGAAAATTATAATAATGAAGATATGCAGGCATACAAATCAATCATAGATTTGTCGAACATTCACAAAAACTCCCTATGCTATCTGAAAGGTGGTAAAAGATACAACAATACTGATATAGTTTAACCAATGTTTCCTACAGGTAAACAACGTGAAGTATCAACACGTACTAGTTTACCTAAAACACATTACCCTGCAGCAAAAGGTAGCGGTTTGCCTAAAAACACACCTATTGCAATGACATTCAATACCAAACCCATGGAATTTGTTTATTGGGATGACCCCAAAGAACTATGCGAACGTCTCAAATTATTGATAGCCTCTCGGGATGCTGAAAATACTTCACATGACAATGAAATTATTGCCATTTTGAGTAAACTCAAAGGGGAAAATATAATTGTATAAGATGGCGTGCGTTCCTTCATACATTCACATTTTCAAAATGGTTATCGATAAGTTTGGGCGTAGCGACAGCACCGCTGGCATCAGTGGTAATAAAAAGTGAAAACTATCTACGTCCTCTGGAGGTGGCGGCTTGCTGCACACTCCAGATGGTAATATTGATTTTGATAATTTGAAATTAAGTAATGTGAAGAACCCTACCAATAATACTGATGCTGCCAATAAACAATATGTGGATGAAATCGATGAAAAAATTATTGCACTATACGACAACAAGCTGAACTACACCATTCAGATGAAGCTCAAGTGAATGATGTAATAACATAGTTGTATCGTATAATCAAAAATGAATCGAATAAAACAAACAAACACTTGGAAAGGAAAATTCAAACCCTCAATCAGAATTTCATTCAAATAATACAACTGAGTGAGTTACGCTGTAATGAAACAAAGTAGTTTTTCGAAAAACTCAACCAACAATATTATAAAACTGATATTGAAAATATACGTGGAGATTTGTTGAAAAAAATTTCTGAAATAACCGATTCGATTCATTCGCACAATTTAAAATGGGATATAAAGCACAAGGAAACGTTGCAAACCAAGAATGAGTTAAACCAGTTTCGAATTGATATTTCACAACAAATCTCCAAAATATATTCTGATATATCGAACGTAAAATCTGCTGTCGATGAGACTACTAAAAGACAAAATGTAGTGCATGCATCACCACAAAAAAATTGTAGGTTTCACATTTTTGCCATCACATATGTGTGATGGCTTCCAAAGACAAGATCCAAGTTGTCCGTGAACTGCACAAACCAATTAAAAAAAAATTCTCGACGTCGCACCATCATTAAAGGCTTAGATGATTTAGAGCAAATGGACTTGGCCGAAATGAGACCGTACGCCCATCAGAATCAAAATTTTAAACTAGTCGTTATAGATTGTTTCTCGAAATTTGTGTGGACTCGTCCGCTGGAAACGAAAACAGGTGTGGAAATTATTAAAACGTTTGCAGATATTTTGGCACACACGAAACGATGCCCAAAAAATCTACAAATCGACCAGGAAACGGAATTTTACAACAGCAATTTCCAGAGTTTCATGAAAAAACATGAGATAAATCACTATAATACGTACAGCATGCTCAAACCTCTAAAGCCGAACGGATTATAAGGACTTTAAAGGATATATTGTACAAGTATTTCAATTTGAATGGCACCTACAAATGGCTGAATATATTACCTGAAATCACAAAATCTTACAATGATACACGTCATTCAAAGACGGGTATGAAACCTTCGGAAATTGATAAAACCAACGAGAAACATATTCTCAAATCAAAATACAGCCACTTGAAAATAGCTGGACCAAGAAAAGTCAGAGTCGACGATGTTGTGCGAATCAGCGAGGCAAAGCACGTTTTCGAAAAGGGTTACACACCTAACTGAACTACAGAATTATTCAAAATCATTAAAATCAATAGTACCAACCCCGCCACCTTCATGCTGGAAGATTTGCAGGGTGCTCCTATTAAGGGCGCTTTCTATGCAAAAAACTGCAAATTCAAATATATATCTCGTGGAAAAAGTTCTGAGGAAAAAAGGCAAAAAAATGTACGTTAAATGACTCGGTCTGAATAACAAACATAACAGTTGGATCGAAAACGTCGATTTTGTATAGAATCTTATGGAAAACAAACACAAATCATATAATTCTGGTGGCTATTTCAAATATTTTTTCGTAGTCAACAAACATGCAACAATTTTGAAATTAGCCGCGTATGCAAGCACAGACAAATAATCAGTTTGAAAACGAAAATGTCTCAAGACAGTGGCTGCGTAAGCGAAGTTGAAGATATGTGTGATACTGATGAAGAAGTTCACAACGAAACTCTAAATGCCATCGACAGAGCATTGGGGCAATACGAAATGGAAGCTCGGAACGAACATCAGTTGATGTTGATGGCCTTTCTCATGCCATCTTACGAAATTCGATGTGGCCTAAGCCCCTCCAGAGATTTCAGCCCATGCATAATTTTGAAGCAACAGTTCTCCATTCGTTCCATCAACTTTGTTTCTTTTGAATGGGCAACCCTCATTGACATCCTGCAAGAAATTAAGGAAATTTTCTTTGAATCACAAATCGATGAGTATGTAGATAATAGTGCTCCCTCATAAACATTTGTTGAGTGTACCCAAAGGCATAGCCTGTGCGGGTAGAGGACGGCTATTATTATTATTCGCCGTGGCGCTCCGGGGCGACTTACTGATGTTTCAGGTGATGTATTCACTCTTCAGCTGTAGGAAAACCCGGAAAACCTACAGCACCACCTCGGGTGGTCGGTGTGCACTCCAAGCAGCACTAGACGAGATTGGCATCTAGACAACTCACAATACACTTGCTTTTCAACAAGGCATGCGGCCGCCTATCGAATCCGATATAAAGTATTTGAGAAAAATTCTCGCACCTACATCGGATTCGAACCGACTATCGCTATGCTGGAGTTTCGAACGGCCTGTGCATTAGACCGCTGATCCACCGACCACCAATGAAAAAGATTAACGTTAAACTATAATGCCCCCACGGTAATGTATCAAATGAATATAAGATGACGTTTATCGTCATACGGACTGAGAGCCACTTTTGACTGCCCTATACTAAAAACATTATGAGCAAATGATCTGATTGTGCATTGTGTAATATTCTTCTGCTTGAAATTTTTCAAACAATCCACGTAATCTTCAAAGTTTAATTTATTTTTCACAACATTACATTTTCCTTCTGCCTTTTTACATACTTTACCCCCCTGCACTTTATAAGTGTACATTTTTCAACGCAACCCTACAAAGTGTGTGATAATTTTGCCATTTGCTTCATCCTTCATTAACCCAGGTACCTTTTAATTCACAAGTGGTATGCTGTACTCGTTATCTTTCGAATAATCAGACGTATCGAATTTGTATATGTGTTTTTTGATAATTTCTTCATATCCGTCGTCACACGTTAGTTCATTAATGAAACGATCTGTATCGGTGGTATACAGTAACTTGCATTTTTCCACACCCGTAGTGGGTAGCATAAATTCGTAATGAAATTGAAACATGCATGATTTCGACAAATCCAAAATAGCCATTCCTACATTCATTGGTTTATTGAATATAAGTTCAGCTTTTTTCAATTCAATAGCCATCAAGTTTGAATCGAAAATTGTACGATTATGAAATCGAGGGCTGGAAATGAGATTTTTGGCACCATATCTACCCTCGTAGGAAGAAACTAATTTTACTTTTTTTTCAAAAGAACTAGTAGCTGCAATCCTCAATCGAGTATTCAGCCCGATATGAGGACGCAACCATGCAAACTGTTTGAATTTTAAAACTTTATGAATTTTTCCAATATTAATCCATGAATTAAAGCTCACTTTGATGCTCTAAAATGGATTATATATTTGGTTTCATTGTGGAGAGTTGGCATGAATTTTTTCAACTTGGAATTTGATGGTGCGCGGTATTAGGGGCAAAATGAAAAATCTTTGTGTAAATCGTGAAGCTCCTCAGAGTACTCCAAATGAACTTGTAAAATATAACCTTCGGGATGGTCATCGGGAATTTGAGTCACATCAATACTTGTATCTGCCCATTGAAACCCACGATATGGTAAACATTCTGACATCGCCCACCAATAAAGATTATTTACATCGAAATACGTGATAAATTTGGACGGCTATGTGGGATTGTATGTAGACATATACTTGTTCCGAATATCTATTACAACAAACTGAAATACCGCCCCGTATACCTTTTTCCACAAACATGACCATATAACGATATGAATCTATGAATCTGAATATAATGCTGGTTTCACTATCGTATTGAGTGAATGAAATGTATTTCTCTTTGTCGATGGAAAGTATGCACACATGTCCTGATTTTGCTACATCCCGTATAATAAAATGGCAGTCGTACCCGGAAAATATATGGAATATAATGGGTATTATAATGAGCTTTATGATGGCAAGGTTGCAACCCTGATGACTCCTACCCCTAAACAACCCCGAAGAGTGACAATGGTTCCTAAAAATGAAGTCCTTCTTTACAAAAGGTTTCTCACAAATATAACATATCCTGGCTTCAACAATATCAGGATCACACATCATTGGTAAAATATTTTTAATTTTTGATTTAACTAATTTGGCAATGCCAATGGCAATTTCATCTGCAAACCGTTGCGTGAAATCGTCACCCCGATGACTATTGAACTTGGACAAACTGTCATCATGAGAGCATTTCAACTAGTAGCCTGCATTGAACGCTTAATGCTTTTTATATTTTATTGATTTATCCGAAATTTTCACGTTGGAATTTTCGAAAGCCAATTCGAAATCAGCATATAAAACAAATGGGCATTTTTGTTTACAAAGGGTGTCCAGTAAACCATGGATCATATCATAGCTGGTGATGAACAAGTTCATAACCGATCAGAAAACTACAACTTGACCTCAGTACAAACCTCACGGTTTTCGAGATATTGAAACTTTTATAGAATAAATTGAATTCCTGTCTCAGATCATTCTTTTATGTTCCAACCAACTGAGGAGCAATTCATGTTGATTCTTATTTCTGATTAATATTACTGAATAATAGTTGTAACAATCGTAGATGGCAGATTTTCAATACCTGTCCTTTGGGGTCTACAAAAAAAATTATATTCCGATTTGGATCCTTCAAGATTTCTAATATGAAATTTTGAACTTCTTTTGTGACAAATTAATCTTCTACGAAAATCCGGACATTGGCCTTAATAACTTGCTCGTTTTGTCCAAAAAAGGTATAGAAGTTGCCGTAATTCTTTTTCGAATGAAATATATTGGCAATAGAGTACGAAAGAGGGGTATTTTATGGTTGATCACAATGATTGCAGTTTCGTTCGTTTTTTTTCATTTTATCGATATGTGAGCTACAGTTTGTTACTCATTTGTCCTAGCGACTGATGAGCTGATGAATCTCACACAGGTACTTGGACTGTCTAACAGTTAAGTGAACTTTCATGAAAAAATTTTTAATGATTCTTATGAAAACAACACAACAATGTACACTTCAATATTTCTCATGTCCATGATTAAGAGATCACAACATATTTTCGAAAGGTTTTTATTCTGCTCTGATACAAGCGCGAGACCCCTGAAAAACAATATTTTCAATTATTATTGATTTATGTGGCTGCATGTCATATTCGGTTCCGTAGTTTCATTTCGCTATTGACTAGGTTGTGGTAAACCTTCTCCTCCAAACATCCCCGATGAAAAAATGTAACAAAGTTCAAGTTCGGTGACCGTGGCGGCCAAAGTATTGGCCCAAGTCGCCCAACCCATCTTTGAGAATATGTCCTATCTAAAAATTCTCTTACTTGTCTGCCGTAGAGAGCAGAACACCCATTATGTTAAAACGACATGGTCTGTCTGACTTCCAGCGGCACATCATTCAGTAGATGGGTCAATTGGACTTGTAAAAATGCTAAATAATTTTCGGAGTTTAGTGTCGGTGGAAACTCGAACGGACCAATTACGTGGTCATTCTGTATACCGGTCCTAAGATTTATTTTAAATTGATGTTGGAACCTGCCTGGTCTTATTATATGGGGATTTTTGAAGTGCCAACTGTGGAGGTTGTGGATATTGAAAACACTCCGACGGTGACAT
The DNA here is from genome assembly GCA_958502065.1 of Chrysolina americana. Taxonomy (NCBI): domain Eukaryota; kingdom Metazoa; phylum Arthropoda; class Insecta; order Coleoptera; family Chrysomelidae; genus Chrysolina; species Chrysolina americana. The sequence goes on from OY293418.1 coordinate 41,060,146, forward strand.
GTTGAGTCATCTGTCCATAATATTTTATGTAAGAAATCTGTGTTCTCTCGGTGTTTTTTCAACATACGGTGACAAAAAGTTAGTCGTTTTGGGTAATCTGCTGGCAACAGAGATTGCATACACTGTACACGAAATGGATACAGTTGAAGTCTTTTCAAGATATCATGAACGATTGATTTTTTAATGCCTGTTCTTCTCTCGATAATACGTACGCTAGTGGATGGATCGTTCTCAATTTCTTCAAGGACCTCATCTTTAAGGTCATCATGACGTGGTCTGCCTAATCCACATTGAGCACCAGGAATCTTGCCTTCCAAATAAGAGTTATGTACTTGTATGAATATACGATAATCAGTATGTATATTCCTATTGGGATATCTTTCAAGATATGGTGCAGCAGCTCTTTGATAATGATGAAAATAGATTTTGCCAAGTCTTCAAATTTTATCCACGAATACCAACAAAATAACATTCAATAATGAATTATGTGGTAAATGCTGCAGCTCACGAAAACACGATGTTATCTCTGCCTACCTGTCATTCAACTGACAGATCAATCTTGACAAAAAAGCAACGAATTACAGCTCACACTTCGATAAAATAGTAAATATACCCATTTTGAACGAAATTGTAATCCTTGTGATCCACTGTAAAATACCCCCTTTCGTACTCTATTAGCAATATCTTTTATTCGAAAAATAATTATGGCAACTTGTATACCTTTTCAGACTCTGGAAAAATTGAGAAAGTTTTTGAGTTCAATGTCCAGGTTTTCGTCGAAGATTAATTTGTCACAAAAAAAGTTCAAAGTTTCTAAAAAAAAATCTTGAAGGATCCAAATCGGAAAGTATTTTTTTTCTGTAGACTCCAAAGGACAGATATCGAAAATATGCCTTCTGCGATTAATACAACTACTACTCAGTAATATTAATCAAAAATTAGAATTAGCATGAAATGTTCCTTATTTGCTTGGAACAGAAAAGTTCCAATGTCTCGAAAACCGTGAGGTTATACCTGAGGTCAAGTTGTGGTTTTCTGATAGGTTATGAACTTGTTTGTCACCAGCCACAGTATGATCCATGCTTTACCCTGTATACATAATATCGGAATTCTACATGATCAAATTTTGGAAATAAACTTTTGCACTCGTTACTATTGTCATACAAGCATATTTTTTGAATATTTTCAACGATTATCAATGTGTTTCCTATGGCAAACATACCATCCATTTAGTACGAGATGCATATGATAGCAACTGCTTCAAAATAGAGGAGACCGCTGGAGCACTTACACCAAAGACGAAAGTTACGTTGGACATTACAAATATTGAACTCAAAGTAAAGCGAATCTTTCCGCATGATCAAATCAAATTGCAACTCTTGAAGGCCATCCATTCATACTCCATCCATACTCCTATTCTCATAGTAAGGTGCACCTTACCTGTAGCGTTTACATAATTTCACAGTAATTATTAAAAAAGTATATAATATCTATTGAATCGGTTAACTTGCGTGCCACATCAGATTGGTTTTAGCCAAGCATTTACGGTGGAATCTATCAGATGGAAGGATATCAGTAGTGAAGGTGCGAGGTACGGGTCAGCCTTCAGGGCAGTGACACCAGAATGAAAGATGAGTTCTCCAGTCTAACGATAAGTATGCTAACACCAAGGTGAGCTCCTCAGTCTAACGATAAGTACGCTGACACCAAGACGAGCTCCTTAGTCCATCGTATAAGTACGCTGACACCAATATGAGCCAGACAGCTACTGCTCTGGGATGACAATAAGTATACCGAGACAAAAGACCCTGAAATGAAATCATTGACTGTCTGATACCAATTTGACTAGACCTCATACCTTTGTCTAGTACGGCCTGGTGCTTGATTTACACGCTTTTCCAAAATTATGCCTACAAAATAAACCGAATTGCCAAAGGCTCAAAGGATGAAGTTAGGGGGTTCTGCTTACACTATTGGGTATGTTTTCCAAAAATCTATCAGCTTCCCATCAAATCACCAACGTGAATAAGTACGGAAACATAAATCCAGTTGAAAGAATAATCCCATTAACTGGATGATTGCAGAAATCAATAATCAATATTCAACTGAAAGTGTCCATCACTTTCTCTGCACATATAATTTCCACAGTAGACAGAAGATACTTTTCCTTCTTCTTTATCAAGACCGATATAAAGAACCTTAGCGGAGTTGTCAAGTAACTTCATTCCCCGAAGTGTCCAAATGTTAACAAAGGATTCTAAAATGTTCAAAATTTCATTACCTAACATTATCTAATACTCAAACATACGGGAATTCATCCAGACAGATAACTATTATTAAAATATGGAGTCTTTCTAAATTCATGTCACCGACGGCCGTTGAAGGTTATTTCCACCGATACATCACAGAGGAGTCGTATCTACCTGGAAAAGTGATCTATGCCCCAGCGATAGTCACTGAACTCAACAGCTATTCTCTGACAATAGACAGCGCTGAAGATACAAATAATTGGAGGGAGTAAAGATAACGAAAGATGCGAAATGGCTGCAAATGTAAACAAACTACGGAAGAAATAATGTTTCAATGACTATTAGATTTTATTAAGGTAGGCAAATTCAAGCATCAGTCTAATAAATATAAATCGAATTCAATTTTATAACCAAAACTCTGAGTAGCTGATACTGGAAAAGTAATAATGTTACAATTCCTCCCTTACTTTGAAAGAAATTTACCGAATTCGGGAAATTTATGCGCACTCCGAAAAAAACAGACCTTATATTTCTGACAACAAATCGCCTCGAATTTATTGTTTCAGCAAAAAAAAATTGACAAGGCTTGAAACGCATAACAACAAATCGCCTTAGTTTGTTGTACTCGCAAGCAAATAAAATAATCACAAGGCTTGAAACGCATGACAACAAATCGCCTCAAGTTTTTTGTACTCGCAAAAAAAAATCACAAGACTTGAAACGCAGGACAACAAATCGCCTCAAGTTCGTTGTGCTCGCGAAAAAAAATCCCAGTATCATACGTTAATTTTAATCTAGAGATAAAATAGTCAACAACACGTTAAACTGGTGCTCATGAGTGGTGCTGGAATTCTCCACATGAAGCAAAGAGAAGGATGGCCGTTCATCACCAAACTCGGATCAGGCCATCTTTTCGATGCTGGATAGAATTGCTTCGCCGGCGATAACCTGATACCACTCGTCCCCCAGTTCAAGGATGGACTAACCATCAGTACCCGTTAGTACAGCAGGAATAGAGAAATCCCACAAGAACCCACGTGTAGAAACAAAAATAAATTCATAGGAAATTGAAAAATAACCAATTGTCCACTTCAATTGGGGTAACATATAGCTCCACCAAGCTGAAAATGGCTAGGCCATAAAGTCCCGACAATTTGGAGATGTTCCTAATTGTGGCACTGCGAGCAAATTCCTCAATCGCGACGAATCCATGGAGCTCAGGATCCCCCAGTAGCATCGCCCGACTGCCCTTAGGCGAGCTTCACACGATGACCGGCCTTGACCTCCACGATAGCCGAACGACACCCCCCAAAGTTCACCCTTCTATGGACCCTGCTCAACAGTCTCGATCTCGGAGGAATCTCCGCTGGATCGTCTAAGACATGTCAGGCTGCCGGACTGAGCCATGCTCGCACCCAACACAACCAAGTCTCCTACAATTCAAAAAAAGGAAAGGCATTTAAAAGGCATAAACAAACCGCCAAAGTTTGGTATCTTAGCACACTAGCAACATTCTATGAAAGAATGGGAATATTAAAACCCCGATAGAAAACCTCCTCCAAATTTCCTATCCCCCATAGATCAATGTGGAGTGGATTCAACCCGTTGAACCGATTCCACAGAAGAAACTTCAGCCAAAAACCCAAAGACATCAGACATGACGAACTCGTCTGCAAAATACCCTTCCAAAACTTTGGGAAGTTTGCATTATACCAATATAATGTCCAGAGGAAATGATATTGGAACTCCAACAGCTAAACCGACCCGCCAGTCAAATCCACCACAAGGATCGTCCAGCATTTCGGGAGCTGCTATTCCAACAAAAAAAGAAGAGAAAAATTTACCATAAGAAAACAGCCAAAATATGACAGTTCGACTATAGATAGATAGATACCAAAAAAAAAGGAACCGATAAACACAACAACCACGAATTCAACAAAAATATCCGGAGTTCAAGCCAAATACTCAAGGACTGTACTTTCACAAAGGATACTCACCAAAGAATACATAAAAGATAATAATAAAAACTACATGCTCTTCCTGTAACTTAAACTTCGAACTCATCGTATGTGTTATTGCCATGAGCCCAAAAATACATTCATAAATGATAACAACAAATGTATTTATTCTCAGCCACTCACAACAAAACACTTAAGGGTGGTACTGAAATAGAAGACAGCCAATAAAACAAACTAATGTCCTTCCAGTAGTATCAACTATAACCCAAACAGAGATGTTACTGCCGTGGACCTGAAAATACCTTACAAAATAATATCAACGAAGGTACTCTCAGCCACTAGATGGGTACTGTACCAAGTCCAAGTATCTTCAGGCGTACGCCAGGGATGACCATCCTCCACCCCAAATAATTAAACGACAATCCTTATAGTTATGATTTATCATCAGGTGGGTGAACTTTGAGATCCTTCACATGCCAAACTCCGCAATATTTACCAGAATCATCTTTAAGTTCATAAGTCCAAGAAGATACCCGTTTCGAAACAATGAAGGGACCGACGAATTTAGGTGCCAGCTTAGCACTGCAGTATTTTGCAGCGTCAGATAAAACATGATTCCGTCTCCAAACTAGCTGATTATCATGATATTGAACATCACGACGTCTGAGATTATAGATCTTGCTATTCTGTTCATAGGCTTTAGCTAACTTGACATTTCACATCAGCATATAATTTAGCAAAGACATTCTCACGTATATATATATATATATATATATATATATATATATATATATATATATATATATATATATATATATATATATATATATACAAAAGGGGAGATTTTTTGGGTAAAAGCAGCAAGCAAAACGTATACTCTTTTAACACTATAATTCCGATATTTCGACAGTGGTTACTGTCATCTTCAGGGAAGCTACAATTAATAAGCAGGATTGTAAACTAAATGGAGTGAAGCCCAATAAAAGCTATACTTACTGTGTTATTGAGGTTGAATGCTAAAGATGTAATAAATGAGATATAAACAATATCGAGTGTACAACATGACGTTAGTGATGAAGTAACAAGTTGAAAACAATTAAAAATTTTAGTCAAAGATTTAAAAACATTTTAAAATTATATGAAATTTTTTTTATAAGTGTGGACCATGTGCACACCATGAACCTACAATTTGGTTAGTAAACTAGACAAATGACAAGTGAAATTTAAAGAAGAAAATATTATTTGACATATGACAGTACAGCACACGATTTGGCCTGTGCTTAGAGAGTTAGACAGCCAATTTTATCCATTCAAAAAAAACGATCACATTCCTTTAGAAATGTTTTTGATTTTATTTAAACAGTAATTAAATTTGTTATGGGGGTTTTTTATCAAGAAGTAATAGGTATGAATAAATTTCACTTAAATGATTGAGATCTGTTTTTTTATTTAAGCAATTATTAGATTGAGAAATGAAAGCCATTTCCATAAAAAGTCTCTTAGTAGAGTACACTCCTTTGTCAAAATTTTTGTGTTAATATAATTCATGATGTGTCCTGTACTATTAACATGTTCACTTAATGCACATCTTTCAGGATGACATCTGCAGTCACTTTTATGTGAGGTAATCCTGTCTTTAAGAGTTCTAGAGGTTTGACCTATATATGTTTTATCACAATTTGAGCAAGGAATGCAATATACTAATTGTGCTTGAGAAATTAAAGGAGTCTTATCCTTCAATTTTGTAAAAATGGAATTGATTGTTAAAACTGTTTTATTGGCAATGTTTATGTGATCAAACTCTCTGAGAATTCGAGCAAGTTTGGATGACACATCTGTAATGTATGGAAGTGAAGTAAAGAAAATTTGAACTGGGGTCCTATCAACTACCTCATTGATAGTAGTGATATAGTATATATATATATATATAGTAGGGATGTATTCTCGACCGAACATTACAAAATCAGCTAGGGACTTCTCGGGTTTGCAGTCTGTTTACCAATAAAACTCATTTGTTCTATATCTCAATATTTCGCTAATCTTTATTAGCTTCTTCAGGAGAGCTACAAAACATGTTTTTATATATATATATGAAAACTAAAAGTTCGGGTTGAACCGCGTCTAGAATTTGTTGAAATTCGACGTTTCGGCTCCGATTTTGGAGCCATTTTCAAGAACTGAAAAAGAAAGAAAATTAATAAATGGTTTGAAACGTAATTCTACGCTGAGGTCTCAATCTGCCTACTCCTCAGGTATAATTACGTTAGGTTTTTGTGACTTGGCGTCGGGGTCTCCATCTGCCTACTCCCCATGTCTCGTCACTGGTTCTCTCTGAGGTCTCAATCTGCCTACTCCTTCGAGAGAACTGAGAAATTGTGGGTTGAGGAACTGTATTTATAGTGGACGTGGCTGTAATGGCCGTGTGCAATGTATTGGCGCGAGGTGATCTATGGGCGGGAACTGAGTTGTCGCTAGATGAGCCGTGTGCGGGAACTTGGTATATATATATATATATATATATATATATATATATATATATATATAGAGAGAGGTAGTCTCTTGACTGGACTAGTTGAAAAAAACCAATTTATCTAATGTTTTACATCATATTAAGAGTGTTCTGTTTTTTTTCAAACGATTAATATTTTCAGATGTCTTGAAAATGAAAATAAATATTTTCGAAAGCTCGACAATTTAACAAAGAGTTGTTCTTTACCAGGCCACTTTTTCTGACTGCAACCCCAAGGGATATTTTCACTGAGAATATTCTTAGATAAATTGGTTTTATATATATATATATATATATATATATATATATATATATATATATATATATATATATATATATATATATATATATATATATATATATATATATATATATATATATATATATATATACGAATATACGAATACTATTTGGCCCGGCAACTCGAATGTCTGGGTTAAAATATCAGCTCGTTAAGTACGAGGCTTATAGGGGCTAATAATATGCAATTATTCTCATCACTAAACATAAACATGTATATCAAGAACAGCGTACAGATTGTACCAGCTTTTATGTCAAAACGTGTCAGCATCGTATTAAAATCAAATGAAAATGGTAAACAACGAAATCATGCATAAAAAAACCAGCAAGTACAAAAACACAAAATGCCAACATTCTAGTACACACACATGTTATAGAAATAACAGACAGGAACTCCCATACAACTGAGACGCAGTGTCTACAAACCACACTTCGTCTACGAAAGAATTCTTCATGGTAACGTTTACCAGATGTTCAAGTTTATAGGGGTGATTTATCGCATTGACCTAGGAACGGTAATTTCATCTTTGGAGCTTTCGTGCTATTTGGTCCCTAACTATGATCGAATTGCCGACGGAGTTTCGCAGATTTACTGGCTCTTAGTAGCGTCAGGACCTATTTTCGTTATTTCCACATTATTTTTACTTTTAACACCACACGGGCACTTTAACAATTCGGTAACACCGGATTCCGCGAAACAATAGCACTTTTACATGTAGACAAACTGGTAACACTCTGGTATAATCCTTAGACGAACATGGCCCGGGTCAACAATGAACTAGCTATTATCCGGTCAAACCGCGGTGTTTTATAGTAATATTTGTTCGGACACGTGTCGCCGTTATTCTCCCCTATGCCATACAATAGGACATCTGCATAATTCAACATATTTTTAATAGCGTCCTGCTGTCAGATTTTATTGCTTTAACCTACTTAGCGAGACATGTTTATGGCTTTGATTTATAGACATAATCTTATGCGGTGGGTGGAAGCAAGACGCGATATTGAAAAGTAGGATGGAACATCTCGAATTATTCGCTATCTAGGGATTCGTTAATTATGTTGGTTGTGGAGGAAGGATAGCAATGAACTTGATATTTGCACAATTTGCTCCCAAACAAAAGAGCGGTGCATTCAGCATAGTTTATTATTTCGATATCATTGACTGACATTCGTCAAGGCCTTCTGGTAGAGTAGAGGCGATTCTCTACATCCCTCCCACCATCATGAACGATAAATATCTTTTACATGTGTTTATCGTCATTAAAAATAACAACTATATATATATGACTCGCAACAGAATATTTATAAAGGGTGGATTGACAGGTCTCAGTTGACGCTTGACTTACATTCCTTATACTATACGCCCGTAAAAAAATCAAGTCCAACAAAACACGTAAAATTGTCCTATCAAAACAATGGAGTAATCTATAATTAATTCATGGAAGTCACTGTTCGTTCATAATTCAATTTAACTGGTTTCACAATTAAAGCAGCTATACAATACTAATACATGCAAAAAAAACAAAATTTTTGACTTATTTGTCCTGCTCTCTCTTCCCAATTAACAGCAACATACTCCGCGGTCCTCTGAGTACCCGACGTTCTTCCGAGTATATTGGCTCGTGAGGCGGTGCTGTATCGGCCTCCCAATCTGACTCTCCGGAATCCGTCGTTGAGCGACGAATCCTGTACGGGACGGGGTGGCCTCTCTCTGCTAATGAGGACGGTCCGGCCTCGCTGGACATCCGTGTCCAAGGCGTAGCGGGTCTGCATACGGGGGTCTAGCGCCGGGTCCCTCGGCGGCGGGAATTACTACAGCAGGGATCAGCTCAGGGGATGGTGCTCGTTCGATCCTTTGAATCAGCTGGTTGGTCCACTCTTCATAGGTGGAAGGCGAAGGGTACTGGTGGGCCGCATATGTCCGTCCTGCCGGTTCGGTGGCGGCTGGTTCGTGGGCGGGGGGTGCCATAAACGTTGCGGGTGGGTGGACCACGACGGTCCTAGTTGGAACACATCACTGGCAATCACAGCGATCTATGTCCATCTTCATCAATATTCTGGTGGACACCAGATGGTATGATATAACGTAAGACAGCAGATATCCTCTCCTGGCGATTACGTCGTTCCGTGCGTTAGCTGTCGGCATAAAGTCGAGCTCCAATACTAAGTACCGCAGGACGGTCCGCAGGATATCTCGCTTGCAGGCCAGGTTGTCAATCAGCTGTACTGTCTAATAGAGCTTCCATGGTTTGAGGTGACTCGTAGCCCGCACAAAAATAACCTTAAATTTTATTATCGTACTCGGAAACTGGCACTCTGTTTATAGGAATTGCGAACTTTCCCGCGAACTGTCTTGGTTTATGGTCCTTGGTGAAAACTCGCGATTTTTACAACACAATCAAAATTTTTCAATAATAGGTTCTTTTCCGGAATTCGTTGACTGGTAGATCACTGAACACTGAAGTTACTTCAGCACTACTCTCAGTTTTATAGGGTTCATCCGATTACAGCATTTTCTCACGCTTTTATCCTAATACATAACTATTAACTACTCAACTAAATTGTTACAGACATAAAGGGTCTCTTATCAGTACAAAAATTCCCTTTCGGCAACGATTAACATTTTTGACTAACACGAAATTGTCCGACCTTAATATCATGCAGATGTGTCATATCGCCATTACATGTTGGTGAATGGGTTGTTTCCTGTAATAACGTTGTCTCTCCTAATGGGTTCTTCAGTGATTGTATCGGCATTCCCAGGGGTCGAGACTCTTTCGGCTGGGTATTGCTCGACTACTTCATTACCTCCTAAAGCTGTCACCGGACTCGAGAGTTGTCGGCTGTTGTGATTTAAAATAAACAGGGTCAGAGTATCCCAACATGATGCGATCAGGTGTAATGAGCATCCTCTGACACGATGTATTGCCACTGCATTCACAAAAGTTTCAATAAGGAATTTGCATATGTTAAAACAAAAATAGATTGCAATCACACTACTTGTAATGACGCCAATAAATGTAAGAACTCCGTATAGTTTCTGCTAATTTTTCAACCTCGATTTCTGTCATTAGGTTGAAACTATTGATTCCTTGGGAAGTCACAGGTTTTCCTGCTATTGTGTTTATCAAAATATTGTTGATCGCCTGTCTTTGTGAGGCGAATAGTAAGAATTCCTGGGCTTGTCGCATCTCTGAATTGGTGTATATTCCGTTCTGGGCAACATTTCGTATTTCTTTGAAGTCAATCTCGTCGACGTCTCCTAAATTTATTTCTTCCGGTTCCATGGCGGCGTTTGGAAAGGGGTCAGAAGCAATCCAATTTACGTTTATGTAGAACACCGGCGGTACTACAGGGCTGCATTCAATTTGTTGAGCATACTGATGCAAAACCCTAGTTATAGGAGCCATAAAGTGCGATCGATTGTTATATATTACGGGCAGTTCTTGATAATAATGATTTTCCCGTCTAATTTCCACAACCACAGGAGTACACTGCATTAAATATAGGACCTCGCCACTGACCCTGGTCAAATATCCTGAAACCTCCTTTATCAAAGGGGCAACGCCTTCAGGTGATTGCCGTGCTAATATTAACCTATTCTTCAACATTTCTCTTTTTAGTAAACAGCGCCGATGTATAGATTCGGCTAACAATGAATTGAAACTTCTCTTAAAAGATTGTTCAATATATAGGAATTTAGAATTAACATATGTGATTAGATCTGAATCGGAGCGCCACGGGTTACAATCCAGTCGACATAACTTACTGATAGATTGTTCTTAATTTCCAAGACAAGTTTACGTGGGTGCCCTGTTTCCCACACTATGAAATCACACACTGATATCTGTTTAATCAATTGCAAAGCAAAAATTCTAGTCCTGTCTTCGATTAGTACAAATGAATGCTCAGAATGAGGTGACATTTTTGCTAATATCAAAGAAGCTTTTCCCTCGTATAATTTTCCATAAGGCTCGCATTTCTTATTCTCCGTGGGAGTCCAAGCTACTTCTCCATCTAGTGAATCGAGACAGTATCCGATATTAAAAGGGCACGTCAGTTTATTATTTAAACTGATTGAATTCGTCTCTAGCTGGGCCAGCGCTAGGTAATCTCGCAGAGTTATTTTCACACTCGCAGTGACCACTACGTTATCGTATTTTCTCCCTTGAAATGAGTAACTTGTCCCTTTGCAAGAGCCGACGGTTTCTATTGATCCGGCCAGGGTAATAGTCGTAGTTTGTGTAGCGTTAGGGCGTACGATAATTACCTGGGACGCGAATCCTCTATATTCCATAAACTCGTGCGTTTGTAAGCATTTTTCTTTTCCCACTGTGTGCATATAATTCATGATACTATCGGGAAGCATCGAGCTATGTGAGAACATCCCGCAGCTGGTCATTATCTGCGTAATTTCTGTCAGGCAGGACTTTACCTGCACATGCTCGTACAGCTGTCGTTCCAAAACGTATATTCTCATTTCTTGGGTAAGGTAGGCTTCAGGTAGTATCGGGCATACTGGTACGCTTCGCAGTGATATGGCGGAAATATTTGCAGCCGGATTCTCGCAGTCATATGCGATTATCCCTGCTCCGATCAACCAACAAGAGTGGCTTAAAATTGCAACAACTGCAACAAGGAACTGTATTAAGATGAGTAGACCAGAAAATTCACACATTTCTGAGTACTAAGTCTTCATTTCTCTCCATTTCTTTCTACTCTACGCCTTACATTGATAAGTTAATTATCTCTCTTATTCCTATTTCTATCTGGTTAATACTATTATTATTGCTGTTTGGGCAATATCCAGGGTAAATCTTCAACGGGCCCACGGGCTCTCGTTTGATGCCTGTGCGTAATTGTCGCGTCTTCTTCCGACTCTCCTGGGGATACGCCGTTGCCGAATAACTCTTCGCTGCTAGCGCTCATATGTCCGATTGTTTCAGTACACTCTTCTAGACTTCCGTCATTGGCAATTTCTTCATTGGCAGCTTCCTCATTGGCAATTTCTTCTTCTATAACGGGTAGCAGGCTATCAACATTTGGCCTTCCGTTTATAATAATGGGAATCTGGTCAGTGTAGTCCCCGTCAGGTGAAACTGGTGTTTCTACCTCGGAGATTTTCTCAATATCCTTAGATGCTTCTGCCTCAGTCGCAGTATCAACTTCTTTAGAGGGTTCACCTCACAATACTTTCAACCGTTCTGCATGAACGATTTGTTTCTTTAATTTTCCGACTAATTGGATTTCGTAATTCACTGGCGATATTCTTCTTAACACCCTGTAAGGTCCTGTCCAACGGGGAGTCAGCTTATGTCTCAGCTTTGTTACCGGTGGCATTTTTAAATATACCCTACTTCCGGGCATATAATCTCTTGTCTTAGCTTTCTTATTGAATCTAACTCTTTTTTTGTCTGATGTATCCTTCAATGTCTTCCTAGCTTGTTCAAGCGCTAGTTGCATTCTTACGGTGAATTCAGATACAAAATTTTCATCCACGTCATATTTTAATAAAGGGGGTGCCAGTGACAACTGATGGGACAGAACCATGTCTCTGCCGTATATTAAGTGAAATGGACTTTCCTTCGTCGTGCTGTGTACCTGGTTTCTGATAGCTAATAATGCGTATTTGAGCCGTTCATCCCAATCGAATTTGTGCTCCGAAACTAATGATGATAACGTTTCTTTCATATGCCTATGGAATCTTTCGATCACTCCATTTGTGGCCGGATGATATGCATTGGTGTTCAATTACTTTATTCCTAATAAATCGCATGCTGATAAAAACATATCAGAAATAAATTGCGATCCCCTGTCCGATAGTAAATATCGAGGTGATCCGTATCGTGTAATAATGTGCTCCACAAATACTTTTGCTATGGTTTTTGTTGTGATATCTTTTACTGGAATGGCTTCCGGGTAGCGTGTGAGATGGTCAATAGCTGTGAATATGTATCGATTTCCATTACTAGTAACGTTCAAGGGGCCAACGAGATCGATCCCAACAAGTTCGAAAATAGAAGAGGGGGGTCATCACTTTCTGCATCTCCACTGATTTTTGCACCGGTATTTTGAATAAATGGCAAGAATGGCACTTGTTGCAAAACTCATTTACGTCCTTTCTCATACTCGGCCACATAAAGTCACGTTGTATGGTTATCAAGGTTTTGCTTTGTCCGGCGTGTCCATAGAATGGACTTGCATGATACATTTTCAAAATACTCGGTCTCATTACCATGGGGGCATGTATCTTATCCTTGCGTTCACTTCTTTTTCGTTTAATGTACAGAATTTCATCCCTGTAATAATACGCGGGGGTCACCTGTTTCGTCTTTGGCCTGGTTTATTGAAATATATGTTTCTTCATCTTCGACTTGAAGTTTACGAATTTCGTCGAGAGTCCACATCACATCTGGGTGGACTTGGAATTCGTCGGGATTCCCTCGTTCTCTGTCTTTCGTTACTCGCTGCACTTGCAATGATTCTGGAATTTCTTCAGTGGCGTCGATTGCGCTTTTCGCCGGAGGGTGATAAAACTGCGTGAAGTTATCCGGTATTTCGATTCGTGATAGTGCATCAGCATTGGAGTTTATTTTCCCGGGCCTATGCTTGATAGTAAATGAGTATTCCATCAAACTCATACTCCATTTTGCCAAACGCAAGCTGGGGTCGATGGTCTGTCAAAATGGTGAAGTGGCTCCCCAGTAAATGACATTGGTATTTCTTTACTGCCCATACTACGGCCAAACATTCTCTTCCTATGGTGGAGTATCGTGTTTCGGCGGGATTTAAGGTCCTGCTTGCGTAACATACAGGATGTTCAAATCCGTCATACTCCTGGCTTAGGATCCCACTAATGGCTGTAGCAGAGGCATCAGTGTACAAGACAAATGGTCTGCTAAACTCCGGGTATCGTAATACAGGTGGTTTCATTAGTGCCTCCTTGAGTGTCCTGAATGCCGTCTCTTGTTCCTCCCTCCATACGAACTTTACATCTTTTTTGGTTGAATACGTCATTGGTAGAGATATCTGTGCATAATTGGGGACAAATTTTCTATAGAAATCACATAATCCTAAAAATGATCGAATGTCTTTGATGTTCCGGGCCGCGGGTATTTGTCAATAACTTCGTTTTTTTCTGGATCTGCCTCGCATCCTTTTGACGATATAATATGACCCAAATATTTTACTTCTGATTTCAAGAACTTGCATTTCGCTGGCTTAAATTTCAAATTATTTCAAAAACGTGACGCAATCTCTCTAGATGTTCGTCTACGTTGGCTCCGCTAAAAACTTTCCCGTCAATCCGCTCAATATGGTATTCATCAACCTCGACCAGGTCGATGAAGAATTCTTTTGTCCCATAACCATTCTTGTGAATTCATAATGACCTGAAGGTGTAGAAAAGGCAGTCTTGTCAATATCCCTGGGATCCATAGGTATCTGATAATATCCGCTGGCCAAATCCATTACGCTGTGAATGCTGGTTCCACTTAGTTGATCGATTGTGTCCTGTAAATGCGGAAGAGGGTAGAAGTCAGCCTTGGTAATATTGTTCAACCCAACAAGAGACGAAACTGTGCTTCCTGGCCTGGCTGTAGCTTTTTCTATACTAGAATGGCGGGAGCACTCCATGGAATCGAAGATTCTCTCATTATGCCATTGTCTAGTAGATCGGCAATTTCTCGGTCCATTATATGCTTCCTTTGAAACGGTATTCGTTAAGGTCGCTTCGTAATGGGTGGTAGATCTTCTGTGATAATTCTGTGTTTTACCAAGTTGGTGCAGGTCAGTTTCTGTGACGGGTCCTGGAATACATCCAAGTATTCTTTAATTAACGCTGCTAATTTCATATTTTCAGGGCTTTCAGGATTTTCTAATTTCAATAGACATAAAATTTCATCTTCACTTCCACTAAGAACACTTCTCACTATCATATCATCTTTGGTAACGTCTTCGTGTCCTTCAATATCCATTTCGTATAATCTGGCTATTATGTGCTTTCTGGGAATTAATAGATATTTTCTAGAACGTTCGTTATCTGTATTGGTATCGCTGCACCGTTGCAACTTACTGACCGTGCTACTAATAATCCGGTTATACTCTCATCATCTAATACCACTACGTGCTCAGAATTCAACTTCTTCCTAGGCTTAGCCATGCATATCGCCTTTGAACGTGACGGTTTGATTAAGTCGTCGGCTAGCCAAACTCCAATGCCTTTACATTCGTTCATTTGAGCTTTCGTCTCTCTTTTCACCGGGTTTAATTCAGAGCTAATCCCGTTTCCTTTTCTTCTCAATTTTGATTCCTGGTCGACTTGTTTCTTCAGACCGCCTTCTCTAGCACCTAATATATCCGCTGACCTGATTCGGGGGTGCAGAGCTATGCCCTTGGGCATATCCTTCACTTTTCTCGAGTTTGCATTCAGATCAACTATATCAAACTTTACCGGGCTTACCTCAGTGGATTCTGATATTACGCATTGGGGCTTCGAGGAACGGCCTCCAGTATCCTCGACCTTTATATCCTTTGTAGTTTCAGCATATGTCTGAGTTCCGACAGTGCTCATATCCGTAATGCATCTGCCCTTGAACTTTCCGTCATCCTTTCCAATAGGATTCTCAAGTGTATTCAAGGATATTTCCGCCCTTGCCATACTAGTTCCTGTATCCTTACAAGAGTGTCTTCCTGTCAAGGATTCACTGTAAGTGTCCGAGGCTTCCATTGCCCTCTCGCCAACACCTCTAAGATTTCCAGGCGCGTTTCTATACGCGTATTCTCCCACAACGGAGTTAAAACAAGTTCCAGAGGGATTTCGTGTCCCTTCCTTGTGACTTGTTCACTTACTGGGTATCCATCTAGTTTCTAGCTATGATTCAACATCTAATTCTAACAATACTTTGACTAGTTTCTCATCGATTTTCATTTACATTTTCTTGTCAATATACAGGGGACACATTCTGCGTGTTCCTTTTTTTCTAATTCTCTGAGTATACTTTGTTCTCTCTCAAGATTCCAATCGCTCTCACATGTTCTGGCACGTCAGTGACCATTTCAATACTCCGAGCTAGCATGCTCCTATCTGATCCGGGAGTGCTCTGAGTTTCAGGACTTTCCATATATGGGTTTTTCTCAAAATCTTTTTTAATGAAATCCGGCGCTCTGGCTTTTCTAGTTTCTTCTAGTTTTCCGTAATTTCCTTTCATGGAACTGAAACAAGTGTCTGCGGGTTTTCCTATTCTTCCAATAAGGTTTTCCAAGCATACATCGGGGTTACCTCCTGTCAAGGAGTCACAACAAGTGGTAAAGGATTTTCCTGTCCTTTTATTCGCGCATTCTCCCGTATCGAGGTGAAAACAAGTACCTAAGGGTTCCTTTGTCCCTTTCACGGCATCCTTCGTATCGAGTAACTTTCCCTCTCAAGGTCAAGATTCATTTTCATAGGCTCCTTCGCCTTTTCCAAGATTTCCTCTGATTCCAAGTATTTCTTTCGGATTTTTGCTGCACATATTAACTGAGTTATCCGTAGTGAAATCGTGCCCTTGAGCAAACGATCTCCAAGACTTTCAGAGTCAACCTGAGCTGACAAACAGTCATTAGCATTTCCTATTCGAGTTTTCTCATTAGATTTGTTACAGGAAATCTGATAATTCCATTTCCTATTGGTTTTCTTTGCACTTGTAGTCTTATCCGGTGATGGTGAAGAATCTCCCTTGGGCATGTCCTTTACTCTATCCGAGTTACCTGGCAGGGTGACTATATCAATTCCTGCAGGACTCATCACTGAAATCAACTCTTCAGGGCATTCTTCCAATTGAAATTTCCCTGTATTTTCTCTTACATTCCAATGGGGTTCCATATCCCCCATCTTATTCCTGCAATAAAACTGGCTATCTACGAGCTTCTTAAAACTTATTTCATCTTTACATGTTCCATTACTTCCTTTATACGACGACATATCTTCGCCGGATTTCCTTATTTCATTTCTAATAGCTTTTTTTTAAGGCTTTTCTCGTGCATTCTTCTTCATTACTATATTCATCAGCAGAAGGGATTCCAGTAGGATTAGAAGAGTCATCACACTCTTCAGATCCCGACAAGGCTGGTAGTGATGGTACCAAGCCGGTCGAAAACCTCCCTGTTAGCTTGTTCTTCCACGAGTTTAAAGTCTTCTTAATTCCTTGCATATTTTTTCCAATTTTCTCGCATTTATTTGGCAAGTAACTTTTTCCTTTTTTCGAGCTCATTTTATCCTATCTAGGGTTTCTCCACACAATATAATCTGGTTAGTACTCCAATTCACACCTACTTGGTATTGTTGCAAAAAGTCAAGACCGATAATCAAATTAGTAGTGAATTCCGATGAATCTATCACTACGAATACATGTTCAATTACTAAATTTTCATTTATTTCCAAATTCAACTTTACAGAACCCTTATTTGTTATCAATTTACCTTGTACATCATTGAGGACATAATCGTTTCCTTTTATTATCTTTCCGCCGTTTAGGGCGTTATACTGTACGAGATACACTTGGGCGCCGGAATCCACTAAAGCCTGTTCTGGAATTCCGTTTACTTTCAGGGCTAACGTATTTCTTTGTTCTTCATATGAATTCATTCGTACTGTCTTTGTTCGATTTCCAATTTCCGGGTTTACATATTTTCTTGTTATAAATTTTTCAATTTCCCTTGTACGATTTCTCTTTTTCGCCTTGTATCTTTCTATTCCGTTGTACAATTGTTTGTTTACGGGTTTGTTTAAATTTTTTTCAACTGTTCTCATCATTACCGATCTGTTTGCAAGTAAATCATCTTCTCTAGACGGCCTAAAAGAGTCTTCATTTTCTTTTAGTCCGGGTAACTCTAGCTTCCGAGAACCCAATATCTTTTTAATTTCTTGAACACTATCTTCCAGTGTTTCAAGCTTTTCATTCCAAGATCTATTCATTTGCGAATTTATTGCACAATGCGATTCGTTATTCAAATCCAACGATTTTCCTAAAGACATATTTCCATTTTCACTTTCATTAAATTTTTGCAATAAATCAAACCCTGCTACGAAAGTGGCAGCACAATGTACTGAATCTACTACTAAAAATTCACGTTCAATAACTTCATTTTCATTAATTGCGACATTTAATCTGACCATACCCTTGCATGGAATTATTCTACCCTGTAAATCTCTAAATGTGCAATTTCTCTGTCTGAGTACGTCTTCGTTTTTTACTACGGTTGACTGTACTAACGAAACTTGTGCTCCTGATAAAAATAAAACATTTTGAGGGAATCCGTTTATTTTTAGAACTTGCATAGTACCGCACGCTTCTTCGTTGTCGTTCAAGTACCCATGTGTTGGCTGATTTAAAGGGTGCGTTGCGGGGGTGTTATTCTTGATATTTTTATATCTTTTGAAATTTGCGATTGCGTCGGGGCGACCGTATCGTACAGGATTATTCCAATATTTTCTTTTTCTGTAATTTCTTTTGAAATGACCAAAATTGAGACAGAAGTGGCATTGTTTTCTTGATTGTCGGTGTGAAACCCATTTCTGTCTTTCTCGAAGGTATTTGATTCCTGTTTCTCTGCAATTTCTAAAGCTTCTTGCAAACTGACTGGACTAGCTAACATAACTTTTCTTCTAATGGAATCTAGCAGTCCTAAAGAGAATTGTAAGACTTGTTCTCTTTCATACTCTTGTCTTAATATATTGTCAACAATTTCTGAACACGTAAATTTGTGAATATTCGCATTACAAATTTTAATTCTTGCTGAATAGTGGCGGCAAGTTTTACCTTTCCTTTCTATACAATTCCAGAACTTCATCAGGTCGTTAAAAGGCAATTTCAATACTCTAAATTGTTCTAACAAACCTTGCTTCAAAATATTCCAATTGGTAGTTATTCTCAACATTTCATCGGAATCAATTAATTCTTTCGCGATTCCTCGTAATCTTAGACGAACCAAAGCGGCTGTTCGGTTGTCTGTCCATCCTGCTAAAGAAGCTATATCTTCTATCGTCCTGATGAAGTCTATTATATTCGAATTTCCGTTAAACAATGGAAAATTGGAATTGAATAAATATACTTTCATGCATCCTTGTAAACTATTTTGGCCGGCAACTCGAATGTGGCTCAAGCTCTGGACCTAATATCTGGTCAACAAGATGTTGAAAAGAAGCTGGACTATTGGATAAACCCATCGGTAAGCGCCAAAATTGAAATAAACCTCGATTAGGAACAGTAAAAGCTGCCAAAGGGACCTGAAAATATTGTAGTAAAACGGCACTAACTAATTTTCCTAATTTATTTAAAACACTATTTACAACAATTATTTACTAAAACATTACTTCACTATTTTATTTCTACGGTGTCAGTCTCTATCTGCGAACTCTGGAACTGTAACTCACTCTCCATTCTGCCTGTCCCGCTTATATACTCCCAAGCAGTTTCCATTGACGGCTCTCGAATATTCAGGAGTATAGAACATTTCGTCTAGATGGCTCTTCGAATAGTATCGAGTATCCAGCTTGTTCTCGGCGATGCGTACGCCAGCAGATATGCAGCTGTAGTTGAACGAGGGTGCATAATTAATAAGATCAGGGCCGGTCTCGGGGCCTGTCTCGAAATCGTTACATTGCCCCCTTCTTAAAGACGTTTCGCCTCGAAACGTCATTCTTGGAGTGTGAAGATATCTGCAAGATTCTCCATATCTGCACCTGGACGTTCGATGGAAGTAGCACTCCACAGTCTTCATTTTGGGTAGAGGAAGATGGTTGGAGCACACCAGAATGTTGATGCCGCTAGATCTGAATATTGTCTCCAACATGCTTCTTATAACTCTCCAGTCCAGCCGATCAAGCCCACAGGCCAATTTTGGGATTGCCAGGTCTACAATATTCTGGTCCAGCATCGTGTCTCTCAATCTCGTAAGGCTCTTCCAAACATCTTCATAAGACGGCTTATCACGAGAACGCTTCTTGGTAACCAGATAGTAGATGTTTCTCTGGCCTTTCCTCAGCTCTAACACCCCTCCAACTTCCGGGTTCTGTTCTCTCAGTTCCTGGATTCGACCGAACTTCTTGGAGAAAACTACTGCAATGCCTTTGGGCATTTGGAGATCTTCTGCCACACAGTGAGCTAACGCGTAATTGGCAGACACCTTGAAAAGATCTCGTGACTCCTCTCGGGTTACCCCACATTGAACTTTCTGTCCGTTCGAGTACAGGGACATGAACCTCTGAAACGTCATTTCGTCCTCCGGTGATCTGACGGTGCGGACTTGATCGTGGTTTCCGGCGTAAGGGGACAACCTATTGAAGTGGACTACCCTAGGTTTTCCTCGTGGTGGCTTATATATGCGGTAGACGAGGTCGTTTATCCTTTTCATGATCTTATATGGACCTTCCCACGAGTTCCGAAGTTTCGGTGATAGTCCACGGCGACGTTTAGGGTTGTATAGCCAGACAAGGTCACCTGTCTGATATCCACCAGCATCCGCCTTGATGTCGTAGGTCTCCTTCATTCTGTCGCTGGCACTCTGGATGTTCAAAAGGACCCGTTCATGGATGTCGTCCATTCTCTGTCGCAGTTTGCTGACGTAGTCATCTCCCGCAGTGTCTTGTCCTGGTGGCGTCCCAAACTTCAGGTCACATGGAAGTCGCAGCTCTCGGCCCATAATAACACTTGCAGGGGTTTGGCCGGTTGACTCATGAACTGCGGAACGATACGCCATCAGGAACAGATGAAGGTACTGGTCCCAATCCTTCTGGTGGTCAGAGACTACCTTGGACAGGTGGCGGTTTATCGTCTTATTCATCCGCTCCACCATTCCATCGGACTGCGGATGTAGAGCTGTGGTCCTCGTTTTCCGGATGTTCAGCATCTGACACATCTCCTGGAACAGGTTTGACTCGAAATTCCTGCCTTGATCCGAATGCAGTTCTAACGGGACACCGAATCGACAAATCCACTCCTTCACCAAGACGTCGGCAACGGTGATGGCTTCTTGGTTGGGCAGGGCATAGGCTTCGGCCCACTTGCTGAAGTAATCCATCGCCACAAGGATGTACTTGTTCCCGTGTTCAGATTGTGGGAACGGGCCAGCGATGTCAATGGCGATCCTTTCGAATGGGCTGCCACATTGTACTGGCGCATCGGGGCCTTAGGTCTTGTTCGAGGCCCATTACTGGCAGCGCATACAGCACATTTTCTGCACCAGTCCTTGACATCAGCTTGACAATTGGCCCAGTAGAACCGTTGCCTAACTTTCTGGAGGGTCTTCGTCACTCCCGGATGTCCTCCGGTGACCCCATCATGGATTTCTCGGAGCACTTCCTGTCTTCTGCTCCTGGGAACTACTACCTGACGTCTTTCTTCCCCGCCATCCTCCGACTCCAACACACGCTTCAAGACTCCATTGTCTAAGGTGAAAGAGTTCCATTGGGCCCAGTAAGTTTTAACGACTGGAGAACAACTGGCTATTTCCTGCCACGACGGTTTTCGATCACTCTTCTTCCAGCCGATGACTAAACCAAGATCTGGATCTTTCTCTTGGTCTTTCTGGATCTTGTGGTCATTCCAGTTATCATCGATCGCCGTGGTTTTGCAGAGTGTCGACTCCTTTTCCTCTGTTCGTCAGCAGTGCGAACAGTCGTCTGGACATGGTCTTCGCGATAGGGCATCCGCATTCTTATGGCTGGTCCCCGCCCGATGTTCGATCTCAAAGTCGAATTCCTGGAGCCTCTCAATCCAGCGTGCCACTTGACCCTCGGGATTCTTAAACTGTAGGAGCCATTTGAGAGCTGCATGGTCAGTTCTCAGTAGGAATCTTCGTCCATACACGTACTTGTAGAAGTGCTCAACTCCATTGACAACAGCCAACAAATCCCGCCTGGTGACACAGTAATTCCGCTCCGGTATACTGAGGGTCTTGCTGAAGTAACCGATGCCCTTCTCTTGCCCTTCTTGGATCTGAGACAGGACAGCTCCAATTCCCACGTTACTGGCGTCCGTGTCCAGGATGAATTTCCCGTCTGGAAGGGGGTAGCTCAGGATTGGTGCGTTGATCAAAGCTTCTTTCAAATTCCTGAATGAATCTTGGCAATCATCTGACCACTGGAACTTTGTTTGTCCTTCCGTGAGCCTGGTCAGTGGTTTTGCGATGTTAGCAAATCCCAGCACGTATCGGCGATAGTAAGTGCACAAGCCAAGAAAACTTTGAAGCTGGTGAATGTCTTTCGGAACGGGCCATTCCTTAACAGCTTTGATCTTCTGCTCATCTACTGCCACTCCTTTCCCAGAGACAACGTGGCCGAGATAACGTACTTCTTTTTGAAACAGATGACATTTCTTGGGGCTCAGTTTCAGTCCGGAGCTTCTCAGTCGCTAAAATACCTCTTCCAATTTTTTTACATGGTCCTCGAATGATCTGCCAACCACAATAATGTCGTCGAGATACACCAAACACGTCTTCCATGATAGTCCTTTCAAAACCGTCTCCATCAATCTTTCGAATGTGGCTGGAGCATTGCAGAGGCCGAATGGCATAACTGTAAACTGCCATAATCCGGAGCCGATGGTGAAAGCTGTCTTTTCTCGATCTTCCTGGGCCAGTTCTACCTGCCAGTATCCGCTCTTCAAATCTAAGGTCGAGAAAATCGTAGATCCAGCCAGCGTGTCTAGCGTGTCGTCTATCCTTGGGAGAGGGTAGCTGTCCTTTTTCGTCACGTTGTTTAGTTGACGGTAGTCTACGCAAAACCATGTTGATCCTTCTTTCTTCTTCACCAACACGACTGGAGAGGACCAGGGACTGTCGGATGGCTCGATGACTCCGTCTTTCTCCATGTCGCAGACTATTTTGTCAGCCTCCTCCTTTTTGGCTAGAGGAAGTCTTCTGGCTGATTGTCTGATTGGTCGGGCATTTCCAGTATCTATCTTGTGCTGAACCACCTTTGTTCTACCGCCTCTGCCTACTCCGGTATCGAAGATGTCCTGATACTTCCTGACTAGTTCCCTCAGTTTAGGCTTCTGTGCTGGCCCCATGTCCTTGGACGAGATAGCAACCAACTTCTCTAATTCTGCTGGCATGTTACTGGCTTGGCTAACAGTGCCACGTACACTCCTGATTACAGAGGAAATTGACGAGCAGTGCCCCAAAATCGTTCCCTTCTTCAAGGTCACCGGGTAATAATTGACATTCATTACCCTCATTGGCACAAATTTATCAGCACGCAACAAGGTTTTTCCTAGTGCAATTCCTCGTCCAATTTTCTCATCATGTAGCTTGGGTTCGAACATCACCACGTTTCCACTGCTCGCACCTCCATCCAGGCGAGCCTCCAAAATGGTTTCAGCCCTCTCCGGTACGCTTACGTCTTCAGCCAGCAGAACTCGAACCATTTCTTCATTTCTTCCATGAAGTACTAGCTCTTCTCCGTTCACACGAAGGACGCCGTCTTTAAAATTCAGCTCGAATCCTCTAGAATTCATGATGTCCATTCCAATTATTATCTCGTCCTCAATATCCGCTACCAGAGCCCGGTGTTTCACTGTAGTGCTGCCCAAAGTCAGTTCAATTGGAAGTTCACCATACACAGTTGCCGGCTCTCCTGTTGCTGTACGTAGCTTCCAATTCGATTCGATTCTTGCCGGTGTTTTGGCAAAAGTAGGTCCAAGGATTGTCCTAGTCGCACCCGTATCAAGGAGCATGGTGCGAGGCTCGTTGTTAATGAGACCGTCTACAAAGACCCCTTTGTCTTGTCTTTGAAGTACAGCGACATATGCATTATTAACTGGTGCTTGTTGGATACGGGCTGACGAATGCTCCTTCTTGATCTTCATCGTTGATGTCAATTTTTTCAATGTTTGATATTTGCTACGCACGTGCCCAAGTTCTCTACAATTTCGGCATCGAATCAGTCTTCTCTCAGGCACAACTTCCTTCAGCACTTTTCGCATCACAGCTTCCATATTAGTAGGCTCCTGTGGCTGTGGGTCTTCCTCGATCATCCGGACTCTACCCTGGCTTTTGCAGGATTGCTTTGCTGCTTCGAATTCCAGAGCGCGTGCAAATGCATCCACGAGATGTGCGGGGTGAGCTAGTGTTAGGGCTTGCCGGGTTTCCTGGTCACGAAGTCCATCCAAAAATGCTTGGACCGCTAGTCGCTCCATTACATTTTCCGGTGTAGCTGGGTACGCAAGACGAACCAAGCGTGCAATATCTGCTTTAAATTCTTGCAACGACTCGCTTGATTTCTGGCATCGGTTTTTCAGCTGTGAGTGATATACGTGTTCAAGGTGGGCTTGGCCATAGCGAAGTTCCAAGTGTTTTACCAGCTGTTCATAGTCTTCCTGTTGTTGGGCGGTGAGCGTTTGTAAAATATTTGTTGCTTCGCCACGCAATGCCAGTGTCAATGCTAAAGCTTTTTCCCCAGCATTCCATCCATTTGCTTTGGCAGCAGCTTCAAATTGTCTGTGGTAGTTTGACCATGGAGTATTTCCGTCGAACTGAGGCGGTTTCAATGAGAGCTTTCCTGGTTCCGAACTGACCTTGAAATCTTTGATGTCTTTTTGAACTTCCTCCAATTTAGTACTCAGGTCCGGCATTGAATTTCTGTTGGAAATTTCTGGAATGTGCACAGAATCCATTCGCTTTTCTAGCTCACTAAATTTTTCCTTTATCTCATCGTGGAGCGTTTCCTTAATTTTTTTTATTTCTTCTTCCATTTCATCTTTGATTTTCTCCATCTCTGTTTCAACAGTTCCCATTCTTTCTTCCAACCGATTCGCCACACTGCAAACTTCTTCTTTCAAGCTTCTCGAATTTTCTAGAAGCTCTTCTCTCAAATTCTCCGAGCTTTCTAGAAGCTTCACTTCTAAATTTTTCGAATTTTCGTGAAGCTTTTCTTCCAGGCTCTTCACATTTTCTTGAAGTTCCTCTTTTAGACAATTCGAATTTTCTAGAAGTTCTTCTTTCAGGCTGACCGAGTTTTCTAGAAGCTCTTCCTCCAGACTCTTTGAATTTTGTAGAAATTCCTCCTTCAAACTCACAGAATTTTGTTGAAGTTCCTCCTTCAAACTCACAGAATTTTGTTGAAGTTCCTCCTTCAAACTCACAGAATTTTCCAGGAATTTATCTTCCAAGGATTTCGTGGTCTCGTCGAGTTTATTCATTATGAAACTCAAATCAACTCCAGAAACTTCGAATAAGAACGTTTCGGGGTCTTCTCCTTCTTCAATCAGTCCATCTGCAAGTCTTTTCTGGAGTACGGCCTTCTTTCCAGTTGTTTCTAACTCTCGCTCCTCTAACTCTTGCTTTAATTCACTAACTTTAAGGTCAACTAGGTGAACTCTTCTCGGAAACATTTTGTCTCTTATTGTCTTTGCCGAAATATCAGTCTATTATTTATTTCACACAAAAAGTTTTCAGTTTATTGTCCCGCGACGCGCAAAACTGTCCACTTTGCACTCAATTGTTCAACGGGTCACTCACTAACTGTCTATTAGGCGCGATAAATGTCTATCAGTTTTTCAACGCGACGAACACTCTTTAACACTTGTTTATTTCAAACATCCGACTTCTGACAACAAATGTAGTAAAACTGCACTAACTAATTTTCCTAATTTATTTAAAACACTATTTACAACAATTATTTACTAAAACATTACTTCACTATTTTATTTCTACGGTGTCAGTCTCTATCTGCGAACTCTGGAACTGTAACTCACTCTCCATTCTGCCTGTCCCGCTTATATACTCCCAAGCAGTTTCCATTGACGGCTCTCGAATATTCAGGGGTATAGAACATTTCGTCTAGATGGCTCTTCGAATAGTATCGAACAATCGATTATTCCAGCTTGTTCTCGGCGATGCGTACGCCAGCAGATATGCAGTTGTAGTTGAACGAGGGTGCATAATTAATAAGATCAGGGCCGGTCTCGGGGCCGGTCTCGAAATCGTTACAATATGCTGATTTGTTGTCCATCCCGAAGCTTGTCTAAGGTTGCCGAAATATAGCATAATGTGTAGGCATCTCGTTCAGATACTTGGTTTAATATCCGATAGTCAACACAAAATCTGTAAGAGTTGTCCTTATTTTTAACTAATGTAATAGGAGAAGACCAAAGACTGGTTGTTCGTTCAACAATTCCTTCTGAAAGTAGCTGATTCAATTCTGCATCAATGTATGTTTTCATTACCGGACTGACCGGATGATATCTTTGCTTGATAGGTGGAGCTGAAGTTTTTATGACATGATGAACTAGATCTGTATATCCAAGTTTGTCGACCATTTCCATGAAAGCTTTTTTCACAACTTCATGTAATATTTGTGACTGCTCAGTTGTTAATTGCACCTCGGACTGTAAAGCTATTGAATCAATAGGAACTTGAGGACTATTTGCAAGGACCCATTCTCCCCTTTGAATATCAGGAATGATTTCCAATTTTTTCCAAAAATCTATACTCAAAATCAAAATATGAGGTAAAGCTGGGATGATCAAAGCTGAAATAATTTTCACACGATTTCCCAATTTCATGAATTTATTTTATTTTAAGGTTGTCTTTTCAACATTTCCCAGCCAGGACCCCCGACTATTGTATTTGAAGCTCCTGAATCCTGAAGGCCAAGCAGATTGATATCAAAGATCGAAACTGACAGATAGGGTCGTTCATTATCTTACGCATGCGCCAGAACATGATCAAGACTAAGTTTCTGTTTATTGGACAGACAAAGACCAGCCGAGTAGAGTACGGAGGCACATTTGCGGCTATTTATAGACTCCTCAATTAGTTTCCCGACCGGGCATTACATTTAGGACAAGTTCTAACTGTGAAATTTGGAACACTACATTTGAAACAATATTTCGTTTAACCAGCAGATGCGGGACATTGTCTGGAAGTATGCCCTTGACCTTTACAGTTCCAACAAGTAATTATGGTGTCCACTTGACTAGATGAAGTAGATGACACTTCTGCTTGAATGTATGCCAAGTCTGGTTCCATAAGATAATTTTTATTTCTTGGAGGTGGGACAAAAGACTCAGTAGCTCCCTTGCGCGCTTCTAGTTGACGACCTAATTCTGAAAGATGATTCATTGAATCAATTTTAGTTAGTCCCAACTGACTTTGATAAAAAGGTGATATATTTCTGAGCAAAATTTTTAATACCGGCTTCGTCATGCACTGGAATTGTCAATCTGTTAAACATGTTTTTCACTACCGCAATATACATTCCCATTGTCTCACCAGGACCTTGAGTTCTTTGCTTCACCTCTTGGAATGATTTTTCATTATAATTGGGAGGTAAAAATTGAATGCGCAACTTCTTCACAAGGTTGGACCAAGAATTAATAGTTTGCCTAACAGACCTATACCGACTGAGAGCCTTTCCAGTAAAAAGGTCACTAGCTGAAGTATACAATTGAGCTTCCGTAATATTTCGAGAAATACAAAGCTCCTCAACATTTTCTAAAAAGGCACTAAGTGAACCACGAGAAATATCACTATCAAATTTATTAATATTTCATTTGGAAACAGGCACACCCTTACAATGATTGGAAGAAGTAGAAGGAGTTGGTTGGCTAACTACCTGAACAGCTATGTCATCATCAGGCTCTTCTGACTCT
This sequence comes from Chrysolina americana, assembly GCA_958502065.1. Classification (NCBI taxonomy): domain Eukaryota; kingdom Metazoa; phylum Arthropoda; class Insecta; order Coleoptera; family Chrysomelidae; genus Chrysolina; species Chrysolina americana. Next base: position 41,087,795 of record OY293418.1, read on the forward strand.
GAAGCATTCGACATAACAGTTGATGACTAAAGTACAGTCAGTTCCAAAGGTGTAGAATGTTGTGACAACCTTTTATATTTCCTTCGGATTTCCTAGTTCGAATTGACAATTTAGAAGGTCCACTAAATGTTTTGACTTGGCTGCATGCATCATCCAAAGTTGCAACAGCTCGTTCAGCTCGTTTGAACAAATGAATAAGTTTTGTAGTGATTTAAAAAAATCTGTATCTGACTCATCACCTGTAAAACTTGAGATCAGAGTTTGTATTTTTGTAATTTTTAAAGAAATATAGGTTGAATAATCTTTAAATGAAAATGGATGCTGAGGATACTTGATATTTGTTGAACTCTTTTCTAATTTTAAATAACTCCAAAACATTTCCTCATATCAGCCACAAGAGTTTGATCAGTGACTCGCCAAATAGCCAATTCATAAGTTAATTCTTCCTTATCGTGACGCTCTATTTGAAGTTTGCCTTCCGTAATGAACAAAATTTCCTAAAAAAGTTAATAGAAGAAGAAATATCCCAAACAGTATACCCTCCAAGAGAAAAAAATCTTTAAACCACATTCTCCTCTTTCAGAGAAAAAAATTATTATATGAATGGGTACTGAAAATGTGTCACTCTGTATATCAATACCACAACAATGATCCTCAAAAAAAATACCAAGAATTATACACAGACTATTAGAGTCAACCCTGTATAAACAAAGCACTTTAAGCCTGTCAAATAGAGGGAAAAAAATATAGATTACAAATTCATTGTTCATATCACCCTGTATAGAAAATATAACGTGTAACTGAATCACCCTATATCTTAGAGAAAAACCAAAAAAATATTCAATAACTTATGTACCCTTAAACGTTGGGCGCCAGTTTGCCACCGTCATACAATTAAAGTAATCTAGTAGGCGAGATCAACACTCACGCTTTTGACAAGTATTCAAAAGCTGGTAGAGTGACAGGGTAGGTAGGCTCGCGGCTAAGCTCCAGTTTAGCTTAATGGCGCATCTGGCTAACCTTCCTGTGACATGCTCCGAATTCTTCAAAAAACACAGAGCATAGTGGTCGGTAGTAGTCTTCACAGGTTTGCCATAAATGAAATGTCGAAAATAGGTCAGCCCCAAATCACCACCAAAGCTTCGAGTTCCGAAATCGTGTATTTTTTCTCACTTTCTGTCAATGTGCGACTTCCATAATCAATAGGGTGCATTTTTCCTTGGAATTCTTGTAGAAGTATTACTCCTAAACCTTCTTTGCAATGCATCGGATCCCAACTCGCATTCAATTTCTGGTATGAAATGCGCTAGTACTGGGGCCTATGTAAGTTTTTTCTTCAGTATCGAAATTGCTTCCTCCTCATCTCCGTTCCAATAAAATTCCGGTTCGTTTTTTGTTATTTCATAAAGAGGCCGTGCGATAATTGAGAAATTTTTTATACATTTTCTGTAGTAATTTGTAAGTCCTAGAAAACTTTGTGTATGTCTATTAGTTTTTGGTTTTGGAAATTGAGAAATAGCCAATAATTTTTCTGGATCTGGGTATATACCTTTTTCGTTGATTATATGTCCTAATACCTTGACTTAATCTAGCCATTCGAAGTATTTCGAAAACTTTCCTCAATCTCGAAAAATATTCACTTATAATACCACAAGAGCTTCAAAATTATCGGGTATTTCCCGATAGGTTCGTTGCAAACAAATGAAGGAGTCAAGTTTTTCAGGTTAAAAAATCACGAGCGCGAAGCGCTAGTGATTTTTCCTGAAAAACTTGACGACTTTATTTGTTTGCAGGGAACCTTGAGGGAAATGCCAGATAATTTTGAAGCTCGTGTGGTATTCGGGGGATTATTTTTCCGTCCTAAATGTCGGCCAATAGAATTGCACCATGAGACGAAATGTACAGTTAACAAATAAGAATTGTTTTTATTGTACCTTCTTTATAGTCTTCTCCATCCATTTTCTTCATATTGTAAGCGTAATCTTTCATAATGTTTGCCAATTGCGCTTCACTCGTTTCAGCACTCAATGTGTATTCCCTCTCAGTACAAAAAGTAGAAAATTGGTTCCAAACTGTTTTTTTTTGCCTTCTCCGTATTAATGGGAACATTTCCTTTGACTTTTTTATTGATGGTGGACAGAGAACAAACTCCAACTCATTTTCATGCAAAATCTCCAATTTTCACAATTGAATTCAACTTGTCAGTTTGACGTGTGGTTAATTTGACTGGATCATGTTTTGTTTTTTATATATAGCAACTACCAGAGAAAATTTTCAAAAAATTATCAGTATAATACCATGTAGGTTGTACCACGTGACGTCGAATGGTGCAATTCTATTGGTCGATATTTGGGTCGGAAAAATAATCAGAAAAAGATTCGGAAAATACTATAACATCATCCAGATAAACCAGTACCTTGGACCATTTCATCCCTTGAAAAACTCTATCAGCTAGATCTGAAAATGTAGAAGTGACGTTACAAAGCCCGAAGGATAATTTAGTAAATTCGTATAGTCCAAATCCAGGTGTGACGAATGCTGTGTACTCTCTCGATTTCTCTTCTATCCCAACTTGCCAATATCCGCTGAACAAGTCGAATGTGGAGAAGTACTCAGATTTTCAGAAATATGTAAGAACTTCATCGATATTTGACAACGGATAGTTTGACTTCTTGGTGATATTGTTTAATTTCCTGTTGTCTACACAAAACCGCGTTTTTTCCTGTTTCCTTTTTTCTTTACCGAAACAATAGGGCTTGAATATGGAGACTGTGATGGTCTTATAATACCTACCTCCAACATTTCTCCAACAAACTAGGTCATTTTTTGTTTGATTCACATATTCCTCATTTTTTCTATTGACTATTTGGTTGATACCATTTCTTAACCTCACAAAATAATCCATGTTTATTTTTCGTTGGTTTTCTATTTCTCCAATTCTCTAATGAAAAGGCCTCACGTATCCATTTTCAAACCGATTTCTCCGAGATTCATATTCTCTATGCACTGCCCTTCAATACGTATTCAATTCTATTTTGTCCCTGGTGTTCGAATTATTTTGCCGCTTATTACCGTACTCATTTGAAGACAAATTCGCGTAGACATTTTCATATCGTATTTGGAAAGGAAGAGTTATACCAAGTGATCCCTGACTCAAATTGATAAAACTTCAGTTTAGATTTATAACGATTTGTGTTATCTCAAAAATTCCATGCCTAAAATTAGATCACACGGTAGATTTTCGATAACTAAATCTTTACAATACGTTTTCATTCCAACCAATTTTAAATTTATATTTGAGGTCCCTAAAACTGGTACCCTGAAACCACCTGCTGTCAGTACATGTTGTGAGTACCGTAATTTTTGGAAATTTTCAACGAATTGACTTAACACTATATTATGATCTGACCCCGTATCAAGAAATATGGTTGCTTTTTTATTATTAAGAAATCCATTTATTTTGAGAATACCCGTTTCTTTATTTACGAGGGAATTTGACTCAGCGTTTAACCCTACGTAACTTTTTTTCGGATATCTGGTTTGTACTGTCAGGATACCCGGGACACTAACTGAAACACCTGATATTCACCCAAAACTATGTATTACCGCTCTCGTACAAAGTCAGTTTAAGACTGATTCACTTAAGTATATCTCATTCACATGACTCAATCCTTACATCACTAACAGTAAACAATCAGCGCTGCATAGGAGTATACAGTGTGATACTACTACCCTACAGTACCAAAAAGTCATACAAGAAATTGTTTTTTTCTCATCGAAACATAATTTATCCTGATTTAAATGATACCAAAAATTTCCTATTCCGTCGTATTTTCCGTAATTCTCTATGTCTTCAATATTATAAACTATTTCTTTCAAATCATTCATATTTGTCTTCGCATTCTTCAAGACTCGATAGGGAGGGTAGAATCTGCTAAGAAGTCCCCGTTCGAAATGTCTCAGAAACGTCTCTACGCTCATGTCTGGGTCAAAATCATAAGCTAACTCCCCAACATCATACAAATATTTTTGTATTCTTTCATTTTCGTCCTGTCCTTTATTATGCAGTTTCCATTCTTGTTTTTTCAAATAATCTCCATTGCCAAATTCTTTCAGAAAATAATTTTCAAGGTCACAACATGTTTTCTTAAAATGTTCCGATTTTCTTTTGTATGATTCGAGCCAATAATATCCAGCACCTATCAGGTATACTCCAAAGTAATAGATTCACAACGCATCTGTCCATGCATTCGCTGCAGAACATTTTTCGTAATGCTTCAGAAATTCATAAGGGCAATCTTTCCTGGGATCAAAATTCCTTGGTGCTACGAATTCTGGAAGAACAGCGGGCGTCCCTTTCTCCCTTGCTTCGGCCAACGTAGCATTCATTTTGAGTAGGGGGAGGGGAAGTTTCCGTAAATAGTATTAGTACACGTAGTGACGTAGTTGCTCTCATAAACCGTATTAACCAGGTATCACAATTTTAAACAACTTATTCTTTATAAATATCAATAGGAAGAAACAACAAAATAAAATACTTTACTGAAAAATAAATCATCAGTTGAACCTTTAAATCAATAGCATTTATGTAATCTTCATAAAATTCTCTCGAGTTTATTCTACGATATATTGTACCTTTGTCAAAGTTATTATTCAGAAATACTATTGTTGCACATACTTGGGAGAAATTCATTAACAACAAAACATATGGATCAGCAAATTCTACCTAGCCGACCGGAATCTAGGTCAAGTTTAAAATTACCATTAAGTGAAGTTGATTGAATACTATATTTTCGAATAGATAACAAAATATCAAAATTGGACCATTATGAAGAATGGATCCACAAATAAACCACGGCAGCCTCCACCACTTGTCGTGAATTGGGGTTGTTCACGACTAACTAGGCAGATTCTGAACCTTGAAAGATTTAAAGCACTTTGGAAACAATATAGAAAACAACATCTATTAGTCTACCTACAATTATTGTAAATTCAAATTCAATGGAAATAATTTAATGGATCTCTCGTTGTTCGATTTTAATAAATTTTGATAAACTAATTAGAAAAGACCTATACTTACAATCATAACTTTTTTAATCATTCCCTAAAGGTTCTGAATTTATATACTTCCCAACACCCTCACTACCTCTGGGCACGGCAGAGGCCTAACTTCTACTCCCCGATCGAACTATCAGTAGCCTTCTTTCAAACTCTTGTTTTTTGTTTAGAAAACGTAATTAGGACAAGTTGTGATTCAAGACAATAGTTTTATAAACACACCTACTGAATAATTGAGAAATATTTGATATTCGGTGTGTTCGAAAAATTTTTGACAATATTTCTCCACGAATTTTGAGAATGAGATTGAAATTATCAAATTATGACTTGTCAGTATGCTACAAGCCAGGTGAATCAATGTATATTTCTGATACACTTTCTCGGGCGTTTTTAAAAAAAAAAAGATCAAAATGATCATAAATCTGATGATGAAATTGAATATGCTGTCCACTCTCTTGATAACACTTTGCCGATGTCAGAAGAGCGAAAAAGACAGTTCAAGATAGGAACCTATCTTGATCCTCAACTGAAAATTGTCTCGAATTTCATTGTTAATGGATGGCCAATCCAGAAATATAAAATAACTGTAAATATAAGGAAGTTTATGAAACTTAGAGAACAATTATTTGTGTATGACAACCTTATATTTTTAAATAACAAACTTGTGTCATCCCACAATCCTTAAGAAGGGAGATGTTGAAATTAATTTACGAGGTGCACTGAGGAATGAAAAAACTGAGGCTCAAGTACGAAGAATATTTTATTGGCACGGGTTAACAACCGATATTGAATCCTATATAAAGTCATGCAAATCGTGTGAAAATTATGCCAGAAAAACCCTAAACAAACTGTGCTACCATATCCATTACCAAGCAGACCATGGGAAAGGGTTGCTACTGACATATTTACTTATGGAGAAAAGAGTTATGCTGTTTTATTTGACTTTTATTCCAACTGGCCTGAACTTTTACCAATCAAAGACAAAAGTGCCAATGCAGTAATCAGTCAATTAAAACTGTAATCTCTAGATTTGGGTTCCAAAATTATCTCCAATGTGATAGAGTTCCCTATAATTGTGACAAATTTAAAAACTTTAACAAAGAGTGGAGTAGTAAGAAGTCCACATTTTCCACGTTCTAATGGACTAGCAGAAAAAGCAGTCTCTAATTCAAAAAAGTTGATAAAAAACAATGAATGAATCTAAAAATATTGATTTGAAATCAGCATTATTGAATTATAGAAATTATCCTCTTAAGAATATGAGCTATTCCCCATCACAACTGCTAAATAGTCGAATATGCTAGAATAAAGTACCTGCAAATGTAGACTAAAACCCCATCTGTGCGTTAACGTCAAGGAAAAAATACAAGCCAAACGTGATGCGAATAAAAATTATTTCAATAGATATGCCAAAGATTTAAAACCCTTAAATGTTAATGATGATGTCACAATTCATGATCGTATTACCAATACATAGAAAACCGACAAAATTGTAGATGAACATGTTACTCCAATATCCTATATGATACAGGATTCTCATGGTAATACTCTTAGAAGGAACCGATATGATATAATGGAATCAAAAAATCCATATCCTATCACTAGTGAACCCCTTGATTATTCAGATAATAATATTGTACCTTCAAATAGTTCTTCTAAGAGTGGTATCACACCAGATATTATCTGTTTCGAACCCGTCATACACACTCCTTCTCAAAGTTTTCAGTCAAACAGGGTACCTAACTAACAATAACCCAATTGAGTATCCCCTCATTCCTCCAGTTAGTGACACTGTATTCACAAGGTCTGGACAAATCATTGAAAAACCACATAAACTTAAACACTGATAAAAAAAATATTGAAAAACTTGAAAGCCAATGATTGTTCTCAAGTTTTTGAACATTTTAGCCTTGGCTGAAAATTGAAGAACTTTGACAGTTCGTGGAATGTCCTTGAAGTTTTGGAAAATTTGGGCTTCACAAATCGAGTTTCAGTCTACTGGATACGCGAACATGTCGGAGCACAATTCTGTTCTATAGATAAGTGGCTTACATGTACTTAGGTCCATCACCGGTATGAACATTAAATAATCATCATCTATCGATGAATTTTTCAGAAATTGAAAGAATGTGATGGAGGCCAGTTCTGTTATCATATATCGGGATTGGATACAGTTGATAAAGGGTGTAGGTTTGAGGTTCCATTAGTGGGATTTTTAGGACGAATACTACATTTGCATCCGTTTGAAATGCTTCAATTTCTATAATTTCGAGGTATTGTGCAATTTTGGAAAGTTTTGGTTGAAGTGGGAGATTATTTCTTCGTAGGTTTTGAAATATTTCCTGCAATGCAGTGACTATAAATGGTCTGGTGTAACAATTGAAGAGTGAATGTTATTCAAACGCGCAAATGTTATTGACGTTTTCTTCGAGGAATAGAAAGCTTTCCATTAATTTTTCGCAAATATCAAAAAGTGTCAGTTTTGCTTCAACTTGACTAATTCTATCATTCAATTCACTTATCGTATTTTCTATGAGTTTAATGTCGTCGTTGAAAGTCTTTTCATCGACTTGTAGTTCTCGAATACTAATGTTGAAATTTTGAATGACAAAGGTTGTCACTGATATTTGATATTTCAATAAATTTTCCTTTAAATGTTCATCGTTATTCAACCTGTTGATACAGTTCGTATAGTATTCACCATCCGAGGCGTCCAAATTGTCAGCGATTGATTTGAAAATACTACCTATACCATCAATTAGGCCTCTTTTATAATATATCTTTTAGTGTCTATTACGATTTCTTCGAGTTTTTGATCGATGGAATTTGAAATTTGGGTGAGAAGACTGAAGTGAGTTTTTACTTCAGATCGAAATTCGTTCATACTATGTCCGGTGAATTGTACTATAATAATAAGTGCTTCTGAAATTTTACGGTTGTTTTCGTATGCATTTTTAAACACGGAAATGTCTTTGTTCACAAGTAAAGTCCATTTGTCATTAGTTAGAATGATATTTCTATTTTCATGGTAATATACACCAACGGTGTTATTATAATAATAATACTCCATCATAAAAACTTGTTGAGTGGACCCAAATGCATAGCCTGTGCGGGTAGAGGACGGCTATTATTATTATTATTTGCCGTGATCGGATTTATTTGGTATTGAGACACTACTGAAACGAACAGCAGCAACAACCTGAAAACAAATTAATCTTCAGTTTCAGTGTAAGGTTTCATACGGTCAAAGTTTACTTTCGATATTTGATTGGTTTTGAGGTTTAAAAGAATCGCGGAGTTTTCAAGAATTTGTTCTATTATGAAGGGTCCGATAAATTTGTTTTGTAATTTGTCTTTTATTTGGGATTCCTTCACAAAGACTTTGTCCATAACTTTATAGTCCGGGGGTTCGCCTGATATATTCCAGTCGAAACGGGCTTCAGTTTTTCTTTTTGTCTCATTGCACGTTCGCGAGCAATTCTGTAAAGATGGGAAATTTTGTTATTGAGGTCTTGAATATATTTCGTAATGAGTTTTTCTTGATTGTAGAGGGTTTCAGGGGGTCTACTAGCTGTGTGCCCAAAAACTTACTCATGGGGATAAAACCATGTGTTTTATTCACAGACTTGTTGTAGCAAATTACTGCGTATGGGAGGATATTGAATGGGTGTTCGTCTGGATGTTCGGCCATATGTATCCGAATCATTTCGAGTAGGGTTGCGTGGAATCGTTCTACCGAACCGTTCGATTGGGGATGATTCACACTGGAATAAGTAAGTTTTATGTCATAGGAAAGACAAAGATCTTTTACGACTGCATTGTCAAATTCTCTGCCATAGTTGCAGTGAATTTTAAAGGGGGTTCCATAATGTTGAAAATATCCAATTAAGGCATTGGCTACGGTACGTCCTGTTTTGTTTTCTAATGCGTATACTTGCGTAAATTTTGTCAGTTCGTCTCGTATGCTGAGTATATAATTTCTAGTCGGAATTTCTACTATGTCTATGTATAATCTTTTGAATGCAGTTCTAGGAGTTTCGGTTATTACGAGGGGATTATTAAGATTTTTTCAAAATATTTTGTTTTTTTGAAAAATTTCACACGTTCTGATATAATTTTCGAATGACAAGAGTCCTGGTGCTCTTTGGTTTGGACGAAGAGTTGATATCAAGAAACTCAAAAGTTTTGGATGTGAATGCTATGTATTGATTGAGAATCACAGAAGAGCGAAGACAGAGAAAAAGTCGAATAAGGGAATCTACTTTGGATACAAGTTATAGAATTAACATTGCTGAGAAAAATTATGTTGGGAGTTCTGATAATGTAATATTTGATGAAAAGTTAAGACCAGAAAGGGGATATACAGTACATGAATTGAATTTAGAAGAAAATCAAATTTCAGGAGAAGAAGAAACTTATGAAGAAGAGACTAGTGTATTTAACCATATAAATTATGGAGATGAAAACCTAGACAAAAATGCAAATAATAGTACAAGAAAATTGAGAGACAAAAGAGATATCAGGAAACCTCTGAAGCTAGATGATTATGTTTTGGAATATTCAACTGATGATGAAAATTAAAACATGGCCCTGATAGGCGATAATGGAGCAATTGGGAAGCACTGAAGGACAAAATCCTGAAAGTAGCTATGGATGATGAATTTCATTCATTATTTAAAATGAGAACATGGGAGTTAGTGAAATGATGTGAAACCATTGACCTGTAGGTGAATACTCAGAAAGGAAAAAGATGGAAAATTCAAAGCCAGAATGGTAGCAAGAGGATTAGAACAGAAGCAAGGTATCGACTATACAGAAGCTTTCAGTCCAGTTGCTCGGCATGTATCTGTGTGACGTTATTAGCTGCGGGGTTAGCCCAGCACAATTGAGTACGTCCAGGATTCAGGTTTTCTTTGTGGTGCTCCTGATCACCTCATATGATTTCTCATTTGCTCTGGCAGTTCTTCGACAGTTCCATCATCATCAAAACCTACTGCTCGATGTCGTTCTTGCAAATCTTCCATACGAAATTTATAAATGTCGCTCAGGCGAAACTCAGACATAATGGACAATCTGCTACTGAATCTGGCTATCAAAAGAAACTAAAAGTTCCTACTAGGGCGCCTAAATTTTGACGTTATTAGCTGTGGGGTTAGCCCAGCGCAATTTAGTACGTCCAGGTTTCGGGTTTTATTTACTCTTAAAGCCAAATTCAATACAGTAAATAACCAAAAATAGTACAACAGAGTTTATTGCCTATTATGTATAATTCTAACGTGTTCTAAGTAATGAATATATGTCAATACTTTGTTTCTTCTCCAATGGTTTACGGCCCACAAATACGGGAATACGGCGACTGCTATCAATTATCAACTCGTCTAGGTGGCGAAATCTCTGAATTCGTCAGACAGCGGATTACGGTCCAAAATTACGGGAATACGGATGCTGCTATCATTTATCAATACGTCTAGATAGTTGAAGTCCCTGAATTCATCAGACAGCGGTGGTAGAGATTCACAATGCGGGAGGATCATTCGGTTTCGGTATTACCCAAAAGAAATATTTTCACAAGATAGCGTATAAGATCTTATAATAAAACGCAAGATCAACCTTGAGGGCGGTATAGACGGTCTGTGATTTAGCGTCGTGTGAAAACGTATCAAAAATCGCAAAATTGAACCTGGAGGCGGTATGGACGGCCTGTGATTCAGCGTCGTAGATAAAAGTACCTAAAACCCAGGAGAGACCATAAATAAAGTCTGTTTAGGTGGCCTTTGATTTGGCGTCGTATTAAAGCGTACCTAGAACGTAGGATTGACTCTGAGGGCGGTATGGATGGCCTGTGATTTAGCGTCGTAGTTAAACGAACCTAAAACCAAGGAGAGACCGTAAATAAAGTCACTTCAGGCGGCCTGTGATTTAGCGTCGTGTTAAAACGTACCTAAAGCGCAGGATTGACCCTGGGGCGGTTTGAACGGCCTGTGATTTAGCGTCGTAGTTAAACCTACCTGAAACCCAGTGGAGACAGTAAATAAAATCAGTTTAGACGGCCTGTGATTTAGCGTCGTGTTGAAACGTACCTAAAACGTAAGATTGATCCTGAGGGCGGTATGGACGGCCTGTGATTTAGCGTCGTAGTTAAACGTACCTAAAACCTAGAAAAGGTCGTAAATAAAGTCAGTTTAGGCTGCCTGAGATTTAGCGTCGTAGTTAAACGTAGCTAATATCCAGGAGAGACCGTAAATAAAGTCAGTTTGAGCGGCCTTGGGGGCGGTATGGACGGCTTGCGTTAATATCAACAACGTTATCAACTATCATGACAATATATCGAAGCAATTTATGATAGGCCCTATTAGCGTCGTCATTAAAAACGTACCTAATAGCACCAATACATAAAACACTATAAGCTTTCGAAGTCAGTTTCCTCGATGAAACTTCCTAATAAAAGTGGTACGGATATTAAATAATAATAATAATAATCATAATAATGAGTATAGATGCAGAGCGTGTCGTGGGGCAGCTGAGATCATAATGCATTTGCTGTCAGTTTCTCCAGCTTATGCGGTCTCAGCCTATATCCACAGACATACCGCGGCCCTACAAGTGTTGTACTACCATCCACGACACTCGTATGGTGTAGACGAGACTCCGGTGTTGCCTTATGCTCCGGGGAATATTGAGTCCGTGGTGGAGAATGAGAAGTGCCGAATCTATTGGAACTATTCATTCCCCACCCTCAGGCAAATACAACCCAATAAGCCTGATGTAGTACTCCTCGACCATCAAAGTAGGACGATTTTCGTCATTGAGCTCTCAGCTCCTGGCGAAACGAACATCGTCCGAAAATAGGAGGAAAAACGGACTAAATATCGAGATCTTCTCTTTGAAATCCGCAGGCTTTAACCAAACCATTCTGTCAAGATGGTGGTTCTGATAATAGGGGTCCTTGGTGGAATGATGGACACACTGCTCTCAAACTTAAAAATCATACCGGCTTGCCGTGACATGGCAGAAATCCTAGCAGGGCGAATGCAGAAGGCCGTAATTCTTGGTTTACTCCGCCTACTCAGGACACATGACTGGGTCCGAGAATCATGTGCCGTGAGTAAACGGAGTGAGCCAAGAATAACGGACTTCTGCATTCTTCCGGCTAGGATAAAACTTGCGGAGTTCAAAGAGTAGATCCCGATATTTAGTCCGCTATTCCTCCTCTTTTCGGACAATATTCGTTTCGCCAGGAGCTGAAAACTCAATGACGTAAATCTTCCTACTTTGGTGGTCGAGAAGGACTACAACAGGCTTATTGGCTTGTATGTGCCTGAAGGTGGGGAATGAGTAGTTCCAATAGATTCGGCACTTCTCATTCTCTACAACGGACTCAATATCCCCCGGAGCATAAGGCAACACCAGTGTCTCGTCTACACCGTACGAGTGTCGTAGATGGTAGTACAACACTCGTAGGGCCGCGTTATCCATGTGGATATAGGCTGAGACCGCATAAGCTGGGCAAGCTGACAGCAAATGTATTATGGTCTCAGCAGCCCCACGACACGCTCTGCATCTAGTGTCAGGGACCTCTATACCCATCACGCGACTACGGTAGACGAGGGTGTTGAAGACACCATCATGGCAGTCCATTGTGAATCTCTCGGTTTCCAACTTCAGCCAACTTGAAATGAGAAAAGCGTTTCTGGATAAGCCAAGGTCTTCAATGTTCTTGAAGAAGACCCCTTGCATTGGCTTATCCTTATGTTGGTGTATGGGCTTGTCGCACTCCGCAGCTTCCGCGTGGGCTTTTTGCTGAACGGGGATTTAAACTCCTGATGACTTTACAGGCTCCATTCAGTACCATTCTGTTATGGAGACACTCCAAACTCAAAAGTCCACGGCCTCTTCGTTGTCTGGGGAAGTATTACCGTGGAACAGACGATTTGGGATGCAAGCTTCTATGAAGATGCATCATTTTGCGAGTTTTACGTCGAGTTGTCGCAGCTCTTCCTGAGTCCATATCATTACTCCAAAGGAGTAAAGTAGAATAGGGACAGCAAGCATATTAGTTGCAGCAACTTTGTTCTTTCCCGACAGTTCTGAAGACCAGATCTGTCGGAGTTTGGGATGATACTTGCCCCGGAGAGAGCTTTTGACAGTAGCTACCTCTTGGGTGTGGCATTGTTCCACCCCTAGGTAGGTATACGTCTCTGCGGAATCTAGATGATGTAGGATGCTTCCGTCTACGAGCTGAACGTCCTCTCCGTATTCCTCGCATCGTCCTCTTTTGAGATGAACCGTGGCACATTTGTCAATCCCAAACTCCATTCCGACAGCATGTGTGTACTCTTACACCACCCTTAAGGACTGGTGAAGGTCCATTTCTCCAGACGCATAAAGTTTAAGGACATCCATGTGAAACAAATGGGTGACCTTTTGCCTCCGGTTGCAGGGGGTGCCGCAGTTATATCTGCAGGTTTTTCGTAGTGCAACGGATAATGGCAGTAGTCAGATGCAGAAGAGAAGAGGGCTGAGGGAGTCTCCCTGAAACACGCACTTTCTAAAGATAACCTGCTCTGTTTGGACTCTGACTTGACCAGATGTTATGGTAAATCGAGTCCTCCAGAGCAGCTTCAGCTGTTCAATGCATCTAACTATTTGATCGAATACCGAAAGGCATCTGAATTCATGCGATGTTGTATCAAATGCCTTGCGATAATCGATCCAGGCCATTGAAAGGTTACGCTCATACTGCACGGAGTCCTGCGTGATGCATCTGTCGATCAGCAGTTCCTCCTCGCAGCTAGCGACCCCCTTCTTTGACCCTCTTTGCTCATATATCCGTTAATACACCGGCTCAACTCCGGAGAGTATTCGCATGTACGCGTGTGAACATCTTGTAACATGCGTTCAAGCATGTTATCGGTCTGTAGTTCTTCGGATCAGATAAATCTCCATTTTTGGGGATTAGCACGGTTCGCCCCTCAACAAACCAATCCGGAATCAGCTGCTCCCCATCTAGTCATGAGTTGAAAACTCTTGCTAGATGGTAGTGGGTACTTGGAAATTTTTTCCACCAATAGTTATTCAGGCCGTCAGGACCTGGAGCAGCAAAATTCTTCGAGCCTTTGAGGGACCGTCGATCTTCTTCCGGGGTTATCGGATTGCGCAGTTCATTGAGCTCAGGCTGACGAAGCCTCCTGCAGAAAGCTTCGAACTACGCTAGGGCTGGAGTATCTACGTTGAGTGGTTGCGGAAATTCCTAATTATCCTTACAGAAGGTTACTACCCGATCAGCCGCCGGCGGGTTTTCTATAACACGTGGAGGCTTTTGGAATAGGCGAGAAGGTTCATCGCGGAACTTCATGTTTTCCGCGATGCTTCTCGCCTGCCTGACTAGTGACTTTTTTGCAGCCTCCAGCATTCGTATCCTATCAAGACAGTGCTGTTTGATGGTTAACAGCACGCCTTGATTTAGTGTGTGGTGAGCTCGTCTTAAATTTGCGGCAATTCGCCGCACTTCGGTCTGCCACACACTGGATACGAGACGCGTGTTGTCTCGCTGACCTGATCTTAGCTTCCATCTTGTGAATGCGTCGCTCATGCCTCCCAATCAGAGGGTTGCTATCCCTTTTCTCCGTTTGGGACAGGGCCTAAGGGACGACATACACGACAGATTATTATTATTATTATTATTTTTCTTTGTCTGTTAGGAATTACCCAGTCAGGCCCTGTCTCCGGAGCCCCGATACTTCCGGAGGGCGCGCTGGTGTGTCATTAACCCCAGTAAACACTCCCCACGTCCATGAGGTAAGTAATTACTGGGTCCGAGAATCATGTGCCCTGAGCAGGCGGAGTGAACCAAGAATTACGGCCTTCTGCATTCGCCCGCCTAGGATTTCTGCTATGTCACAGCATGCCAGTATGATTTTTAAGTTTGAGAGCAGTGTGTCCATCATTCCACCAAGGACCTCTATTATCAGAACCATCATCTTTACAGAATGGTTTGGGTAAAGCCTGCGGAGTTCAAAGAGAAGATCTCGATATTTAGTCCATTTTTCCTCTTCTTTTCGGATGATGTTCGTTTCGCCAGGAGCTGAAAACTCAATGACGAAAATCGTCCTACTTTGATGGAGGAGGACTACATCAGGCTTATTGGCTTGTATTTGCCCGAGGGTGGGGAATGAATAGTTCCAATAGATTCGGCACTTTCCATTCTCCACAACGGACTCAATATCCCCCGGAGCATAAGGCAACACTGGTGTCTCGTCTACACCGTACGAGTGTCGTAGATTGTAGTACAACACTCGTAGGGCCGTGGATATAGGTTGAGACCGCATAAGCTGGACAAGCTGACAGAAAATGCATTATGGTCCCAGCTGCCCCACGACACGCTCTGCATCTAGTGTCAGGGACCTCTATACCCATCACGCGACTACGGTAGACGAGGCTGTTGAAGACACCATCCTGGCAGGCCATTATGAATCCCTCGGTTTTCGACTTCAGGCCACTTGACCTGAGAAAAGCGAAGGTCAGGTTTCTGGATAAGCCAAGGTCTTCAATGTTCTTGAAGAAAACCCCATGCATTGGCTTATCCCTATGTAGCTGTAAGAGCCTGTCACACTCCGCAGCTTTCACGTGGGCTTTTTGCTGAACGGGTTCCAACTCGGTGACAGAGTTTGGGATCGTCCGGTCAGTGTCGAATATGAGACCGAGTTCATCGTATGCACGGGTTGCTGCCTTGAAAAGAAATGCTCCAATCCCTGCTTTTTCATGATCACATACCAAGCAGATAACCTGCTCTGTTTGGACTCTGACTTGACCAGATGTTATGGTAAAGCGAGTCCTCCAGAGCGGCATCAGCTCTTCAATGCATCTCACTATTTGATCGGGTACCGCAAGGCATCTGAGAAAATGCATGATGAGCTCATGCGATGTTGTATCAAATACCTTGCGATAGTCGATCCAGGCCATTGAAAGGTTACGCTTGTACTGCACGGAGTCCTGCGTGATGCATCTGTCGATCAGCAGGTTCTCCTTGCAGCCAGCGACCCCCTTCTTTGACCCTCTTTGCTCATATATCCGTTCATACACTGGCTCAACTGCGGAGAGTATTCGCATGTATAAGATGCGTGTAAACATCTTATAACATGCGTTCAAGCATGTTATCGGTCTGTAGTTTTTCGGATCGGATAAATTTCCGTTTTTGGGAATTAGCACAGTTTGCCCGTCGACAAACCAATCCGGAATCTGCTTCCCCCCATCTATCCATAAGTTGAAAACTCTTGCTAGATGGTGGTGGGTACATGGAAATTTTTTCCACCTATAGTTATTTAGGCCATCGGGGCCTGGAGCAGCAAAGTTCTTAGAGCCTTTTAGGGCCCGTCGAACTTCTTCCGAGGTTATCGGATTGCACAGTTCATTGAGCTCAGGCTGACGAAGCCAACTGCAGAAGGTTTCGAACTGCGCTAGGGCTGGAGTATCTACGTTGAGTTGTTGCGGAAACTCATAAATGTTCTTCCAGAAGGTTTCTACCCGATCAGCCACCGGCGGGTTATCGACAACACGTGGTGGCTCTTGGAATAGGCGAAAGGGTTTATCGAGGAACTTCATGTTTTCCGCGATGCTCCTCGCCCGCCTCACCAGTAACTTTTTTTGCAGCCACCAGCATTCGTATCCTATCAAGACAGTGCTGTTTGATGGTCAACAGCACGCCCTGATTAAGTGTGTGGTGAGCTCGTCTTAGATTTGCGGCAATTCGCCTTACTGCGGGCGTGAAGGGCCTATTGGCCGCCACGTAGTCCGCCACACACTGAATACGAGACGCGTGTTGTCTCACCGACTTGATCTCAGCTTCCATCTTGTGAATGCGTCGCTCATTTCTCCCAATCAGAGGGGTGGTATCCCTCCTCTCCGCTTGGGACAGGGCCTGAGCGGCGTCATACAAGGCAGAGTTGATCTGCCAGATGTCAGCCTCTTCTGAGAGGACATCGTGAATCTCCGCATCCACCTGTGCCAGTTGTTGTGGCTTCAGGGGCTTAGTGTGATGAAGCGCCCTGCGGGTTCTGATGCCTTCCGTAAGTAGAACGTTGCGTGCGTCCTCTACAGCCAGATCGACACGTGGAATATCTGCCACTTCTGCCACTTCGTCAACCGGCTGAGGAGGAGCTCTGACATAGCCTCGTGCCCGAAGATGACATACATAATCCCTCAGGTTTTGGGTGGAAAAAGCGGCATGCTCAGGGTGTATCTCACACCACAGAGCATGCATTCTTGCCTTGTATCCTCTTCGGGCGGGCTCACTGCTCTCATAGCAATGCATAAAACCGCCCCTTAATTCATCCGTCCACTCAAAGCGTCCGATGTCGTTGCGGTCGTCGTCATGTGGCAATCCATCGTTTTGGGCCCCACCACCTTGCCTAGGTCCCCTCATCCGAAGGGGTCGGTTGTGGGGGCCTTTTTCTCGTTCATTTGGAACCGAGTATTAGGGTATACCGGGGGGTTAGCCTAGTATACCCACGGCCGACATCAGAGGGTTGCTCAGGAAAGTGGTCTTGGATGGTGGTTGGCCCTCCCTGCCTATTATTATAATTATTATTATTATTTAATATTCGTACCACTTTTATTGAGAAGTTTCATCGAGGAAACTGACTTCGAAAGCTTATAGTGTTTTATGTATTGGTGCTGTTAGGTAAGTTTTTAATGATGACGCTAATAGGGCCTATCATAAATTGCTTCGATATATAGTCTTGTTAGTTGATGACGTTGTTGAGATTGATGCAGGCCGTCCATACCGCCCCCAATGCCACCTTAACTGACTTTATTTACGGTCTCTCCTGGATATTAGGTACGTTTTAACACGACGCTAAATAACAGGCCGCCTAAACTGACTTTATTTACGGTCTTTCCTAGGTTTTAGGTACTTTTGACTACGGCGTTAAATCACAGGCCGTTTATACTGCCCCCAGGGTCAATCCTACGCTTTAGGTACGTTCAACTACGACGCTAAATCACAGGCCGTCCTAACCGCCCCCAAGATAAATCCTGCGTTTTAGGTACGTTTTAACACGACGCTAAATCACAGATCGCCTAAACTGACTTTATTTTCGGTCTCTCCTTGGTTTTAGGTTCGTTTAACTACGACGCTAAATCACAGGCCGTCCATACCGCCCTCAGAGTCAATCCTGCGTTCTAGGTACGCTTTAATACGACGCCAAACCAAAGTCCACCTGAACAGACTTTATTTATGGTCTCTCCTGGGTTTTAAGTACGTTTATCTACGACGCTGAATCACAGGCCGTCCATACCGCCTCCAGGTTCAATTTTGCGATTTTAGGTATGTTTTCACACGACGCTAAATCACAGGCCATCCATACCGCCCCCAGAGTCAATCCAGCGTTCTAGGTACGCTTTATTACGACGCCAAATCAAAGTCCACCTGAACAGACTTTATTTATGGTCTCTCCTGGGTTTTATGTACGTATATCTATGACGCTGAATCACAGGCCGTCCATACCGCCCTCAAGGTTTATTATTATAAGATCTGATACGATATCTTGTGAAAACATTTCTTTAGGGTAATACCGAAACCGAACGATCCTCCCGCATTGTGAATATCTACCACCGCTGTCTGACGAATTCAGGGACTTCAACTACCTAGACGTATTGATAAAAGATAGCAGCCTCCGTATTCCCGTAATTGTGGACCGTAATCCGCTGTCTGACGAATTCAGAGATTTCACCACCTAGACGTGTTGATAATTGATAGCAGCCGCTGTATTTCCGTATTTGTGGGTCGTAAACCATTAGAGAAGAAATAAAGTATTGACATATATTAGTTACTTAGAACACGTTAGAATTGTACATAATAGGCAATAAACTCTGTTGTACTATTTTTGGTTTTTTACTGTATTGAATTTGGCTTTAAGAGTAAATAAAACCTGAAACCTAGACGTACTCAATTGTGCTGGGCTTACCCCGCAGCTAATAACGTCACAATTTAGGCGCCCGAGCAGGGACTTTTAGTTCAATTTGTTTGCCAGATTCAGTAGAGTAGATTGTCCAGTATGTCTGAGTTTCGCCTGAGCGACATGTATAAATTTCGTAAGGAAGATTTGCAAGAACGACTTCGAGCAGTAGGTTTTGATGATGAAGGAACTGTCGAAGAACTGCCAGAGCAAATGAGAAATCATATAAGGCGATCAGGAGCACCACAAAGAAAACCTGAATCCTGGACGTACTCAATTGCGCTGGGCTAACCCCGCAGCTAATAACGTCACACAGATACATGCCGAGCAACTGGACTGAAAGCTTCTGTATAGTCAATACCTTGCTTCTGTCCAAATCCTCTTGCTACCAGTCTGGCTTTGAATTTTCCATCTTTTTCCTTTCTGAGTATCCACTTACAGATAATAGGTTTCACATCATTTGGATGTTTTACTAACTCCCATGTTCTCATTTTAAATAATGAATAAAATTCCATCATCCATAGCTACTTTCAGGTTTTTGTCCTTCAGTGCTTTCCAATTGCTCCATTATCGCCTATCAGGGCCATGTTTTAATTTTCATCATCAGTTGAATATTCCAAAACATAATCATCTAGCTTTAGAGGTTTTCTAATATTTCTTTTGTCTCTCAATTTTCTTGTACTATTATTTGCATTTTTGTCTAGGTTTTCATCTCCATAATTCATATGGTTAAATACACTAGTCTCTTCTTCATAAGTTTCATCGTCTCCTGAACTTTGATTTTCTTCTAAATTCAATTCATTTTCTGTATATCCCCTTTCTGGTCTTAACTTTTCATCAAATGTTACATTTTCAGAACTCACATCATAATTTTTCTCAGCAATGTTAAATCTATAACTTGGTGAATCTATATCGTATCCAAAGAAGATTCCCTTTTTCGACTTTCTCTCTGTCTTTGCTCTTCTGTGATTCTCAATCAATACATAGCATTTACATCCAAAACTTTTAAGTTTCTTGATATCAAATCTTCGTCCAAACCAAAGAGCAGCAGGACTCTTGTCATTTGAAAATTATATCAAAACGTGTGAAATTTTTCAAAAAACTAAAATATGTAGAAAAAATCTTAATAATCCCCTCGTAATAACCGAAACTCCTAGAACTGCATTCAAAAGATTAAACATAGACATAGTAGAAATTCCGACTAGAAATTATATACTCAGCATACGAGACGAACTGACAAAATTTACGCAAGTATACGCATTAGAAAACAAAACAGAACGTACCGTAGCCAATGCCTTAATTGGATATTTTCAACATTATGGAACCCCCCTTAAAAATTCACTGCAACTATGGCAGAGAATTTGACAATGCAGTCGTAAAAGATCTTTGTCTTTCCTATGACATAAAACTTACTTATTCCAGTGTGAATCATCCCTAATGGAACGGTTCGGTAGAACGATTCCACGCAACCCTACTCGAAATGATTCGGATACATATGGCCGAATATCCAGACGAACACCCATTCAATATCCTCCCATACGCAGTAATTTGCTACAACAACTCTGTGAATAAAACACATGGTTTTACCCCCATGAGTAAGTTTTTGGGCACACAGCTAGTAGACCCCCTGAAACCCTCTACAAATCAAGAACAACTCATTACGAAATATATTCAAGACTTCAATAATAAAATTTCCCATTTTTACAGAATTGCTCGCGAACGTACAATGAGACAAAAAGAAAAACTGAAGCACGTTTCGACCGGAATATATCAGGCGATCCCCTGGACTATAAAGTTAAGGACAAAGTCTTTGTGAAGGAATCCCAAATAAAAGAAAAATTACAAAACAAATTTATCGGACCCTTCATAATAGAACAAATTCTTGAAAACTCCGCGATTCTTTTAAACCCCAAAACCAATCAAATATCGAAAGTAAACTTTGACCGTATGAAACCTTGCACTGAAACTGAAGATTAATTTATTTTCAGGTTGTTGCTGCTGTTCGGATCAGTAGTGTCTCAATACCAAATAAATCCGATCACGGCAAATAATAATAATAGCCGTCCTCTACCCGCACAGGCTATGCCTTTGGGTCCACTCAACGAGTGATTATGAGGGAGTATTATTATTATTATAATAACGCCGTTGGTGTATATTACCTTGAAAATGGAAATATCATTCTAACTAATGACAAATGGACTTTACTTGTGAACAAAGACATTTCCGTGTTTAAAAATGCATACGAAAACAACCGTAAAATTTCAGAATCACTTATTATTACAGTACAATTCACCGGACATAGTACGAACGAATTTCGATCTGATGTAAAAACTCACTTCAGTCTTCTCACCCAAATTTCAAATTCTATCGATCAAAAACTTGAAGAAATCGTAATAGATATAAAAGAGGCCTAATTGATAGTATAGGTAGTATTTTCAAATCAATCGCTGACAATTTGGACGCCTCGGATGGTGAATACTATACGAACTGTATCAACAGCTTGAATAACGATGAACGTTTAAAGGAAAATTTATTGAAAAATCAAATATCAGTGACAACCTCTGTCATTCAAAATTTCAACATTAGTATTCGAGAACTACAAGTCGATGAAAAGACTTTCAACGCCGACATCAAACTCATAGTCAAGTTGAAGCAAAACTGACATTTTTTTATATTTGCGAAAAATTAATGGAAAGCTTTCTATTCCTCGAAGAAAACGTTGATGATATGCTAGATGCAATAACATTTGCGCGTTTGAATATCATTCACTCTTCAATTGTTACACCAGACTATTTATAGTCACTGCATTGCAGGAAATATTTCCAAACCTACGAAGAAATAATCTCCCACTTCAACCAAAACTTTCCAAAATTGCACAATACCTCGAAGTTATAGAAATTGAAGCATTTCAAACGGATGCAAACATAGTATTCGTCCTAAAAATCCCACTATCGGAACCTCAAACCTACACCCTTTACCAACTGTATCCAATCCCGATATATGATAACAGAACTGACCTCCTTCACATTCTTTCAATTTCTGAAAAATTTATAGCGAAAGATGATGATTATTTAATGTTCATACCGGTGACGGACCTAAGTACGTGTAAGCCACTTTTCTATGGAACGGAAGTGTGCTCCGACATGTTCGCGTATCCAGTAGACTCTAACTTCATATTTCAAGGACATTCCACGAAACTGCCAAAGTTCTTTAATTCTCAGCCAAGGCTATAATGTTCAAAAACTTGAGAACAGTGTTTGGCTTGTGATTATTTCCGAACCCTTACAAGTTACCGTGAATTGCCCCAATATGAACACAATAACTGAAATAATTTACAAGAATTCAATTGTAAAACTTCAGACTGAGTGTAGTGTCTTTATTGGAATTACGAAAGTTCAAGCTAACTTCCAGGGATCAAAATTGTCAAATATTACCTGTGGCACTCATCCAGTTGTAATCCCATACGAGTGTTGTGCGGATGTTCCCGAAAAATCACAACTTCCGAAACTGAAGCCGCTCCGATTGAACGATTTGAACATTGTATTACTCAGTAATCGTGGGCAACTTCCATTAAAAAGCCAAGTTCAAGAATATAGATAATTTTAATAAGAAGATAATGTCTCACTTCACATTCCTGATATTTTTATGACAGGTTCGAAATACTTGGTTACACTAGATTAGAACACATAAAACATAATACAAAGAACACTATACTAGGTATATCATATATCCCCCTTTCAAGTTTTTCAATATTTTTTTTTATCCGAGATTAAGATTATGTGGTTTTTTAATGATTCGTCCAGACCTTGTGACTACTGTGTCACTAACTGGAGGAATGAGGGGATACTCAATTGGGTTATTGTTAGTTAGGTACCCGGTTTGACTGAGAACTTTGAGAAGGAGCATGTATGACGGGTTCAAGACAGATAATATCTGGTGTGATACCACTCTTAGAAGAACTATTTGAAGGTACAATATTATTATCTGAATAATCAAGGGGTTCACTAGAGATAGGATATGGATTTTTTGATTCCCTTATATCATATCGGTTCCTTCTAAGAGTATTACCATGAGAATCCTGTATCATATAGGATATTGGAGTAACATGTTTATCTACAATTTTGTCGGGTTTCCATGTATTGGTAGTACGATCATGAATTGTGACATCATTATTAACATTTAAGAGTTTTAAATCTTTGGCATTTCTATTGAAATAATGTTCATTCGCCTCACGTTTGGCTTGTATTTTTTCCTTGACGTTAACGCACAGATGGGGTTTTAGTCTACATTTGCAGGTACTTTATTCTTGCATATTCGACTATTTAGCAGTGTGATGGGGAGTAGCCCATATTCTTTAGAGGATAATTTCTATCATTCAATAATGCTGATTGCAAATCAATATTTTTAGATTTATTCATTGTTTTTTTATCAACTTTTTTGAAATAGAGACTGCTTTTTTTGCTAGTCCATTAGAACGTGGAAAATTTGGACTACTTAATACAAGACTAAAATTCCACTCTTTGTTAAAGTTTTTAAATTTGTCACAATTATAGGGAACATTATCACATTGGGGATAATTTTGGGACCCAAATCTAGAGATTACAGTTTTAATTGACTGATTACTGCATTGGCACTTTTGTCTTTGATTGGTAAAAGTTCAAGCCAGTTGCATAAAAGTCAAATAAAACAGCATAACTCTTTCCTCCATAGGTAAATATGTCAGTATCAACCCTTTCCCATGGTCTGCTTGGTAATGGATATGGTAACAGAGTTTGTTTAGGGTTTTTTCTGGCATATTTTTCACACGATTCGCATGACTTTATATAGGACTCAATATCCGTTGTTAACACGGGCCAATAAAATATTCTTCATACTTGAGCAATAGTTTTTTCAATTCCGTGAAGTAATTTCAACATCTACCTTCTTAAGGATTGTGGGATGACAAGTTTGTTATCTAAAAATATAAGGTTTTCATACACAAATAATTGTTCTTTAAGTTTCATAAACTTCCTTATATTTTCAGTTATTTTATATTTCTGGTTTAGCCATCCATTAATAATGAAATTTAAGACAATTTTCAGTTGAGGATCAAGATAGGTTTCTAACTTGAACTGTATTTTTCGCTCTTCTGATATCGGCAAAGTGTTATCAAGAGAGTGAACAGCATATTCAATTTCATATTCAAGTCATAATTTGATAATTTCAATCTCATTCTCAAAATTCATGGGGAAATATTGTCAAAAATGTTTCGAACACACCTTATATCAAATATTTCTTAATTATTCATTAGATGTGTTTATAAAACTATTATGTCTTGAATCACAACTTGTCCTAATTACGTTTTCTAAACAAAAAACAAGAGTTTGAAAGAAGGCCACTGATAGTTCGATCGGGGAGTAGAAGTTAGGCCTCTGCCGTGCCCAGAGGTAGTGAGGGCATTGGAGGGATTTGGGAAGTTTATAAATTCAGAACCTTTAGGGAATGGTTACAAAAGTTATGATTGTAAGTATAGGTCTTTTCTAATTAGTTTATCAATATTTATTAAAATCGAACAACGAGAGATCCATTAAATTATTTCCATTGAATTTGAATTCACAATAATTGTAAGTAGACTAATAAATTTTGTTTTCTATATTGTTTCCAAAGTGCTTTAATTCTTTCAAGGTTCAGAATCTGCCTAGTTAGTCGTGAACAACCCCAATTCACGACAAGTGGTGGAGGCTGCCGTGGTTTATTTGTGGATCCATTCTTCATAATGGTCCAATTTTGATATTTGGTTATCTATTCGAAAATATAGTATTCAATCAACTGATGATTTATTTTTCAGTAAAGTATTATATTTTGTTGTTTCTTCCTATGGATATTTATAAAGAATAAGTTGTTTAAAATTGTGATACCTGGATAATAATGTTTATGAGAGTAACTACGTCACTACGTGTACTAATACTATTTACGGAAACTTCCCCTCCCCCTACTCAAAATGAATGCTACGTTGGCCGAAGCAAGGGAGAAAGGGACGCCCGCTGTTCTTCCAGAATTCGTAGCACCACGGAATTTTGATCCCAGGAAAGATTGCCCTTATGAATTTCTGAAGCATTACGAAAAATGTTCTGCTGCGAATGCATGAACAGATGCGTTGCGAATCTATTAATTTGGAGTATACCTGATAGGTGCTGGATATTATTGGCTCGAATCATACAAAAGAAAATCGGAAAATTTTATGAAAACATGGTGTGACCTTAAAAATGATTTTCTGAAAAAATTTGGCAATGGAGATTATTTGAAAAAACAAGAATGGAAACTGTATAATAAAGGAAAGGAAGAAAATGAAGGAATACAAAAATATTTGTATGATCTCAGGGAGTTAGCTTATGATTTTGACCCAGACATGAGCGTAGAGACGTTTCTGAGACATTTCGAACGGGGACTTCTTAGCAGATTCTACCCTCCCTATCGAGTCTTGAAGAATGCGAAGACAAATATGGATGATTTGAAAGAAATAGTTTATAATATTGAAGACAGAGAATTACGGAAAATACGACCGAATAGGAAATTTTTGGTATCAAACAATTTTTTGTATGATTTGTTGGTACAAACCAGATATCCGGAAAAAAGTTACGGAGGGTTAAACGCTGAGTCAAATTCCCTCGTAAATTAAGAAACGGGTGTTCTCAAAATAAATGGATTTCTTAATAATAAAAAAGCAACCATAGTTCTTGATACGGGGTCAGATCATAATATAGTGTCAAGTCAATTCGTTGAAAATTTCCAAAAATTACGGTACTCACAACATGTACAGACAGTAGGTGGTTTTCAGAGTACCAGTTTTAGGGACTACAATTATAAATTTAAAATTGGGTGGAATGAAAACGTATTGTAAAGATTTAGTTATCGAAAATCTACCGTGTGATCTAATTTTAGGCATGGAATTTTTGAGATAACACAAATCGTTATATATCTAAATGAAAGTTTTATCAATTTGAGTCAGGGATCACTTGATATAACCCTTCCTTTCCAAATACGATATGAAAATGTCTATGCGAATTTGTCTTCAAATGAGTACGGTAATAAGCCGTAAAATAATTCGAACAGCAAGCACAATATAGAATTGAATTCGTATTGCAGGTCAGTGCATAGAGAATATGAATCTCGGAGAAATCGGTTTGAAAATGGGTACGTGAGGCCTTTTCATTAGAGAATTGAAGAAATAGAAAACCAACAAAAAATAAAAATGGATTATTTTGTGAGGTTAAGAAATGGTATTAACCAAATAGTCAATAGAAAAAATGAGGAATATGTGAATCAAACAAAAAATGACCTAGTTTTTCCAGATATAGAAAACCATCGGAAAATGAACATTGAATATGAAGTGAGAAAGAGAAATTTCGAAAAATTTAAAGGAAATATTAGCCAAAAAGTTGATAGGAAAAATAAGAAGTTTGAATCTAGGAATACGGACGATAGCTTTGGTGAAGAGAAAGAATCAATTTTCTGCAAGAAATGGACCTTTCAGCTATTGTAGAAATGGAGGAAAATGAAGCAAAAGTGATATTGGAGGACTATTGTCGATTAGAACCCCAAGAAGAAAGAATCGTTGCGGTTGACATCCAGGAACTACCCAGACATGAACAGGAAAAATAATTTTTCAAACCTAAAGAACAGTTTCGGACGAAAAAAGGATTAGTTCGTATGGAGTTTTCGAGAATACTGGAAAATTCAACTGTGAAACTCAAGAATATTTCAAATGTTGGACAGGTTATCTTCGAAGGTACAACTTTAGGATTTATGGAAGAAGATGGCAGGAATATAGTATTATACACAATAGAAGAAAATGCGAAGGATTTTGAGAAATGTTACAAAATGGGAATCGACCTCACTGTATAGGAGAAAAGTGAAATTGAGAATCTAATTGATGAGTTCAAGGATATTTTTGCTATGAACGTCAAAGATATGGGTTCAACAGATATTGTACAACATATAATTGAATTACTAGAACACTCACCCTTCAAAAGTAAACCCTACAAAGATTCACCTAAAGAAAGGAAAATAATTGAAGATCAAGTTGAAGAAATGTTGGAGGTAGGTATTATAAGACCATCACAGTCTCCATACTCAAGCCCTATTGTTTTGGTTGAGAAAAAAGACGAACAGGAAAAAACGCGGTTTTGTGTAGACAACAATATCACCAAGAAGTCAAACTCAAATATCGATGAAATTCTCACTTATTTCGGAAAATCTGAGTACTTCTCCACATTCGACTTGTTCAGCGGCAAGTTGGGATCGAAGAGAAATCGAGAGAGTACACAGCATTCGTCACACCTGGATTTGGACTGTACGAATTTACTAAATTACCCTTCGGGCTTTGTAACGCCCCTTCTACATTTTGAGATCTAACTGATAGAGTTTTTCAAGGGATGAAATGGTCCAAGGTACTGGTTTATCTGGATGATGTTATAGTATTTTCCGAATAATTTTCTGAACTTTTATCCAAATTGAGGAAAGTTTTCGAAATACTTCGAATGGCTAGATTAACATTGAAACCAGTAAATGTACATTCGCATCCCGGGAAGTCAAGGTATTAGGACATATAATCAACGAAGAAGGTATATACCAAGATCCAGAAAAATTATTGGCTATTTCTCAATTTCCGAAACCAAAAACTAATAGACATACACAAAGATTTCTAGGACTTACAAATTACTACAGAAAATTTATAAAAAAATTCTCAATTATCGCACGGGCTCTTTATGAAATAACAAAAAACGAACCGGGATTTTATTGGAACGGAGATCAGGAGGAAGCATTTTCAATACTGAAGAAAAAACTTACAAAGGCCCCAGTACTAGCGCATGTCATACCAGAAATTGAATGCGAGTTGAGATCCGATGCATTGCAAAGACGGTTTAGGAGTAATACTTCTACAATAATTCCAAGGAGAAATACACCCTATTGCTTATAGAAAGTCGAACATTGACAAAAAGTGAGAAAAACTACACGATTTCGGTACTCGAAGCTTTGGCGGTGATTTGGGGCTGACCTATTTTCGACATTTCATTTATGGCAAACCTGTAAAGATTACTACCGACCACTATGCTCTGTGTTTTTTGAAGAATTCGGAGCATGTCACAGGAAGGTTAGCTAGATAGGCCATTAAGCTAAACGAGTTTGAGCACGAGGTGATTTATAAAAGCGGTACTTCTCATGAAGATTCCGATGTTTTGTCCGGAAACCCAGTTTTAACACTAAAACTGGAAGAAGAAAATTTATTTATGATATACCTACCTTTCTCACTACGAATGAAGATATGGCGGAGAAACGGAGGAAAGATAATAATATCAAGAGATTGATAGAAGCCCTGGAGAACCCTGGTAGTGATAACGTCAATATCAGCTTGAGAAGGAGAGCAAAAATTTTCGTTTTAATCAATGGAGTTTTATATAAGAATGTATCTCTAGAAGGGCTAGAAAATCTACTAGTTGTTCCTAGACAGTTAGTCTTGGAAATTCTATTTTCTAATCATAGCGAACCATTGGCAGGACATTTGGGCATTTCACGGACATATCAAAAAATCAAAAGTCGATATTTTTGGAACAGGCAACAAAAAGACGTGGAGAAATATATCAAGTGTTGTCAAGATTGTCAAGCAAGGAAGGACGAGATAAATAGGAAACCTTTAGGACTTTTACAGCCAATCCCAGTTGGAGTACCATTTCAAAAAATAGGCATTGATCCTTTGGGACCATTCAAACGTTAAAAAAATGGAAATAATACAATAATTGTTGCAGCTGCACTAAAAACAAATATCCCTTGACAGTTGTTGACGAATACTCAAGATTTCCATTTGTATTCCCTTGCAAGGATATCACTATTGCTTCTATTATAAATTGTCTTGTACAATTATTTTCAGTTTTTGGAATTAATGCTTACATACATTCTAATCGGGGATCACAGTTTTCATCTAATGACTTGGTTAATTTTCTTTATTCTAAAGGAGTTGCAACCAGTCGAACAACGCCCTATAACCCTAAAGGAAATAGACAAATAGAAAGATATATTGGAATTATTTGGAGAAGCACAAGATTAGCTCTTATAAGTAAAGGCTTAGAAACACAGAAATGGGAAGAAGTCCTTCCAGATGCACCTCATTCTATTCGATCGCTGTTGTGCACTGAAACGATTTGTACGCCTCATGAGTGTATGTTCAATCACCTTCGTCGATCAGCCGATGGAACATCATTGCCAACTTGGTTGAAGCCATCTACATCTGTATTTCTGAAGGAGTCCATTCGTCACAGCAAATACGATCCCTTAGTGGAAGAAGTTGAATTATTGGAGGCAAACCCAAAATATGCTCTAATTCGTCATCAAGACGGAAAATAATCCACCGTTTCATTGAAACACTTATCACCTCGTGGGGATATAACTTTATTATCCGACGCCAACGTACATATTCATTCAGATGAAGTACATAGGACAATTAATGCTCCATCTGACAAGGATTCTGGAGATTTTTAATAACAAGAGAAATCTTCTGAAATTGAAACAATTGAAAATCTTTCGGGTGATACTGAACCAGATGTATATACCTAAAGTTCGTCGTTCTGCTAGAGACCGATATCCTCCTGAGTATTTAAGTCACTATGAACTGTAATAAACCTGGGGAGAATGTCATATAATTGCCATTTACTATTCAATTCATTTATTTTGTACAATATGTACCCATTTTAGATTTTTCATATTAATGCATATTGTCAAGTTCCTAGTTATGTATACGTTTTTATTGATTAAAGCCTAAAAGTTGTAGGTTTATTATATAACACATACATTGCCTTGGTGAATCCCAGAATGCTTTACTCAATAACATCACAAAAATGCATTCTATTTTATTGAAGCATTTTTCAAATTTAGATATTATATTATACTCACTCAATTCTTTTTGTATAAATAGATAATTTCATAGATTTTATAATTTTGTCCAATATGTTCACTTAACCTAAATGATTAGATAGGTTTTAGAACTATAATAGATGAGCGTTCTTGCTTTATATCTTCTGACTAGTCTGATAAAGTTTTGTATCTGTTTTGTAAAAAAAAAGGGTAGTCGTTGCTGGCTAGATAGGAGTAGAACTGGATAATATTGGGGTGTGCAGCAAAAGAAAACGTGTACTCTTTTAAGTTTGTCCTAGCTTTCGGAAAGATTTATTTCCATCTTCAGGGATACTACAATGGAGAACAATAACTAGATATGTACTGAAAGTACGCACTACCCAAAGTACATAAACCCACTCTAGCAGTTCGACCAATAATGTCCTCGATCGGATCTCCTAAAGAACCAATCGCATCTTTCTTAACAGATATACTTACTAAAGCTTACAATTTTGACAATGAATACTTTATAAAAGATTCCTTTGAAGTAACCGAAAATTTCAATAACATAACTCTTCCTGATAATCACGTACTAGCCAGTCTGGACGTGGTATCCCTTTTCAGTAACGTTTACCTTGAAACCTGTCAAAGAGCAGTCCACAAAAAGTGGAACAGTATCAGTAACCATTGTGGTATTAATGAAGAAACTTTTATGCAACTTTTAACTTTCCTTTTTGAAAATACTTATTTCACTTTCAATGATAAAATTTAAAGTCAAACATTTGGTACCCCCATGGGAGCATCAATTTCACCTATCCTTGCTGCATATGTAATGGATGACTTATTGGACAGTGTACTTCCTGTCTTATCCTTTAAACCGTTCTTTATAAAAAAATACGTTGATGATATTATTTTAGCCTTACCGAAAGAGAATACAGAAGAGATTCTCTTTACCTTTATTTCATATGATCCTTATATCCAATTTACGATAGAAAAAGAGAACACCGAACAATCAGTGCCATTTCTAGACACTAAATCCATACGTTCCAACGAGAACAGAATTTTAATAGATTGGTACAGAAAACCATGTAGTTCAGGCAGGTATTTGAACTACTTGTCCTACCACAAACTCTCTATAAAAGTAAATCTAGTAAAGCAGATGAAAAACGGGGTATTGAGAATTTCAGATGTTAGTTTCCATATGAAAAACCTAAAAACTTTGTAGTCCCTTTTCTTAGACAATTCTTACCCTCCCAGTTTATTAAAGAATATATTGTTCAACACTTCACCCATTTTAGATGCATAATTGTTCAATCTCTCACAAGATGCTTCGATCAATAACACAGTGATTACTACCAGTACTAGTCCACTAATTTTCACTTCTTTACCTTACATAAGAGATATCTTTCCCAAACTTACTAGACTGTTCAAATCCATAGACAATATCAAAATAGCTAATAAGTCAGTACTGACAATCAAATCAATTTATTCTAAAGTTAAAGACAAAACCCCAGTCCTGGACAACAAAAACGTAATTCATAGTATACCGTGTCAAAATTGTAACAAAATTTATATTGGACAAACTGCTAGATTATTAAAACAAAGATTAACTTCACACAGAAGTGACTGCAGGCTCCACCCAGAAAGATGTGCTCTCGCAGATCATGTCAATAAATTTGATCACAACATGAACTACGATGACCTGAGAATTTTAGCTAATGAAACCCACACGGGTAAAAGGACCTTTCTGGAAATGGCCTTCATATCACAGGAGCGAAATCATATGAACCCGAAAACTGACGTTCAACACTTGAGCGAAATTTACTCCTTCTTGTTAGCACTAGAGAATGAACAATGTCAAATCACTCAATCTTTCCTAAATTCAAGTATTTAAACAAATGTCAAAGTTTCATTGTTGGCAACATGCGATCCAACGGTTGGTTGGTACCACTGTACAACTTACTAAATAGACAACCAACAAAATCCACAAGAGCCGGTATAAACCAACAGTTGACATCGCAGGCTATCAATACTGTCAACTGTCTGTCAAAATTAATATCTGTAATTTCTTATCACCCACCATTTTAACCTCTCAACTTTACTCCATAACCGGCAACATGTGACACGTGTGCCTCAAATTTTATTAATTTAAAAAAAAGGGAGTATGTGACAAGAAAGAAGTCAAATCAATAGTCTAATAAAATCCAGCAACCAGATCTTCAATAACAAAACATTAAATATGTACATAGTCAACAACCCAAGAGCACCAAAACTCAATGCACAGATAAAGATACATAAGGAAAATCACCCTATAAGACCAGTCATCAATTTCACCAAAGCACCGTCATACAAAATCTTAAAAATAGTAGCAGATGAACTGAAAAACAAAATCCACAGGAACAACAGCCATAGCATCAAGAATTCGATGGAACTCACAGACAGAATTTCAATGACAAATGTCAACACGAACACTAAGCTTTTCTCATTTGACATAAAAAACATGTATTCCAACATACCAATCAACGAAAGTATAAAAATCATATCAGAGAAGCTAAAACAACAAAACATAAACAGGACATACGTTAACCAGATGGAATCTACCCTCAATATAATCCTTAGCTAAAACTATTTTGAATCAGAAGGGAAAATTTATAAACAAACAGATGGACTAGCAATGGGATCCCCACTATCTAGCATTATATCCG
The DNA here is from genome assembly GCA_958502065.1 of Chrysolina americana. Taxonomy (NCBI): domain Eukaryota; kingdom Metazoa; phylum Arthropoda; class Insecta; order Coleoptera; family Chrysomelidae; genus Chrysolina; species Chrysolina americana. The sequence continues at coordinate 41,120,379 of OY293418.1, forward strand.
AAATATACCTACAAACCATAGATGAGGAAATACTAGCAATTATCAAAACACACGACGAAAAAGGAGAATGGTTCAGATACGTTAACGATGGTCTTTACATATCACAAAACAAAGGAATAAGAATAGAACAAATAACAGAAGAAATTAACAAAATAAATCAAAAACTAATTTTCAGCATAGAGGAAGAAAACGAATCGAAACTCAACTACCTGGACATAACAATCGGATACAATTACAACAAAACAAAATTCTAATTTACTAAATACAGGAAACCTACACAAACGAGCTCCACCATACCCGCTAATTCAAACCACCCACCCTCACAGAAAATGGCCGCTTATAACGCATTCATATACAGAATGCTAAGGATACCACTGAGCAATGAAGCCCGGAACAAGAAAAGAAAATTATATACCAAATAGCAAACGAGACGGATATACTTAAAAAACAATAGATGAATTGGAAAATAGGATCAAACATAAAATACAGGACAAGAATAAAACTACTCCAACAGAAAAACAACACAAAGATGGACTGCATTCACGTACATAGGTCACAAAACCAAAACATTAACAAACATCTTCAAACCTTTGAACATCAACATCACATACAAGCCGAACACAAAAATAACACAAAAAATAAACAGCTATGAAAGAGAAGAAGACAAAAACCTAAACGGAGTATACAGCATACAATGCTCAGACTGCAACAAATTCTATATCGGCCAAACCAAGAAAAAACTAATCCAAAGATACGACGAACACAGAAAAGCATAAATAAATCCAATAACATATAAATCAAACCTCGCCACACACGCCATACAAAACAAACACAACTTCACCCCGCCAGAAAACATCAGACTCATAAAACAAGTCAATAAAGGAAACCGCATGAATATCTAGGAAAACTTAAACATCCATAAATTCAAAAACCATAATTCACTTATCGATGAACAAATACAAATCAAAACACAACAAGACCTAACATTCAACATACTCCACGAAAAAATACACACCCCCAGAAACAATGTACCTAGAGAAACACCAACCATAATATTACCTGATATAACCCAGGTACAGGCAAACTCAATAAGACGTCCGGATGAAATACCTGACCAGACACTAACTAATGAACAAACAATAACAAATTCACCGAGCCGATCTTATCGTATAAGAGAACAGATAGGAAGATAGAACGTTCAGTAGAGCCATGAAGATGATAGCACAGACAGCTATCGAAAGCGCTCGCATGTAACATTTAGAAGCCATTAAAGTTTCATATCCTTTTTGTAAATAATGTCAATATTAAAACATTGAAAAAAGAGGAAAACCAGTTGCATCAATCAAAATATTTACATATATATATTTACTATTGAAAATATTTCTATTCATTGAAGTTTAAAGGATCCCTTATTATGTTCTGAATTCTAAGAGACTTGAGACGTCTTATAATCTTCTGTCCAACGTGTTGGAGAGTATAAGTAGGACATCAATTTTGATCATATAATATTTATACGTTTTGGAATTGAAGTTTTATCATATCCTTGAATCGCCTGGAAGATTTTGCGGAATTCATTGCTGTTATGACTTAATATTCACCAGCTCAAATTGTCCTTGAAAATAATCAAGTGAGATAAGATTTCCAACTCCATTAATCATAGTAAACAAAAGAAAACTTTTCCTTTGTGTCTACCAGCTAGTTTTTCCATTATTGTGTGGCTTGACGTTCAGTCTCGAATTTTTTGTGCAATACACTGTTCGAAGAATAGAACGTTATGTTGTTGATTTGGTAAAATCAAAAAAGGATATCAGATTCAGCGGGCTTTGAAAATTATATGAAATGATAAGGATAGGTATTGCTGAGGAATGGTTTTGTCCGTGAATAGAGAATTTATTTATGATGATAATAATAATAATACTCCAACGAAAACATTTGTAGACTGTACCCGAATGAATAGCTTGCGTGGGTAGATAACGGCTATTATTATCATTACCCGTGATGCTCTGTACCAACTGACTGTTTTGGTAGCATATTCACTTTACAGTTGTAGGAAAACCTGTAACGGAGCATATTTTTGAGGCTCCGTCACTAGGACACTTGATGCCCTGAACAGTTCATTTGTTCATTCCTATAATGATGGCCACATTCATTTACTTCCAGTATCAATTACAGCTAGTCATTGATGAATAAACCCAGATCAAGATATATACTAGAGAATATGTTTTGTCAATTTAAGCACTGGCAAAATGGAACTACGTTGTACGTATTAACGTGTGTCAATAGAAAGGCTCCTTTACAACTTCCATTATCTACTTTCAAGGAAAATTATGTAGTACTGGTTGTTGATGAATTCTTCAGGGTTAATAATGATAATTGAATATTGTGAAGATTTTCTGGTTACTCGGTTATGCTTTAAAACACCCCCATAACTTCATTGACATTGTAATGGCACATAGACACACATTTTTCCCTTTCAAAAATATCAGACATCATACAAGATTTTTGCAGAATGCAAATCCATTGGCAAAATCAAATATAAAAATAGGAAAATAAATCTGACCTATAACTGTATCCTAGAAAAATCAAAGGTGGTTTTTAGCTTGACATTCCCATTTCACCACCTTAGTTTTTACTTGATTCACAGCAAGAACCAGCAAGTCCAGTTTCTTGTCAAATTTCTTCTAGAATTCCAACAGATATAAATAGATGCAATTCATTTTGGAAATCATTCGGCCAATTCAGTGAAAAACATGTTTTCATTTTTCAGTTCCAGTTTTTATTACTATATTATGCTAGTCGCCGTATACTCACCCTGAAAACTTCAGACATTCCCAGTAGTTCCAGTGAATCTTTTGACATTCCTAGGTAATCGATAATGTGATTACATCCGTTCTTAGATTTTCATAGTCAGAATTCTATCAAATACCGTTTAATTATCTATCGAAGATTTATTCTTTTTTTTTTTCGTTTTCATTGCTCTTTGCGGTTATAATTTACCGCTCTCCATATTAGTTTGCAGTTACACAAAGTCAATTCACCGATTGAAATTTTTGTTTTTCATTCTTTAACGTCACCTGCAAGTTCGCCATTGGACTTCCGTTCAGAAACATAATTTCAAAAAGTGTTACTTCAAAAGTCAGTATTATTACCGCAGGTGTTCATATTTATTTTCGTATACGAAACTAACTGCTTGATTCTCCTCTCGATAACACCACTAGCAATATTTGGAGTAAAACGAGTCACAGACCATCGAACATTGCATTTGGAAACTGCATTCGTCAGCCAACGGCTCGATTTGCCAGGTCAGTATCTCTCTGGATTTTGTCGGGAAGATGTCAAGTTAGTGAACATCTGATAAATATTGCCGCGTTAGTTTGATATTCATGTCACAGTCAACTATTTGATTGAAGAATCGATAATAGTACATGTTTCGAACCAATATAGGTTCATCATCAGCTAAGTTAAAATTATGGAGAGATTGCCTTGTAGAAATGGACTAAAGTTGCTCGACTAGCATTCATTAGCCTGTGGTAGAAGTCCATTGTGTCTCGAAGTGGAGTGGTATAGATTCACGATGAAGAAAAACTCAAAATCATCTCCACAAATTCATGAAACCATTGAACTGATTGATAGTCATTTATCGTTCTCACAGCACTAACATTTGTTGGATATATTAAATTGTTGGAGATGATTTTGAGTTCTTCATCGTGAATCTACACCATTCCACTTCGAGACACAATGGACTTCTACCACAGGTTAATTAATGCTAGTCGAGCAACTTTAGTCCATTTCTACAAGGCAATCTCTCCATAATTTTAAACTTAGCTGATGATGAACCTATATAGGTTCGAAACATGTACTACTATGAAACCAATGAACTGATCGATAGCCTTTGTCGTTCTAACAGCACTAACATTTGGTGGTTATATTAAATTTGTGGAGATGATTTTTAGTTTTTCTTCATCGTGAATCTATACCACTCCACTTCGAGACACAATGGACTTCTACCACAGGTTAATGAATGCTAGTCGAGCAACTTTATTCCATTTCTACAAGGCAATCTCTCCATAATTTTAAACTTAGCTGATGATGAGACTATATAGGTTCGAAACATGTACTACTATGAAACCATTGAACTGATCGATAGTCATTTATCGTTCTAACAGCACTAACATTTGGTGGTTATATTAAATTTGTGGAGATGATTTTGAATTTTCCTTCATCGTGAATCGACACTACTCCTCTTCGAGACACAATGGACTTCTACCACAAGTTAATGAATGCTTGTCAAGCAACTTTAGTCCATTTCTACAAGGCAATCTATCCATAAATTTAAACTTAGCTGATGATGAACCTATATAGGTTCGAAACATGTACTACTATGAAACCATTGAACTGATCGATAGTCATTTATCGTTCTAACAGCACTAACATTTGGTGGTTATATTAAATTTGTGGAGATGATTTTGAGATTTTTTTCATCGTGAATCTTGAACTTGATGCCTCCGGAGGAAAATACTTCCATCAGTCCTCAAGGGAGATGCAAGAAAACACGCATGCTATCGGAATGGAGTTGGGATAGATAAATGTGTCACTGTTCATCTCAAAAGAGGACGATGCGAGGAATACGTAGAGGACGTTCAGCTTGTAGACGGAAATATCCTACATCATCTGGAGGTCGGAGAGACGTATACCCTAGGGGTGGAACAACGCCACACCCAAGAGGTAGCTACTGTCAACAACTCTCTCCGCGGCAAGTATCAGCACAAACTCCGACAGATCTAGTCTTCAAAACTGTCGGGGAAGATCAAAGTTTCTGCAACTAATATGCTTGCTGTTTCGATTCTACTTTACTCCTTTGGAGTAATGAAATGGACACAGGAAGAGCTGCGGCAGCTTGACGTAAAATCTCGCGAAATGAAGAAGCTTGCATCCTTATACGCTTATACTTCTCCAGACAACGGTGGTTCTCTTGACTGAATGAAAACAAAATTCTGCTAGTAAGTTCCAACGAGCACTTGTAATTGATTCCTCTCCTCTGCAATTAATGAGGAACATTACACGAGTATCTGTTGGATATAGTTCAATACCTGTCGTGGCATTAGCCTACGATTTAGGCATATATGGAAGAGAAAAAGGATTTGAGAATTTTCAGTATAAACGACCTCTCAAGAACTCTGAGCTAATTTCTATGGAGTCTGAATTTTTGAAACAATCTCATTACTGAATTTGTCAAAAGTAAAGCAAGAAAAGTACAATTACAATAAGACGTTTCCACTATCATCCGTACATATATCTACGAGTGATTAAATTTTATTGTCTTTTATACAATTATTTATATTTATATAGTTCTTATATCTATTGCTCAAGTACTTTTTATATTGTTTGATTCCCCTCCCGTTCCGTAGCTAGTGTATCTACTTACTGCCGGCTGGCGCCCTCCTTAAGTAAGTTATAATTAAAGATCTATATAACATTGTTAAGTCAAGGTCGAGTATCTGAACCCACTCCCTAATGTGCGACTTATAATTTTGTTATTATAGCGCCATACATAAATTTGACGCCCAACTCATGGGGCTCAAGATTTTTTGATTTTAACTTTGATATCATAACCGGGAACAGTAAGCTTTTTTACCGAAACTTTCCAAATTCATTTCAAACGAGATAAACAGACACTTTTTCGCACATCGGTATCGGTACATGATAAAAACAGTCTTTATTGTGATAAAAGATAAATTAATTTTTGACATTGAACGTTTTGTTCACACTTTTATTTTATGCGGAATATTTTAATATTGCCATCTTTATTTGAAAATGAGGTTCTTCATATACAGGCTGTCCCATTATTTGAAACGTTTCAGCTGATAAATAATAATTATTTGATTGAGCACTACCACATATTTAGGCAGTTTATACCGAGTCATTGTGGAGATACTCCATATACAGTGTGTACAGAAGTGTATGCGAGAGAACTGGTTCGTTAAAGGTTTTATAAGAGTTGAATGATGGCAGTTAATTACAATATTACCTCCATATCACCTTGAGGCTTACGAGTTGAACTATGAACTTTCTCTTAGAGGGGTGGACACTGATAGAGTCGACATGGATTTGAAAAGAAAATTTCTTCGCAGGGAACTTAAGAAAGATCAGGCTCGTCCTGGAGTGGAATATGTTGTTGCTAACTATAATCACGAGGTGGTAAAAAAGGAAGTTGATGAGAGGATCCGTTCGGTTACAAATTTGGTGAATGATTATGATGGTGTGAATGAAGAGTTATCAAAGCGTATTCAAAGTAGAATCAATCACATTTTAGGTAAGCTGACAAGGATACCTGGCAATATCAATGATGAAATTTCCAACTACAGGGGGATAATATAGTGGTTAATGATATCATCGAACGATTCAATCGCGTACTCGTTCTTAGGCCTGGTAGCAATGTTCAGGTATCTTCAGTTACCGATAAATCCGTTTCCGTTTATAAATGGCCAGTTGAATTCAACGGAAAATCGAACCAAACAACAGTCAATTATTTTTTGAATAGAGTGGAAGAACTTAGGATTTCCAGGACGTGTTCCAAAGAGGGTTTATTTCAGGCAGCTTCCGATTTGTTTGAAGGTGTGGCATGAGAATGGTTTAGAGCACAGCTGAGACAATCTCGTTTTGATTCTTGCGACAGTTTAGTTACAGCTTTGAGGACAGATTTTTTGCCAAAAGGTTATGATGAGGAATTGTGGATGCAAATGGAAAGGCGCACACAACACGACGAGGAACCAGTGGTTAATTATATTTCTATAATGGAAAATCTTTTCGACTGTCTTTCAGATAAGCCTTCTGATGAACGAAAACTCACGATGCTTATGTGTAGAGTCTTACCTCAATATCATTCCCATTTAGCACTTCAGTCTATCCACAGCATTAGTAGGTTAATTGAGATCTGTAGGACTTTAGAAGAGTCGGAAAGGATGCAAACGAATCTTAGGCCTCCTCCTAGTTGGAGTATCTCTACCTAAGAACCTGGTTTAGCACATCTATCTACCCAGGATGATGTCTACGTCCAGTTTTATCAGAATTACAAATGTTGTCAAGCTCATTTTGTTGAGAATGAACGAAGAGAAGGCAGTTCGGGGACTACACTTCTACGTTCAAATCAAATTTCAGCGGTACAGTGTTGGAAATTTAAAAAACTGCATTCACGAAGTCCCTTGTGAATGTGGTTATTCTTACATCGGAGAGACCAAGAGACCATTATCAGTAAGAATAATCAAACACAAAAAGTGGACTCAACGTGGAGAGACATTTGAACCGGAAATTGCTGACCATGCCTGGACTGAGCAGCATTGAAATCTTTGAAACGAGGATAATATCCTTCATAGGGAAGAATATTGGTTCAAACAAAAATTAATCGAAAAAGCGAATATCTAAGCGAATAGCGAGCGTGGAAATCAAAAACGTATGAAAACCGCTCATAGATCGCTTTGGAGGGAACAGAAAAGCGCGGAACTACAGTAGATCAGCAACAGGGGGACTGGAACCGAAGTGGCAAATAGGCATTCTCGTGCGTTCATCGTATGACGTAGTCGACGCTGCTTCGCGTTCATCGTGTGACGTAGTCGAGAGAGATCCAGTTGATTGATAACATTTTGTCAATAGAGCGCGGCGCACACATTAGATTTCAACAGAAGAGGCTAGCCTTGTCTCCACGGAGACTTCGTACAAGTTGATGTACAAATGTGGGATATATATTTCTCCAGCTACCAGAGCAGGCTGTTTGTATATTAAAAAAAATTATGATTGTGCGTCTGATAATAATAATGATGTTTGGAATAAATGTGAAAAATTGTAAGGTAACGAGGGTGTAACGGTTGAAGGTGTGATTCCAATGAGGAAAGTATACAAGGTGTTTCAAAATGTATAATTTGAGAGAAGTGAAAGTCACGTTCATTGAACGTGACTCCTGCGTGTATGTGTGTGTGAAATGGGTCATTGGGGCAATGGAGGGTAGCAAAGTGTACCAGGTGTACCAACATATCATTTAGGAGGAGAAACATGAAGGTTAAAGAAAAAACATATCATTGAGCAATTGTAGAACATATTGAAGTATATCATCAAAAAAATATGAAGAGAAGAAATCAATCACTGATGGGGTCCGTCATTTTTACGTGCGATACCCAGTATGTGTCAGTTTGATTCTGTTTATTTTTTGGTGATAGGAGATAGAAGACAGACAGATTGACAGACAGTCTCAGTTTGAATGAAGCAGAACGAACTACTAAACTATAAAACGCCTATTTTAGTCGCATTCTTGGATGTTTTAGCGTTTCAAATTTTAGCTGTTTTTTCGAACGCAAAAAAAAACAGTTATTGTTGTCGCATTTTTACGTGTTTGAGCGTATTCAAATTTCAGTTGTTTTTTCGAACGCGAAAACGTGTATTTTCAGCAATTTTGAAATGTCAAATCTTCATTAGGAATACATGTAATCATACAGTTTTTTTCTGTTTAGTTTTAGAACGCGAAAACGTTTATTGTGGTTGCATTTTTGCATTTTTAAGCGTTTCCATTTTCAGTTGTTTTTTGGAACGCGAAAAACGTCTATTTTGATCACATTTTTGCAGAGTATCGTCGCCGCAGTACGTTTCGTTTCGTGTCAGTTTGACTCTGTTTCTTTTATGGTATTCATTATCAGGTAGGTGGGGGAGAGGGTTAGGTAACTTTATTTTTGGAAAGTATGTTATTGCCATTGAACAGTTGAAATAATCAGTATTAAAATGTCATCTGAAGAATACAGACAGAAGGTTGAATATTTTTCTAGATGTGTACAAGAGTTAAAGGAAGATATTCAATTTCATGAAGAAAATGAGAATGTGGTGAAACAGTTGACTGATTTGTGTATTCAAGACAAAGTGTTCAATCGAAAATTACCGCAAACGAGATATGTCTCCTCAACTGAAAACAAATTTTATTCTTCTGACTGCAATATTGAATAATGTTTCATACGTCAATGTGCCAAAAAGGGTGAAATTCATGGCAATATGCGTGAAGGCAGATGATTTCGATACTCATTGTAATAGGACACAATGGAAAACAATGCTTTTAACTCGAGTCAATCAAGGACAGTTAGCAGTATTTGTTAGTGATGTTCCAAGGAATGCAGCATTCAAGTATGAATTGAAGCTGATATTTGAAGATCTTCGTGAAATAGACACAAAAACCACCAAATTTATTCCAGCAGGGCAGGGGAAAAAGAAGTCGCAAATGGAATATAACATTTATAGAATTCCAATCATAGTATCTATAATATTAGCATGTATTTTAATTCAAACTGTACATGAAATAATTTTGGAATTTCACATAATTTGGTTTAATAAAAATATTCGAAAATTGAATTTTGATTAATTTTTTTCACCTTTAAATATATGAGAGAATTACAATTTGCTATCAGTTAACATTGAAACATTCGATATTATCGATTATGGAAAAACCGCGCAAACAGGAAACTTCGTAATCATGCTGGAAGTAATAATCAGTTGGCATTGAAATGTGTTTATCGAACTAACGGTTATCGAAAAACCCAGGCCAACAGTTTCGTTATCAAAATCGCAGAGTAACGACTATTGTGTTATCTGTTTTGCGTTCATAAGAAACTGGTGTTCATTCTGGAATATTCTCGAATGTTCTTTTCTTATCACACCAGAGCTATAAAAGTAGTTTGAAATGCGCGGTGGACGTTAGTTAATCGTCAACCAGAGAAAAGTCAAGCAACTTAAGTATCTTCAGTTATTTTTCATTTTGTGCATCAATCTCTAGATACAAAGTAAGTTTTTCATATTTTTTTTTTATAATGATGAAAATGTTTTTCAGTTAAATTGAAATAAATGTTTTCATTTTCGGTTTTTGAGTGTTTTTAGTTTGAGCTTTTCAGATAAATTCAATTAAATGGTTTTTAGATGAAGTTATTTTCACGTTTTTACGTTTGGTTTTTTGCATTTTCGTTTTTCGTTCAATTTGTAATTCAAAGCGACTTAATTGTTTTCGAATTACAGAACTCTTTTTCAAAATTTTTGCGTGTTTTCTTTATAGCAAAAACTTTTTATTATTGTTTTTTTTTTCAGATGGATTTAAAGAAAATTAATTCAAGTTCTCTTGTGGAGAGGAAGCTAACCAGCAAATTAGCACAGTTGCCAGTGGGGACGCCGCAGAAGATATCGCGTGCAAAAATAGTTCGAGGGACATTTGGCGAGGTGGTGTTGCTGGATTTAGGGGAAAAAGTCACCTTTTTGCCTACAAGAGTGACGGAGAGATATCGACGGTATTTAGAGGAATTTTCTACTGACAAATACGCCATCGTATTCAAAGGACTGAAGAACCCGGGGAAAGCTAATCCAGCTGCATCATTCGAGATTGTAGAAAATTAAGGTTAGTAGTTTTTATTTTATTTGTCTTCGTTTCTTTGTATGTGCTATAAAAGTTCGTTTGAAAATAAAAAAAAAATTCTTCTTCATTTTCAGATAGTTTACCTTATAGCATTTTTCTTTTACTCACCCAGTATATTTAAATAAAATTTCAAAATGCTATTTTTAAATTTATAGCACAACCTGTGTCTAGCATGACGCAAGATTATTTTATTTGCATTGTCGGTGATCAGTATGATTATTTATTCCAGTTATTGATACAATGGTATTTATTTATTTTATTTCTGGAAATATTCAAGTACATTTTGACGTGTCAAAAATTAAATGATGTTCCACAGGACTCATTTCATATTATTCATCTTCAAGTTTTCATTAAAACTTTGAAAAGATTCATAATATCCTGAAATAAAATTAGCTATCAATTTTCACCCACTGTTTATTAATTTTACCATTACCTGTTCGTTCAGCGACCAGGTTTTCCATCAAAACTATACTATTCTGAAAAATACACATAAGTGATACAATGTATCATAGTCCTGAACTGAACAACAAGTACCTTGAGTTTGATTCTGTAAACAAATGAAAATCGTTTAGCTTTTATTGACTCATTCTACAATCATATTAATGTCACCTAAATGAATGATATTGTACGTACCTAGGTGTTATTTCTTCATTTATTTCTTTGTATTATGTTTATGGTTTTTACAAAATTATTTGTTATCAATTTCAGCGGCATTAGATCATATTTCGAAATGGTATTGTTTTAATTTTCAAGAGAATAGGTTAACCTGGTGGATGGCTAGTGATATTCAGACTTTGGACATTTATCTGCTGTTCCAGCTAATATAGCGCCGTTTCTAATGTTAGTTTTGTTTCATTAATTGTCAGGTTACTTGGAGTGGAATCTCGGTTCATTCGACATTCATTGGTGTTCCGTATTTGTCCCATCCGATCCTCGTGTGAATGAGAGAAACGTTATTTTAATTTTCGACTGTTGGGAACACTGATTGTCACTCCCACCTTTTTCATACAAAATGTTTTCTGGGGGACACAGCTCCGATGATGAAGGTAGACATTGATGTGGCGAAGACCAACAAGACGTCGAGGGGATCAGTAGTCCCTCATAGTCTTTTTGTATCTTCAAGTTTGGGGATATGCCCCTTTTTAATGTTTCGAAATGAACGATTTCGTCACTTATTGTTTACCCTCTGTAGTAAAGAGGTATGTACTTTTTAGTAATTCCATTAGAATGTTTTTTCTGCCTTCTCCACCATTTTTTTTATCACTCAACACGTGTTGAAATGGGTTATCATTTTACCTATTTCACAGGGTCTTACCGGACGACTTGGTTCACTCTTACCAGACGGTTTCTTTCATTCATATCGGACGGTTTGTTTCACCTTTAGCGGATGTCCTAGTCCGTTCTTGCTGAATGGCCTATTTTGTTCCTGTTGAAGGGTTTTTCCATTGATACCGGCTGGCCTATTTCATTCTCAGCTGAGGGCGTTTTACCATTTTCCCTACGTCACTATGGTTCACCTGGATATTTGCTGAGATCCATAAACTATGATGTTTCTATTCCTGTCCTGATCTGAGTAGCTGTCTGAATTCTGAATGTCTACCTGTCCAGTGCTGATCACCGTTGGATATCAGTTTGAAATTTACCATCTCCGAAGAATGATCTGAGGACAGATTATCTGAGAGAACCTCAGATAAATAGGTATTATGTATATATCATTATTTGTGAAAATTTTTTCTGTTTAACTGTATATTATTACATGTCCAACAATAGGTCTGGTACCTATAGGTAACATTTTATTTGACAAACGTTTTGAAACTGATCTGATTTCATTTACATTTTTTTGGTAATCATTCTGGATACTGTTCCAGAAAATCACATGCATTCTTCGTCATTCAATCACCACTGTATATAATTGTACATAATCACTATCATTGCTCATTTATGAACAATAAAGTATCATTGAGGATTTTTGGCTATTATTTCATAATACTCTGTCTCAAATAATTCAGAGGTTTCTGGATTCCATGCCATCAAAAATTTAGTGGCGCTCAAGGCATTTAATGTAACTATCAAAGTTTTGAATTTTAATTATTTGAACCACGACCCAGTGCCGCCAGACGAAGAGCTGCCGTTCGCTGTTTGGCAAAAATAAAAATAGTGCCACAACCTTCCCTAATCACAGCAGCACCAATTTTCTTCAAGCTTCTCTTTGGGCATCATCTCCATTGGAGCATCTAGTCATTTCAACAAGCTTCACTTCGTTCCTGCAGTTCCAGCGTGCCTCATCTTTGCAGCATTCCTACAGTTACAGCAAGCATCCATCTGCTGCTGCTGTCGCCTTCATATCACCATTCATATAAATTCACGTAAGTTGAAATATTAGTTAAAAATGGTGTTTTCAGAAACTTTATCACAAATTGACAAATTACTTGAAGCGATCAAGCAAAATTATTCAAGTGCCATTGCACGAACGTCTTTAAATTTGATAAGTAGGCATATTAGAAAATGTGAGTTAGCAATGAAAAAAATTTAATTTTCGGTGGGGAAAAAAAAGAAAATTGTTAGTAAAATTGGGGAATTGAAACGAATTATCCTGAGGTATGGTTTCCGGGCTTTGAGGCCGTGGTCGGCTCACCTCCGTGGAGGTGGTTCCACTGGACATTTCGCTCACAAGAGCGACGTAAAACTGATACAACGGTTTGAAATTCTTCGCAATTTATAGTCGCAGCCTGGCTATTTTGATCATTTTGTTTTACTTGGGGTGACTGGGTTACCTGGCCGGGTGGTATATTACAATTGTCTACCTGTCTAATTATTGAGTTGTGATTGCCCCCTCCTACCTGTTCGATTATGTTGTATGATTGTTTTATCTTCGTGTTTTTCAGGGCTGGGTACCAGGCTTTGTTCAGCTTTAATGATTCGTATTTTCTGTTGAAATTATTTCTGTGTTTATGTATTTCTATGGCTTCTCTATTGAGACGGGCATGATAATGTTTTGTTGTTGAGATCTTTTCAGTATTTTTGGATGTCATGTGTACCTTCTCCATAGGCGTGCAATGCCACGGCAGACTTCTCTGCCTGCGCTAGCCTACATTACCTGTGGTGTTCAGAGATCCTGGTTTTTACGCTGCGTAGGGTGGTACCGATATATACAGACCCACAAGAGCACGGTAATCGGTATACACCGGGCGTAGCGAGGTGGTCTCGTGGATCTTTCGCTGAACGTAGCAATGAACCAATTTGTCTGGTCGGCTTATAAATGGCTTTGACGTCGTGTCTCGCCAGTACTTTACCAATCCGGTCCGTGACTCTTTTGATATAAGGAAGGAAAGCACTGCTTGTAGGCGTTATCGCGTTGTTGCCGTCTTCTCGATGCAACCTAGGGTTACTAGCCCTAGCAATTTCTTGCCGGGTGTAACCATTGGCTTGCAAGGCAATATTGAGATGTCTCAGTTCCGATTTCAGATGGGCCGGCTCACAGATGCGTTGCGCTCTGGTGTTTAGAGTTTTTAAAACTGCACGTTTTTGCCCTGGGTGATGATTCGAGTCTTTGTGTAGGTATCTGTTTGTATGGGTAGGTTTTCTGTAGACTTTGTGGCCCAAAGTCTCATCCGGTTTTCTGATGACCAAGACATCCAGGAAAGGCAGTTGTCCATCTCTTTCTTCTTCCACCGTGAGTTAAATCTTAGGGTGTCGGCTGTTACGGTTGTGAAGAAACCCTTCCAGTGCCAACCTCCCGTGTGTCCACACGACAAATGTGTCGTCCACATAGCGAAACCATGTAGACGGTCGATTTGGCGCTGAATCCAGAGCTTGCCGTTCAAACGTCTCCATATACAAGTTCGCTACTACTGGGCTGAGAGGGCTGCCCATGGCCGTCCAGTTGTTCTAAATATTTGCCATCCCACTGGAAATAAGTAGTGGAGAGGACATGTTGAAACAAGTCAGCAAGGTCATCCAGGAACAATTGACGGAGAAGAGTCATAGTTTCGGGAATAGGTGTGTTCGTGAATAAGGAGGTGATATCAAAACTGACTAGGAGGTCAGTTGGTGTTAAGCGAATATTCCCAATTTTCTCAATAAAGTGAGTAGAATCTCTTATGAATGAGTCAGTGTTGCCAACGTGTGGGTTAAGTAGGTAGGTGAGGTGTTTTGCTATCATGTAGGTGGGCGAATCAATAGCGCTGACTATGGGGCGTAGTGGGATGTTTGGTTTATGGATTTTTGGAAGTCCATACAGGCGGGGCGGTAGGGCTTCCGACCTGATCACTTGTTTCTGAATGTCAGGACTCAGGCTAGAGGCCTTCACTAGGCTGTTGGTCTTCCTCAGGATTTTGGCCGTCGGGTCTCGTTGCAATATCCGGTAGGTATCAGGTGACAAGAGATCCGACAATTTCTTGTCATAATCAACCTTATTCAAGATAGCATTCGCGTTGCAGCGGATAAGGGCAGGGTGGGCATTGAGTAAAATTATTTTGCTTGAGGTATCAATAAATAAATACGAAATAGGCAACTGGTCTGGGTTCATACGGTTACCTGAAAAAATTCGAAATAGGCAAGCATGCATCAATATTGATAATCAAGATGTTTTTTTAGAACAATCGTGAGTGCTTTGTACCCTCCCAAAGGGACGGTTTCACGTGCATCTTCATATCCAAATTATGACACAGTTTTGAATATAGAGGGTTTGGAAATTCCAATGCCAATTCACCACATTACAAAATTTCAGAAACAAAATGATATTTCCGTAAATGTATATAGTTTAGAAATGAATATTGTCAAAGAAAAAGTATTTTACGAAGTAGTACCTGCACGATTGACCAAAAATGAATTGAAAAAATATGTTAATTTGTTATTGATTCAAAATATATATTGCCCTGAATTAAACGAATACGAAGCTTTACCTTTGGATACAGATGATTCGCACATTAAATATCATTATTGATTGATAACAAATATGTCTAGATTGTTGGCGAGTCAAGTGAGTAAGTTTAAAATCAGATTTTTTTTTGCGACAGATGTTTGAATTATTTTCATAGCGAACGAAAATTGAATGAACAAGTCGGGTTGTATGAAAATATTAACGAGTGTAAAATTTCATTTTCGAAATTTGATTATGTAGAATTTCGAAATTATGTATATAAAGAAAAATGTTCATTCGTTTTATATGTTGATTTTGAATCTGCCCTCGAAAATTGTGACGAAAAAATTTCAGATAAATCTACAAAATATCAAAAGCATAAAGCGTTCAGTGCAGGTTACTACTTAAAATGCTGTTATGATGACAGCTTGTCCAAGTTTAATTGCCATAGGGGTAACGATTGCATACAATGGTTTACCGATGAAATGGCTAGCATTGCTAAATTTGTTGAATCGAAAATCGAAAATATTGTACCAATGATATGTAATCCTGATATTGTTTATGCTAGAGTGTGTCATATTTGTGAGAAACCTTTTGTGAAGGAGGATATCATTGTTAGGGATCATTGTCACTTTTCGGGGTTGTTTAGGGGATGGAGTCATCAATTTTGTAATCTCGCCTTAAAAAAGCTTTTTATGGTACCCATTATATTCCATAATCTTTCAGTGTATGATAGCCATTTCATTATTAAAGGTGTAGCAAAACGAGGACGTGAGAGCATACTTCCCATCAATAAAGAAAAATACATTTCATTCACTCCATACGATAGTGAAACTAGCATTAAATTTAAAATTATCGAATCATATCGTTTTATAGGAGCCAGTCTCGATGAGTTGGTTTCCACAATGGATTCCAAAAAATTTAAAATTTTGAAAAAGTAATTTGCACAATCAGAAAATTTTCTCTTACGATTATGTTAATAAGACGGAAAAACTCCTCGATACTGAGCTACCTTCCAAAATACATTTTTACAATAAGCTCAACGATGTTGAAATTGATGATCCGAAGTATGCTCACGCTCGAAATGTTTGGCAGCAGTTTGATATCAAAACATTGGGGGAATATAGCGATTTATACATGAAAACAGATATATTGCTTTTGGCAGACGTTTTTGAAGATTTTCGTGAAATTGACTTGAAAACTTATGGGTTGGACCCCAGCTATGATACGATGCCGGGCTACACGTGGGATTGTATGTTGAAATATACCGGGTGTAAGTTACAAATTTTAAAAGACGTTAATATGGTTATGTTTGTGGAAAAGGGTATAAGGGAAGAAATTCCAGTTTGTTGTAATAGATATTCGGAAGCTAATTACAAGTATATGCCTACATACAATCCCACGCAGCCGTTCATATTTATCATGTATTTCGATGTAAATAACTTATATGGGTGGGCGATGTCCGAATGTTTACCATATGGAGGCTTCGAATGGGTTGATACGAATATTGATGTGACTCAAATTCCTGATGACAATCCCGAAGGTTATATTTTACAAGTTGATTTGGAGTACCCTGATGATCTTCACGATTTACACGAAGTTTTTCCATTTTGCCCCGAACACCGGACACCACCAAATTCCAAATTGAAGAAATTAATGCCAACTCTCCATAATAAAACAGAGTATACATTACACTATAGGAATTTGAAACAAGCTCTGAAACATGGTTTGTAATTAACTAAAATCCATAAAGTTTTGAAATTTAAACAATCTGCGTGGTTGCGCCCGTATGTCAAGCTGAATACTCGATTGAGGACTGCAGCCACTAATTCTTTTGAAAAAAATCAATTCAAGTTGGCCAATAATGCGATTTTTGATAAAACCATGGAGAACATCTGGTTGCACCGAATAGTAAAATTAGTTTCTTCCTACGAGGGTAGATATGGGGCAAAAAATCTCATTTCTAGTACTCGATTTCATAATCGTACCGTTTTCGATTCAAACTTGGGGCAATTGAACTGAAAAAAGCCGAACTTGTATTCAATAAACCATGTATGTTGGGATGGCAATTTTGGATTTGTCAAACACTTGCATGTTCAAATTTCATTATGAATTTATGCTTCCCACTATGAGTGTGGAAAAATCCAAGTTAATGTATACCGATACAGATAGTTTCATTTATTTGCTAACGTGTAACGATGCATACGAACAAATTATCAAAAAACATATTTCCAAATTCGATACGTCTTGTTATCTAAAAGATAATGAGTTTAACATTCCACTTGTGAATAAAAAGGTACCTGGGCTAATGAAGGATGAAGCAAATGGCAAAATTATCAAACACTTTGCAGGGTTGCGTTAAAAAATTAACACTTATAAAGTGCAGGGGGGCAAAGTATGTAAATAAGCAAAAGGAGTTGAATATAATGTTGTGAAAAATAAATTAACCTTTGAGGATTTCGTGGATTGTCCGAAAAATTACAAGCAAAGGAATATTACACATTGCACAATCAGATCATTCGCTAATAACGTTTTAAGTATAGAGCAGGCAAAAGTGGCCCTCAGTCCGTATGACGATAAACGCCATCTTATCCCCAAATCATTTGATACATTACCGTGGGGGCATTATAGTCTGAATTAATTTTTTTATCCATCATTTTGTCCAAAATTTTCTATCGTTTACAGGTAGTACAATGAATTTACAACAATTGTGCATCAAAACGATCTGTGAGAATATACGGTCTACAGGAAGGTTCCTCATCCTCTCGCCTTTACCTCAATCATTAACAAAAGGAATTATTCAAAATTATTCGCGTTTCAAATGGCCGTATATCATTCATTATCAACGTCATGAAGATAATAATGATGATGATAATCATGATGAGGATAACTTATGTATTCTATGGGATATCGAATATGTTGATATGTCTGACTTTAGCAATTTGAAAAGACCTATTGATTTCCGTACGGCATTGTTGTATGTTTATGACTTGGAGCCATATTGTCATAATGATTCGTACTGTATTTGGATGAAATATTACGAACTTGTTGATTTTAATTTAGTTGTGTGCGTTAGTTGTTTTGAAGCTTTCAAATATTGTGTTGAATGTAGTAATTATGATAAATTAAATTTTAAAATTCATCGTGTACATGAAATTTTCACCAGTTATGAACTACATAATGAATTCCAACAGAAATCTTATTAGTGTCAATATGACTTTACACATGTTCTTTTTGAACTGCAAACTCAAGATGAATCCGAAATAATTTACATAATCATATAAGAGTCAAATTTTGTTGATAATACACACACACCCACACACACTTGAAAGCACCATTTTTCGGCTATATATTTTTTTTGTTGCTGTATTTTAGGGAAGGCATTTTAAATATAGAAAAAATCAGATTATTTCCTGCGTTTTATTACAATAATCCATTTGCAAGAATATTGAAATATTTCAAAGTTAATAAAGCTGTTTGTGTTCACATTTCACAACAAAGTCAATGTAAATACGAAAATCTGAAGTCGACTTCAAAAACGGTGCAATCCAAGTCAAACTCATCGTTTGTTTTGAAAGATAACAATATTAAGTATTTTCTTTGAAAATGATATTATGCCTACAATGGAGGATGATAGTGAACCCCTGGCTTTGTATAGTGTTGAGCAAAAAGAGGTAAGTTAAATATTTTTTTCTTAAAATCTCGCAGAAGTAATAATTTGTTCGAAATAGAAAAAAAGGTCATCACTTAAAACATTTGAAAACATGGCGATAAATTTGGTAGTTCATTGACTTGTCCTTTTAACCAACAATTGATGAAATAAAAAGAAACTTGATTTCTTTTTCTCATTTATTATTTATTACATAAATCATACAGAAATTTTTGATTATAATAAAATAAATATTTACGTAAAGTATTTGCCAACATACTATCTAAACATGAGGCTTGACAAAAACCTTCTATAATTTCTTCCAAACTTAAATTAGTTTTATTATCACGAAAATATGATTGAATAATATCAAAATCACTTCGATAATAGTCACAAAAGTTCATAGCATCCAGCATAGTGATACGGTCAGACAGCACCCCCCAAGTGTGTATTTAGAATGTCGGTTACATCTTGTTGGGACAACTTCATGTTCGTAATATCCTTGGATATGGAAATATGTTTGGTATTACTTTCGATGTACTGTATGATGTAAATGGAATCCCCGCTACGTGTTGTGATTGGATCATACTCATCTACATACTCATCGATTTGTGATTCAAAGAAAATTTCCTTTATTTCTTGCAGGATGTCAATGAGGGTTGCCCATTCAAAAGAAGCAAACTTGATGGATCAAATGGAGAACTGCTGCTTCAAAATGATGCATGAGCTAAAATCCCTGGAGAGACTTATGCCACATCGAATTTCGTAGGATGGCATAGGGAAGACCATCAACATCAACTGATGTTCGTTCCGAGCTGCCATTTCATATTGCCCCAATGCTCTGTCGATGGCATTTAGAGTTGCTTTATAACCTTCTCCATCACTATCGCACATTACTTCAAATTTACTGACGTAAACACTATCTTGAGACATTTTCGATTTCAAACTGAATATTCGTCTGTGCTTGCATACGCTTTTATAGCTTCAGATCACGTGGTCAATTTTAAAATTGTTGTTGCATGTTCGTTGACTGTGAAAAAATATTTAGAAGACCCCTCGGAATTATATGATTTGTGTTTGTTTTCCATAAGATTCTATACAAAATCAACGTTTTCGATCCAACTGTTATGTTTGTTATCCAAACCGAGCCATTTAACGTACATTTTTTTGCCTTTCTTCCTCAGAACCTTTTCCACGAGATATATATCTGGATTTGCAGTTTTTTGTAATTCCTCTGCATAAAAAGCACCCTTGATAGGAGCACCCTGCATATCTTCCATCATGAAGGTGCAGAGTTGGTAATATTGACTTTGATGATTTTGAATAATTCCATAGTTCAATTGGGTGTGTAACCTTTTTCGAAAACGTGCTTTGCCTTACTAACTCGCACAACATCGCCGACTTTGAATTTTCTCGGTCCAGCTATTTTCAAGTGGCTGTATGTTGATTTGAGAATTTCTTTTTCGTTGGTTTTATCAATTTCCGAAGGTTTCATACCCGTCTTTGAATGGCGTATATCATTGTAAGATTCTGTGATTTCAGATAATATATTCAGCAATTTGTAGGTGCCATTCAAACTGAAATACTTGTAAAATCTTTCCTGCAAAGTCCTTATAGTCCGTTCGGCCATAGAGGCTTTGAGGATGCTGTACGTATTGTAGTGATTTATCTCACGTTTTATCATTAAACTCTGGAATTTACTATTGTGAAATTCCGTTCCCTGATCGTTTTGTAGATTTTTTGGGCATCGTTTCGTGCAAATATCTGCAAACGTGTTAGTAACTTCCTCACCCGTTTTCGTTTTCAGCGGACGAGTCCACACGAATTTCGAGAAACAATCTATAACAACTAGAATGAGTTAGAAATTATGATTTTGATGGGCGTACGGTCTCATCTCAGCCAAGTCCATTTGCCATGAATCATCTAAGCCTTTAATAATGGTGCGACGTCGAGGATTTTTTTTCTAATAGAATTATGCAGTTCATGGACAAGTTCAATCTTGTCATTGGAAGCCATCACACACATATGTGATGACGAAACTGTGAAACCTGCTATTTTACTATGGTGATGTTACACTACATATTGTCTTTTAGTAATCTCCTCGACAGCAGATTTTACACTCGCTATATCTGAATTTATTTTGGTGATTTTCTGTAAAGATATCAATTTGAAACTGGTGTAACTCATTCTTGGTTAGCAGCATTTCCTTGTGCTTAATACCCCATTTTAAATTGTGTGCATGAATCGACTCGGTTATTTCAGAAATTTTTTTCAACAAAACTCACGACTATTTTCAATATCAGTTTTGTATTGTTGGTTGAATTTTTCAAAAATGACCTTGTTTCATTATAGCGTACCTCACTTAGTTGCGTTATTTCAATAAAATTACTTACAAGTGTTTGAGTTTTCTTTTCCAGATTATTTTTTGTTGCTATCAATTTATTTTCAATTTCATGTTGCATCTTTGCAATTTTGTCACTCAGTTGCAATATTTCTGAATGGTGTTGTTCACCTTGATGTTGTATAGTTGTAGCAATTTTTCTATCGATTTAATCCACATATTTTTTATTGGCAGCATCAGTATTATTTAAAGAGCTCTTTACAATACTCAATTTCAAATCATCTAAATAAATGTTACCATCTGGAATGTGCAGCAAACCGCCTCCAGAGGGCGTAAGTAATTTTCGCTTTTCATCACCGGTGTTGCTGTCGCTACGTCCAAACTTATCGAAAACCATTTTGAAAAAGTGAATGTATGCATGGATGCATGTCATCTTATAGAATTATATTCGCCTCTTAGAGTTCACTCAAAATGGCAATAATCTCATTGTCATGCGAAGTATTTCCGGCATACCGAGAGGCTATCAATAATTTGAGGCGTTCGCATAGTTCGTTTGGGTCATCCCAATAAACAAACTTCATAGGTTCGGTATTGAATGTCATTGCAATAGGTATGTTTTTAGGCAAACCGCTACCTTTTGCTGCAGGGTTGGATGTTTTAGGTAAACCGGTACGTGTCGATATTTTACGTTGATTTCGTATAGGAAACATCGGTTTAATTATTTCGGTATTCTTGTATCTTTTACTAACTTTCGGATAGCCTAGGGAGTTTTTGTGAATGTTTCTACAAATCTAAAATTGATTTGTATGCCTGCATATCTTCATTATTATAGTTTTCAGATGTGTTTAAATATATGAGTTCATATATACCAGGTGTTGCTTTCCACTGATATCCATCCATTTTAATGTATCCGCTGCGTTTGTCGAAATCTATTTCTTTGTTACCTTGGAACCATTTTGAAGATACACCATCATATACAGGACCGTATACTTTATCTATTTCTTTGTCATTACTCCAATGATTTATAATGTACGGTTGAGCCATTATAGTATATTGATCGATATATTCCTGTAAAACTTGTTCATTCATGTCTGACGCAAAGCTCTTATCTTGTTATTCTTGTGTGCCTGCGCTAAAGATATCCTCATCATCACCATCATTATCATATGTACCTGCAACATGTTCGAGGGATTGGAATTGAGTCGTTTCGATGGATTCGAATGGAGACGTTTCACGCTCTTCCACATTCTCTTGTTTAAGTTTAGATTTCGCCTCACTTTATGTTGGGGTAGTAGGAGATTGCGACGGCGACGGCATTGCTACTATTTTCCTCAATGAGACAGATACAGGTTTAAAGAAATTTTGCAACGACTCATCTTCTTCGGATCTACCCAATTTCAAAGCCAAATATTTTTTCGAATAACTTTTGCAATTTCATTGATTTTAGTCTTTCGAATAACATCAACTTCTTTGCTCAACGGTTTCATGATGATAACTGTGGGATACATCAATCCCTCTGTATACTTATTTATTTATCGAATCCTTGACGATAACGTCCAGCATTTTTATCAAAATCTTTCATAATTACAACGGTTCCATATCGATGCTGTCGCCAGCATTCTGCACACATTGCAGATGTCATGTCTGGGGAAACGTGTTCATCGAATACGTGTTTCAAATTCATTTCATCCTGCTTGAAAAGCACAATCATATTACAATTGTCTCGTATCACATGTTTGGGAATTTTTGAATATATCTGAAAAAGATATGCGACATCAATATTTCGGTGTCTGCAAAAAGAGTAATATTCTCGAATTTTCTGTTAACCATCGCATGCAACATCATCGAAAATGAATATGAAATTTGATTTGGCCTCGTGAGGGCTTATGATTTCCTCATTTTTCCTGAACGATAATATCCCAATCCCTTGACTTTCCCCAAAATTTCTTGAACCACCTGATATTTGGGTTGGTACAAAGATTTTGAATATACGTAGATGTTTTCGAATTTTGCTCCATTTGGGTGAAATAACAGTGTTAAGATGGCAATTGTCTTTCCACAACCACTTGGCCCATAAATAATTGCACGAAACGAATTTGGTAATAATTTTCCATGCTTCCAAACCATACTGCTACTGCGACCTCCATTCAAAAATCTAAATTTTCAATAGGCAGAGTCTTGTCTTGTTGAACGACTTCCATGATGTGATGAAAAATCATGAGTGCGCCACGGTTATAAATAAACGCATTGAAGGTATCTTCCATCATTGTCAATGTTGACTTACTCTGGTGCAGGTGTTGTCAATTTAATCATCAATAAGCTCCCGTTCGAATTGCATCTACCAGGATATTCGTTTTGCGGACCTGGCACCAAATTGAGACAGAGATTACAACGCGGCGAAACTGGCGTGAATCCTTTGGACGAAAACTGCAAAGACCACGATATTGCATACTCTCAATCCAACTCTCTAGAAGACCGTCATAAAGCAGATCAAGTGTTGGAAAATAGAGCTTGGGAACGAGTTAAATCTAAAGACGCAAAATTTGGGGAACAAGCTGCAGCTTGGCTTGATACTTCCATCCTGAAAGCCAAACGTGAGCTAGGCATGGGCGTGTCCTCTCGACGTAACTTGCTTTAACAAATTATTAAAAAATGGAAACACGATCCTACCAATATTAAGAAATCTAGTGCTTCGGCTTTGCGAGCTGCTAAAATGGCATTGAGTCAAGCTTGGAGGACGTAAGAAAATACGATTGCCTAGAATTATTCCATTCGATGCAAAATCTGGAGAAATCCTAACCCTCATACCTATATTCGCTGAACTTTTGGCTTTGGGTGCGTTGGCAGGTGGAGTGAGCTCCATAGCAAAAACCGTAATAGACGCAAAAAATGCTAAAAAGAAACTCGAAGAAGATCAACGTCACAATAAATCCATGGAGCATTTGGGTTCGGGTTTGTACCTGCGGAAAACCCCTCGAGGATTTGGACTGTTCTTGAAAAAACAACATCAACGCAAAGGACGAGGTCTTCACCTGAAAAAGCAGAAAAACTGCTAGATAAGCTACCCCATAGAGCATCATACGATTCGGAAATTGAGGAGTGTATTCGTCAGATAAAAATACCACATTTTCGTGGAGTCTTTATGCATGATACGTTGCCAAATTGTGGTCCTTGGCTGCGGGAATGCGCTGTATTGAACTTGGATTCCCACTTGAATGCGGGCACTTATTGGGTAGCTGTAGTTGTAATTTAATTTGATCAGGCGGAAAGATTATCTTAATTTTGATTTCAATATTTTCAATTTCCAACTTGACTGCTGTCGTACTAGCCGGCGATCCAGCGGTCTTCTCTATTTTGAAGCAGTTGCTATCATCTGCAGCTCGTACTAATCGAATGGTATGTTTGCCATAGGAAATACATTGATAATCGTTAAAAATATTCAAAAAATGCTTCATGGGTATGAGCATGTTGAATGATAGATCAGTGTTGTTGATAGCACCAGCGTTGCTGGGAAAAGTCCAACTTGAATTGGCCAAGTGCTTGATATCTTCGTCGGTGTAGGTGAGAAAGCCTCTGACAGTATCAACAATTTCAACTTCACGAACCGTCTCCAATTCCTTACCGCTTTGTTCATAACTAGCAGATTGAAACATGAAAGCACCAGCATTGTTTTCGAATGTTACACGACCATCTCCTTTGGTTTCCACAACTTTTCCACTTATAAATAACAGGCTATAACAGGTGGTTCAAGAAATTTTGGGGAAAGTCAAGGGGTTGGGATATTACCCGTTCAGGGAAAATGAGGAAATCATAAGCCCTCATGAGGCCGAATCAATTTTCATATTCATTTTCGATGATGTTGCATGCGATGGTCAACAGAAAACACGAGATTATTACTCTTTGTGCAGACACCGAAATATTGATGCCGCATATCTCTTTCAGACATTCAAAAATTCCCAAACAATTGATACGAGACAATTTTAATATGATTGTGCTTTTCAAGCAGGATGAAATGAATTTAAACCATGTATTCGATGAACACGTTTCCCCAGACATGACATTCGATGAATTCAAGGCAATGTGTGCAGAATGCTGGCGACAGCATCGATATGGAACCGTTGTGATTATGAAAGATTCTGATATAAATGCTGGACGTTATCGTCAAGGATTCGATGAATAAATAAGTATACAGAGGGATTGATGTATCCCACAGTTATCATCATGAAACCGTTGAGCAAAGAAGTTATTCGAAAGACTAAAATCAATGAAATTGCAAAAGCTATTCGAAAAAATATTTGGCTTTGAAATTGGGTAGATCTGAACAATATGAGTTGTTTCAAAAATTCTTTAAACCTGTATCTGTCTCATTGAGGAAAATAGTAGCAATGCCGTCGCCGTCGCAATCTCATACTACCCCAACGAAAAGTGAGGCAAAATCTGAACTCAAACAAGAGGAAGTGAAAGAGCGTGAAACGTCTCCATTCGAATCCATCGAAACGACTCAATTCCAATCCCTCGAACATGTTGCAGGTACATATGATAATGATGGTGATGATGAGGATATCTTTAGCGTAGGCACACAAGAATAACAAGATAAGAACTTTGCGTCAGATATGAATGAACAAGTTTTACAGGAATATATCGATCAATATCCTATAATGGCTCAACCGTACATTATAAATCATTGGAGTAATGACAAAGAAATAGATAAAGTATACGGTCCTGTATAAGATTGTGTATCTTCAAAATAGTTCCTTGGTAACAAAGAAATAGATTTCGACAAACGCAGCGGATACATTAAAATGGGTGGATATCAGTGGAAAGAAACACCTGGTATATATGAACTCATATTTTTAAACACATCTGAAAACTATAATAATGAAGATATGCAGGCATACAAATCAATTGTAAATTTGTCGAACATTCACAAATACTCCCTAGGCTATCCGAAAGGTAGTAAAAGATACAAGTATACCGAAATAATTAAACCGATGTTTCCTATACGAAATCAACGTAAAATATCGACACGTACCGGTTTACCTAAAACATCCAACCCTGCAGCAAAAGGTAGCGGTTTGCCTAAAAACATACCTATTGCGATGACATTCAACACCGAACCTATGGAGTTTGTTTATTGGGATGACCCAAACGAACTATGCGAACGCCTCAAATTATTGATAGCCTCTCGGGATGCCGAAAATAATTCGCATGACAATGATATTATTGCCATTTTGAGTGAACTCAAAGAGGCAAATATAATTCTATAAGATGACATGCATCCATGCATACATTCACATTTTCAAAATGGTTATCGATAAGTTTGGACGTGGCGACAGCAACACCGGTGATAAAAAGCGAAAATTACTTACGCCCTCTGGAGGTGGTTTGCTGCACACCCCAGATGGTAACATTGATTTTGATAATTTGAAATTGAGTAATGTAAAGAGCTCTACCAATAATACTGATGCTGCCAATAAAAAGTATGTGGATTAAATCGATAGAAAATTGCTATAACTATACAACATCAAGGTGAACAACACCATTCAGAAATAGTTCAACTGAGTGACGAAATGGCAAAGATGCAACATGAAATTGAAAATAAATTGATTGCAACAAAAAATAATCTGGAAAAGAAAACTCAAACACTTGTAAGTAATTTTATTCAAATAACGCAACTAAGTGAGGTACGCTATATTGAAACGAGGTCATATTTTGAAAAATTCAACCAACAATACAAAAGTGATATTGAAAATATTCGTGGAGTTTTGTTGACAAAAATTTCTGAAATAACCAAGTCGATTCATGTACATAATTTAAAATGGGGTATTAAGCACAAAGAAATGCTGCCAACCAAGAATGAGTTAAACCATTTTCAAATTGATATTTTACAGACAATCACCAAAATAAATTCAGATATAGCGAGTGTAAAATTTGCTGTCGAGGAGATTACTAAAAGACAATATGTAGTGTAACATCACCATAATAAAATAGCAGGTTTCACAGTTTCGTCATCACATATGTGTGTGATGGCTTCCAATGACAAGATAGAACTTGTCCATGAACTGCATAATTCTATTAGAAAAAAAATTCCTCGACGTCGCACCATTATTAAAGGCTTAGATGATTTATGGCAAATGGACTTGGCTGAGATGAGACCGTACGCCCATCAAAATCATAATTTAAAACTCATTCTAGTTGTTATAGATTGTTTCTCGAAATTCGTGTGGACTCTTCCGCTGAAAACGAAAACGGGTGAGGAAATTACTAAAACGTTTGCAGATATTTTGACACACACAAAACTATGCCCAAAAAATCTACAAAACGATCAGGGAACGGAATTTCACAATAGTAAATTCCAGAGTTTAATGAAAAAACGTGAGATAAATCACTACAATACGTACAGCATCCTCAAAGCCTCTATAGCCGAACTGACTATAAGGACTTTGCAGGAAAGATTGTACAAGTATTTCAGTTTGAATGGCACCTACAAATTGCTGAATATATTACCTGAAATCACAGAATCTTACAATGATACACGCCATTCAAAGACGGGTATGAAACCTTCGGAAATTGATAAAACCAACGAAAACGAAGTTCTTAAATCAACATACAGCCACTTGAAAATAGCTGGACCGAGAAAATTCAAAGTCGGTGATGTTGTGCGAATTAGTAAGGCAAAGCACGTTTTCGAAAAAGGTTACACACCCAATTGAACTATGGAATTATTCAAAATCATCAAAGTCAATATTACCAACTCTGCCACCTTCATGATGGAAGATATGCAGGGTGCTCCTATCAAGGGTGCTTTTTATGCAGAGGAATTACAAAAATCTGCAAATTCAGATATATATCTCGTGGAAGAGGTTCTGAGGAAGAAAGGCAAAAAAATGTACGTAAATTGGCTCGGTTTGGATAACTAACATAACAGTTGGATCGAAAACGTTGATTTTGTATAGAATCTTATGGGAAACAAACACAAATCATATAATTCCGAGGGGTCTTTCAAATATTTTTCCACAGTCAACGAACATGCAACAACAATTTTAAAATTGACCACGTGATCTGAAGCTATAAATGCGTATGCAAGCACAGACGAATATTCAGTTTGAAATCGAAAATGTCTAAAGATAGTGGTTACGTCAGTGAAGTTGAAGTAATGTGCGATAGTGATGGAGAAGGTTATAAAGCAACTGTAAATGCCATCGACAGAGCATTGGGGCGATATGAAATGGCAGCTCGGAACGAACATCAGTTGATGTTGATGGTCTTCCCTATGCCATCCTACGAAATTCGATGTGGCATAAGTCTGTCCAGGGATTTTAGCTCATGAATCATTTTGAAGCAGCAGTTCTCCATTCGATCCATCAAGTTTACTTCTTTTGAAAGGGCAACCCTCATTGATATCCTGCAAGAAATAAAGGAAATTTTCTTTGAATCACAAATCGATGAGTATGTAGATGAGTATGATCCAATCACAACACGTGGCGAGGATAACATTTACATCACACAGTACATCGAAGGTAATACCAAACAAATTTCCATATCCAAGGATATTACGAACATGGAGTTGTCCCAACAAGATGTAACCGACATTCTAAATACACACTTGGGGGGTGCTGTCTGACCGTATCGCTATGCTGGATGCCATGAACTTTTGTGACTATTATCGAGATGAATTTGATATTATTCAATCATGTTTACGTGATAATAAAACTAATTTAAGTTTGGAAGAAATTATAGAAGGTTTTTGTCAAGCCTTATGTTTAGATAGTATGCTGGCAAATACTTTACGTAAATATTTATTTTATTATAATCAAAAATTTCTGTATGATTTATGTAATAAATCAGAAAAAGAAATCAAGTTTTTTTTTTTTCATCAATTGTTGGTTAAAAGAAGAAGTCAATGAACTACCAAATTTATCGTCATGTTTTCAAATGTTTTAAGTGATGACCTTTTTTTTATTTCGAACAAATTATTACTTCTGCGAGATTTGAAGAAAAAAATATTTAACTTACCTCTTTTTGCTCAACACTATACAAAGCCAGGGGTTCACTATCCTCCTCCTCCATTGTAGGCATAATCTCATTTTCAGAGAAAATACTTAATATTGTAATCTTTCAAAACAAACGTTGAGTTTGACTTGGATTGCACCGTTTTTGAAGTCGACTTCAGATTTTCGTATTTACATTGATTTTGATACTTTATTAACTTTGAAATATTTCAATATTCTTGCAAATAGAGGAAATGATTTGATTTTTTCTATATTTAAAATACCTTCCCTAAAATAACGCAACAAAAAAAAATATATAGCCGAAAAATGGTGCTTTCATTTGTATGGGTGTGTGTGAATTATCAACAAAATTTGACTCTTTTATGATTATGTAAATTATCTCGGATTCATCTTGAGTTTGTAGTTCAAAAAGAACATGTGTAAAGTCATATTGACACTAATAAGATTTCTGTTTGAATTCATTATGTAGTTCATAACTGGTGAAAATTTCATGTACACGATGAATTTTAAAATTTAATTTACCATAATTACTACATTCAACACAATATTTGAAAGCTTCAAAACAACTAACGCACACAACTAAATTAAAATCAACAAGTTCGTAATATTTCATCCAAATACAGTACGAATCATTATGACAATATGGCTCCAAGTCATAAACATACAACAATGCCGTACGGAAATCAATAGGTCTTTTCAAATTGCTTAAGTCAGACATATCAACATATTCAAAATCCCATAGAATACATAAGTTATCCTCATCATGATTATCATCATTAATATCTTCATGACGTTGATAATGAATGATATACGGCCATTTGAAACGCTAATAATTTTGAATAATTCCTTTTGTTAATGATTGAGGTAAAGGCGAGAGGATGAGGAACCTTCCTGTAGACCGTATATTCTCACAGATCGTTTTAATGCACAATTGTTGTAAATTCATTGTACTACCTGTAAACGATAGAAAATTTTGGACAAAATGATGGATAAAAAAATTAATTCAGACTATAATGCCCCCACGGTAATGTATCAAATGATTTGGGGATAAGATGACGTTTATCGTCATACGGACTAAGGGCCACTTTTGCCTGCTCTATACTTAAAACGTTATTAGCGAATGATCTGATTGTGCATTGTGTAATATTCTTTGGCTTGTAATTTTTCGGACAATCCACGTAATCCTCAAAGGTTAATTTATTTTTCACAACATTATATTCAACTCCTTTTGCTTATTTACATACTTTGCCCCCCTGCACTTTATAAGTGTTCATTTTTTAACGCAACCCTGCAAAGTGTGTGATAATTTTGCCATTTGCTTCATCCTTCATTAGCCCAGGTACCTTTTTATTCACAAGTGGAATGTTAAACTCATTATCTCTTAGATAACAAGACGTATCGAATTTGGAAACAAGTTTTTTGATAATTTGTTCGTATGCATCTTTACACGTTAGTTCATAAATGAAACTATCTGTATCGGTATACATTAACTTGGATTTTTCCACACTCATAGTGGGAAGCATAAATTCATAATGAAATTTGAACATGCAAGTTTTTGACAAATCCAAAATTGCCATCCCAACATACATGGTTTATTGAATACAAGTTCGGCTTTTTTCAGTTCAATAGCCCCAAGTTTGAATCGAAAACGGTACGATTATGAAATCGAGGACTAGAAATGAGATTTTTTGCTCCATATCTACCCTCGTAGGAAGAAACTAATATTACTATTCTGTGCAACCAGATGTTCTCCATGGTTTAACCAAAAATCGCATTATTGGCCAACTTGAATTGATTTTTTTCAAAAGAATTAGTGGCTGCAGTCCTCAATCGAGTATTCAGCTCGATATACGGGCGCAACCACGCAGATTGTTTAAATTTCAAAACTTTATGGATTTTAGTTAATTACAAACCATGTTTCAGAGCTTGTTTCAAATTCCTATAGTGTAATGTATACTCTGTTTTATTATGGAGAGTTGGCATTAATTTTTTCAATTTGGAATTAGGTGGTGTGCGGTGTTGTGGGCAAAATGGAAAATCTTTGTGTAAATCGTGAAGATCTTCAGGGTACTCCAAATCAACTTGTAAAATATAACTTTCGGGATTGTCATCAGGAATTTGAGTCACATCAATATTCGTATCAACCCATTCGAAGCCTCTATATGGTAAACATTCTGACATCGCCCACCCATATAAGTTATTTACATCGAAATACATGATAAATTTGGACGGCTGCGTGGGATTGTATGTAGGCATATACTTGTTATTAGCTTCCGAATATCTATTACAACAAACTGAAATTCTTCCCCTTATACACTTTTCCACAAACATAACCATATCAACGTCTTTTAAAATTTGTAATTTGCACCCGGTATATTTCAACATACAATCCTACGTGTATCCCGGCATAGTATCATAGCTGGGGTCCAACCCATAAGTTTTCAAGTCAATTTCACGAAAATCTTCAAAAACGTCTGCCAAAAGCAATATATCTGTTTTCATGTATAAATCGCTATATTCCCCAAAAGTTTTGATATCAATTTGCCGCCAAACATTTCGAGCGTGAGCATACTTCGGATCATCAATTTCAACATCGATGAGCTTATTGTAAAAATGTGTTTTGGAAGGTAGCTCAGTATTAATAACGCAATCGTAGGGGAAAACGCTTTTCTTAGTGAGAAGTTTGAATTTTTCATCATCTAATTGTGCAAATTACTTTTTCAAAATTTTTAATTTTTTAGCATCTATTGTGGAAACCAGCTCATCGAGACTGGCTTCCATAAAACGATATGAATCGATAAATCTAAATTTAATGCTATTTTCACTATCGTATTGAGTGAATGAAATGTATTTTTCTTTATTGATGGGAAGTATGCTCACACGTCCTCGATTTGCTACATCTCTAATGATAAAATGGCTATCATACCCCGAAAGATTATGGAATGTAATAGGTACCATAAAAAGCTTTTTGAAAGCGAGATAACAAAATTGATGACTCAATCCCCTAAACAAAAGGTTTCTCACAAATATGACATATCCTGGCTTTAACAATATCGGGATTACATATCATTGGTACAATATTTTTGATTTTCGATTCAACAAATTTGGCAATGCTATCCATTTCATCTGTAAACTATTGTATGCAATCGTTACCCCTATGGCAATTAGACTTGGACAAGATGTCATCATAAGAACTTTTCAAGTAGTAACCTGCACTGAACGCTTTATGCTTTTGATATTTTGTAGATTTATCTGAAATTTTTTCCTCACAATTTTAGAGGGCAGATTCGAAATCAGCATATAAAACGTGGACATTTTTGTTTGTATAGATAATTCCGAAATTCTACATAATCAAATTTTGGAAATGAAATTTTACACTCATTAATATTCTCACACAACCCGATGTGTTCATTCAATTTTTGTTCGTTTTGAAAATAATTCAATCATCTGTCGCAAAAAAATGTTTTACCTTTATGCTTGCTCAACCAACTTGACAGCAATCTAGACATATTCTTAATCCAGCAATAATGATATTCAATTTCCGAATCATGTGTATCCAAAGGCAAAGCGTCGTATTCCTTTGATTTAGGGAAATATATATTTTGAATTATTAACAAATTAACATGTTTATTCAATTTATTTTTGGTCAATCGTGCAGGTACTACTTCGTCAAATGCTTTTTCTTTGACATAATTCAATTCTAAACTATATACATTTACGGAAATATTATTTTGTTTTTCAAATTTTGTGATGCGGTGGATTGGCATAGGAATTTCCAAACCCTCTGTTTTCAAAACTGTGTCATAATTTGGATATGAAGATGCACGTGAAACGTTTCCTTCAGGGGAGTACAACGCACTCACGATTCTCTAAAAAACACGCATCATCTTGATTATCAATATTGACACATGCTCGTCTATTTTGAATTTCTTCAGGTAACCGTATGAATTTTGAACCGTTGCCCATTTCGAATTTGTTGATTGCTATTTCAAGAAAAGGTATTTTACTCATCGCCCACCCTGAGTTTTTTTCTTGAAATTTTTCTAGTTTGTTCAAAATAACATCCACAACATGTTTATTGTACCAAGCAGCCAAGTCTGTGCCCAAATCAATAATTGCATTAGGAGTATTGAAGAATTTTCGATCAACTATTTCACCGTCATTCGATTTTTTGATGAAATCCCCCAACAACGTCATGTTAACTTTGAGGCATTGCATGTCCTTCAAAATTTTGGAAATTTTTTATTTAAAAAGAAAATATGCATAACTCAGAAATTTTCGGACTTCTTTGTGTCCAAAATTTATAACTACACCCGTCCTCACTCTATCATTGAAAATTGCATTAACATTTTCCCTTTTAACTCTATTGCTTCGTTTCAACTCCGATCTAATGTATTTATCATTTTTCATAACGTTCATTATGCATCTAATTCGTTTCAGTTCCCCAATTTTACTAACAATTTTCTTTTTACCCCACCGAAAATTTATTTTTTTTCATTGCCAACTCACATATTCTAATATGCCTACTTATCAAATTTAAGGACATTCGTGCAATGGCACTTGAATAATTTTGATTGATCACCTCAAGTAATGTATCAATTTGCGATAAAGTTTTTGAAAACACCCTTTTCAACTAATGATTCAACTTACGTGAATTTATATGAATGGTGATATAAAGGTGACAGCAGCAGCAGATGTATGCTTGCTGGAACTGCAGGAACGCTGCAAAGATGAGGCTCGCTGGAACTGCAGGAACGAAGTGAAGCTTGCTCAGTGGCGAACTGAGATGTTGCCCAAAGGAAAGCTTGAAGAAAAATGGTGCTGCTGTGATTAGGAAGGGTATATAACTAACTGAAAATAAAGAAAAATATATAAATTTCGAATGAATTTTTAGCACATACAGAGAAACGAAGACAAATGAAACAACTACTAACCTTGATTTTCTATGATCTTAAATGAAGCGGCTGGATTAGCTTTTCCTGTGTTCATCAGTCCTTTGAATTTGATGGCGTATTACCCAGTAGAAAATTCCTCTAAATACGGCCAAAATCCCTCCGTCACTCTTGTCGGTAAAAAGGTGACTTTCTCCTCTAAATCCAGCAACACTACCTGGCCAAATTTCCCTCGAACTATTTTTGCGGCGTCCCTACTGGCAACTCTGATAATTTCGTGATGGGTTTCCTGGCCACATCTGAACTCGCGTTCACTTTCTGTAAATCCATCTGAAAAAAACAATAATAAAAAGCTGTTGCTATAAAGAAAACACGCAAATATTTTGAAAAAGAGTTTTGTATTTCGGAAACAATTGAGTCGCTTTGAATTACAAATTGAACGAAAAACAAAAATGCAAAAAACCAAACGTAAAACGTGAAAATAACTTCATCTAATAACATTTAATTGAATTCATCTGAAAAGCTCAAACTAAAAACACTCAAAAACCGAACCTGAGAACATTTAGAGATTGATTAACAAAACGAAAATTAACTGAAGATATCTAAGTTGCTTGACTTTTCTCTGGTTGACGACTAACTAATGTTCGCCGCGCATTCCAAACTACTTTTATAGCTCTGGTGTGATAAAAAAAGAACATCCGAAAATATTCCATAATAAACACCAGTTTCCAATGAACGCAAAACAGATAACAGAATAGTCGTTACTCTGCGGTTTTGATAACGAAACTGAGTTTTCAATAACCGTTAGTTCGATAAACACATTTCAATGCCAACTCATTATTACTTCCAGAATAATAACCAAGTTTCCTGTTTGCGCGGTTTTTCCATAATTGATAACATCGAATGGCGCTTTTCAACGTTAACTGATATGAAATTGTAATTCTCTCATATATTTATAGGTGAAAAAAAAAGAATCAAAATTCAATTTTCGAATATTTTTATTTAAACCAAATTATGTGAAATTCCAAAATTATTTCTTAAAATACATGCTCATATTATAGATACTATGATTAGAATTCTATAAACGTTATATTCCATTTGCGACTTCTTTTTCC
Source organism: Chrysolina americana (assembly GCA_958502065.1). Classification (NCBI taxonomy): domain Eukaryota; kingdom Metazoa; phylum Arthropoda; class Insecta; order Coleoptera; family Chrysomelidae; genus Chrysolina; species Chrysolina americana. Next base: position 41,155,681 of record OY293418.1, read on the forward strand.
CCTTCCCTACTGGAATAAATTCGGTGGTTTTTGTGTCTATTTCACGAAGATCTTCAAATATTAGCTTCAATTTATACTTGAATGCTGTATACTTTGGAACATCACTAACAAATACTACTAACTGTCCCTGATTGACCTGAGTTAAACGCATTGTTTTCCATTGTGTCCTACTACAACGAGGATCGAAATCGCACATTGCCATGAATTTCACTCTTTTCGGCACATTGACGTATAAAGCATTATTCAATATTGCAGTCAGAAGAACGAAATTTGATTTCAGTCGAGGAGACATATCTCGTTTGCGGTAATTTTCGATTGAACACTTTGTCTTGAATACACAAATCAGTCAACTGTTTCACCACATTCTCATTTTCTTCATAAAATTGAATATCTTCCTTTAACTCTTGTACACGTCTAGAAAAATCTTCAACCTTCTGTCTGTATTCTTCAGATGACATTTTAATACTGATTATTTCAACAGTTCAATGGCAAAAACATACTTTCCAAAAATAAAGTTACCTAACCCTCTCCCCCATCCACCTGATGATGAATACAAAAAAAGAAACAGATTCAAACTGACACGAAACGAAACGTACTGCGGCGGCGATTCTCTGCAAAAATGTGATCAAAATAGACGATTTTCGCGTTCCAAAAAACAACTGAAAATTGAAACGCCTAAACACGCAAAAATGCAGCTACAATAAACGGTTTCGACTTCTAAAATCAAACAGAACAAAACTGTATGTTACATGTATTACTTATGGAGATTTGACATTTCAAAATTGCTGAAAATACAAGTTTTCGCGTTTGAAAAAAACAACTGAAAGTTGAATACACTCAAACACGTAATAATGTGACCGCAATAACCGTTTTACGCGTTCGAAAAAACAGCTAAAATTTGAAACTCTAAAACATCCAAGAATGCAACTAAAATAGGCGTTTTATAAGGTTAGTTTAGTAGTTCGTTCTGCATTGATCAAACTGACTTTCTGAATGTCTGTCAATCTGTCTGTCTCCTATCTCCTATCACCGAAAAAGAAACAGAATCAAACTGACACATACTGGGTATCGCACGTAAAAATGACGAACCCCATCAGTGATTGATTTCTTCTTTTCATATTTTTTCGATGATATACTTAAATATGTCCTACAATAGCTCAATGATGTGTTTTTTCTTTAACCTCCATGTTTCTTCTCTTAAATGATATGTCGGTACACCTGGTATACTAAATTTGACAAGCAGTCGCTATGTTTTTTCTCTAAAATAATATATAAGACATCGTTTATATATTTTTGCTGAATACGTTGTTACCCTCCATCGCCACAATGACCAATTTCCCACATGATATTTGACACACACACAAGCAGCAGTCACGTTCAATGAACGTGACTTTCATTTCTCTTAAATTATACATTTTGAAACACCTTGTATACTTTCTTCATTTGAATCACACCTTCAAACGTTACACCCTCGTTACCTCGCAATTTTTCACATTTATTCCAAACATCATTATTATTAACAGACTCACAATCATAATTTTTTTTTAATATTCAAACAGCGTGCTCTGGTAGCTGGAAAAATATATATCCCATATTTGTACATCAACTTGAACGAAGTCTCTGTGGAGACAAGGCTAGCGTCACTCGCTACCAAGCAAAAGGACGATGGTTCAAACCCCTGCTGTGAAAAATCATTTTTCTTTATAAATTCACTTCATAATGTGTGCGCCACGCTCTATTGGCAAAATGTTGTCAATCTAAGGGATCTCTCTCGACTACGTCACACGATGAACGCACCAGAATGCCTTTTTGCCACTTCCGTCCTAATCCCCGCATAGCTGATATACTTAACTATGGGTCTAACTCTAGAAATAAAAAAGTTATGTCCCCTTGTGGTGTCGGCTAGAAGGCCGTAGTATAATACTCTATAAAGGTAGTTTTATAAAAATATACAGTACATAAACTAATTTGCGCGAATATAAAATAAATATATGAAATGAGTATTGTTCCGTTGTGAAGATACAGTAAAAATATTTGTTGGTGCATTATAATGGCACGAAATAATAAAATTCTAGACTTCTAATGGTTTACGTAAGAAACCTCAGAAATATAGTGAATCCATATGGAACTTAGCAAGAAATTAGTAGGCATTAATAGGTACTAGTCAGGTATTAGTCGGGAATTAGGAATTAGGAATTAGTTGGTCATTAGTGGCATTAGTTCGGTATTACTAGGGAATCACTTAGGTATTAGAGGAATTATTGTACACAATTTTCCCAGCGGTTTTCCCCTCGGATAATAGAAAAAACTTTGTTGAGGATGATACTGGGGAGGCATAGCAACAAAGGGGTTACCCCAGGGTTCACCGTTGAGCCCGATACTTTTCAATATTTATCTATGCTCGTTATTCAATTAAGTTCAGTTTAGTTATTCATAGTAGGGTGATGGCATACGCCGATGATGTAGTGGTATTAGTAAAGGGAGGGGATATTGCAGACTTAAATGGAACAATTAACCAAACTTTGCAGATAGTTAATCTGTGGATGATGGAACATGATCTAAACTTAGCTAAGGAAAAATGTGAGGCGCTAGTGTTTGGAACTAATAACAAAAATAAAACAAATATACAAATCAAAATAGGAGGTGAAATTATGAAAGTTAGTAATGAGTTCATATATCTGGGGATAACCTTCACATATAACCTAAAATGGGACAGACACATTGCGAACATAAAACATAGGTCAAATCAAGGTATCACCTGTAGCGTTTATTTTGTCGCTAAATGTCACAGATATGTTGATGTGAAATATTTGCAAATAACGCCCTTCTGCTCCTACAGCTACTGCTCAGCAGGTGGCGCTGTCATGTAATTGATGTTTAACGAACGCTATTTTAATAATCTTGGTGGAATATTATTAAAGGAATCTGTCTGTGCTACTTGTGTGTTTCATGAAATCTTACCCAAAGAGGTTAGTTGGCAACATTGATCTCACACGTGTTTTAATCTCGAGATAAAACAGTTTTCTGTAAATGAATACTTAATAGGGGTGCGTTCTCCTAGTTATTTGATGTTGATATTTACATTTTTTTTGGTTATGGAATAATTACCCTCGCCATTTTGTGAAATTATTATTATTAAATGGGATGTTGATGGACCTACCTTGTACAGAGATGTCGATTTATTTTGCTTATTAAATGGTACCCTGCCTGTCGCAGACTGGTACTCTCTTGATAATAATAATAAGAATAATAATACTCCCTCATGAACACTCGTAGAGTGTATCCTAAGGCATAGCCTGTGCGGGTAGAGGACGGCTATTATTATTATTTGCCGTAGCGCTCCGGGGCTACTTACAGATATTGTTGGCGGTGTATTCACTTTTTAGCTGTAAGGAAACCCGGAAAACTTACAGCACCACCCCGGTTGGTCGGTGCGCACTTCAAGCTAGCACCAGACGTCGGGATTGGCATCTAGGCAACTCACACTTGATTCACAACAAGGCATGTGGCCACCTAAAGAGACCCGTGTACATGAGAAAAAAGATTCCATACCCGAGCCTCGAACTTCTGTCTGATACGAGCTAGAAGTTCCACTGCTAAAGACCTTAGCCACTGAGCCACCGACCGACCGATGGAAAATGGTATAGGATTTCTACGATTTTCATGGTTATTTATTTCATGGAATGGGATGGTCAGTACCTAGATCATCTTTGAGAGCATTCATGGAAATCATTGAAATCACACTGGAACGTGCTGCTAACTTCCTGAATTAGGAGAAAGCCTCTGCTGTTGAGCCAATGCTGAATTATTCAAGAACAGGCATTTATTAATGATACTATCATTGTCATAAAACCTCCACATTTTGATATAGTTCCTTAAATGATTATTTCACTTATATCATGCTGTACAGCAAACGCCCAGAACTGCGCGAGTGCTTATTCTTACTATTTACAAATATAAAGTTGCCACTGACTTGCTGATAAATAGCAAATAACTTCAAACCTCTATTCATTTTCACTCTTCTATCAATTTATTATCTATATTACTTGAGGACAAGGAGGTCCTTTCAATGTTGGTTCAGGTAACTATTGTTACACACAGCTCGTGGACTTGATAACGCAGAATTTTTTAAATTTGCTGCTGAGTTATTTACGGGGGATGCTTTTTTATGGTTCTTACATGTGAAATCCAGTTTAACTGATTGGGAAAGTCTATTAAATAAATTAAAAACTGACTATTTACCTCCTCATGAGGAAGATGACCTTTGGGAATCTATTAAATCCAGAAAAACAAAGTAGGAGTGAATCTATCATGGTATATTCCGCAGTAATGGGAAATTTATTTAAAAGACTTCCTCGTCCACCTCATGAAACAACAATAGTTAAGGTACTCCGAAGGAATATTTCCCTGAGTATATTTCTCATCTAGCCCTGACTGATATTGGAACTGTGTCCGAGTTGGTTCAACTGTGTAAGAGGTTGGAAGAAGCAAATTATTCAAAAAATAAGTCTACTCTCAAAATAAAAACTTTTGAGGCAACTTGCTCTTGTCAGCATTCTGAAGTTCCTGTTTCTTTGATACAATCTAACCCTCCCAGCTCAACTTTGAAAACTTTTAGTAGTAAAAATTCCTCTCATTCAATTTCTAAAAAAAAAACCAAATGGTAAAAATTTCAAGCCTAATAAAAATTTCAATAGAAGTGTTAGTTCAGAAAAAGCTGAAGTACCTTCCAGTCCAAAGGAGAAAATGTATAGTGAAAAACTGCCTCGATTTCAAAAACTTTGATTTGTTGGAACTGAAGATTTCCTAACCATACTTTTCATAATTGCACTGTAAAAAGGTCCACTTTTTGTTATAAATGTGGTTGTCAAGGAGTCTCTACTAACTTTTGTAAAACTTGTTAAGCAAGGCCGACATCTTTCTCCAAAATTCAAGACCGATGGTTTTAGAGCTCCCAGGAGTATAGAACGTCACTCAACTACCTGGAGGGATTGATTGAGAACTGTTGGGAATTTTTATTCAGACAGCAAATGTTCTAGAGCTGCAGAACTACACTTTTTGTAGAGAAGAAAGATGAGAATAGGCCTTTCATTTTCATTAAATCAATTGATCAGGCAATAACTGTTCTGTTTGATTCAGGTTCCACTGTTAGTTTAGTTGGCGGTGCAGAACTTTGTTATGTGAGTCGCTTAGGTTTTGAGGTAACTTCCAATAATATGACTATGACACATATTACTACAGCTGATGGGACCAAGAATGCAATAGATGGATTTGTAGACTTGCCCATTTGTATTGGTGAAAAGTGCAGAATAGTCAGAGCTTTAGTTGTACCCTCGATAAAACAGCCTTTCATTTTAGGCAGAGACTTTGCTAGACAATTCAAAATTGTCATAGATCTTCGAGAAAATTGTTGGGCAGTTCAAAGTCATCTCTGTAATACAGGGTTACATGTGGAGAAAGTTACTAGTGATTTTGATTTCAATGCTGAACTTTGCACCTTAGACAGCCTTAGTTTAAAAGATAGGCAGGATGCCGATGATGTTATAAATTCATTTGGAATTATAGATGGTAAAAAGAAATTAGGCCGGACAAACAAATTTTCAATGATTATTGATACTGGAAATGCTTGACCAGTACGCCAGAGACAGTATGCTATGTCCCTTATGGAATTGGACTGTAACTCAATGTGAATTGATGGCTGTCATATTTTGCATTGAGAGGTTTAGGTCGTACATTGAAGGTAGTCGGTTCGCGGTCTACTCGGACCATCATTCACTTTTGTGGCTTAATAATATGAAGAATCCTACAGGTAAACGTGCCAGGTGGGCTGTAAAACTGAGACAGTATTCCTTCGACTTGAAACATCGAAAGGGGACTGCAAATGATGTGCCAGATGCTTTATCGAGAATACCCCACGACTCTTTAGAGACTGCTCTTACAGTATTTGATCCTAATGAATCTGATATTTGGTATGATTCTTCAAAGGAAAAGATTCTGAAAGATTCCGAACAATATTCTATTTGGAAAGTTGATAATAACAAATATTTAAATTTATTGCTTCACGCTTACCTCTCAAGTCTAATATTCCTAAAGGGAAACTAGTGATTCCAAAACACGAAAGATCTGCTCTTATTGCTTCTTCACATGACTTACCTACCAGTGGTAATTTCGGCTATTTAAAGACATTAGGACGTCTACGTGAATTGTATTACTGGTCAAAGATGCGCCAAGATCTTGAAATGTGTAAAATTATATAAGGTTTGTTGTTCTCAAAAATTACCGTCTACAACAAGATTAGGCCGAATGGGTTTAAAAAAATCCGTTGATTTTCCTTGGCAAGTGATAGCCGCGAATTCAATGGGACCATTTCCACGTTCTAGAAATGGTAATTCATATCTGCTTGTAATAGGAGATTGGTTCACTAAATTCACGGTTGTCCACCCATTGCGAAAAGCTACGGCTCGTAGCATCGTTAAATTCGTTGAAAATAACATCTTTTCAGTGTTTGGAGTTCCTCAATATTTCAAGTTCAAGTCAATTTGCAGACTCTGTTTTCAAGAAAATGTGTGAAAGGTATGAAGTTCAAAAAATATGGTTCAATGCAAGGTATCATCCACAAGCTAATTTTGTAGAAAGGATCAATAAAACCGTAGGCACTGCCATACGTTGTTATGTAGATGAACATAAAGATTGGGATGTACAATTACCAAAAATTGCCCATGCAATAAATACTGCCAGTCATGAATTTTGCAAGACATGTTCCTTTATCTGGTAAATTTTATGGCGAATTACAGACTACGTCTGATTCAGAAGTTCTCCCAGGTGACCGTGATTCCTATGCTGCAGACTTGTATTCTCTACGGGAATTACTTGATGAAGTTCGACAGAATTTACATAAATCTTATAAGAAAAATTCCAAGGGATATAATCTACGAAGACGAGATATTTCTTTTGAAGTGAATGATAAAGTATGTAGACGAAATAAAGTGCAGTCCAAGGCTGAATATCAGTTTTTTGCAAAACTTGCACCCAAGTACATGCCAGAGCTATGTACCGTGGTAAAGAAAATTTCAAAATTATTTATGAATTGAGGAATGCTGATGTTTCACCTGGTGGTACCTGGAGTTGAAACCATATTTCGGTTAAAACTCTGATGTTTCTGTTGGATAGAATTCCTTAATTTTTTATTATGTATATAAAATGTGTCTATTATTGATATTTTTTTTGTGAATAAATTTAAATCCAAATCTGGGAATCCTTAAGTCATTTGACTTCCTTTTCTTTTGTCTGACCAACAAAAGAAAATATTTTTTTAAAAAGTTTTCTTCAAATGTATATAAATAAACTGACTACATATAAGATGTGTACATAAATAGATAGAATAAGTTTATCCAAATTTTGACTGCAAATTTTAACATTTGAGCCATAATTGAGGGGCCTAGTTCCAAAGTGTACAATCTCCAATTTTTATTAAAAATGAGGAAGATGGCGTTACAAATATCATTTTCAGCGCTGAACTCAAATAAACTATCATTTCGTACCAAAGCGATCAATCGCCAATTTATTATTGATGTAGAAAATCAAGCTTAGGTCCATAACGTACAATCTCCAAAAATAATTAAGGTCCAAACCGTACAAACTCCAAACTCGTCAATTAGAACAAAACTTACAATATCCAATGAATATTAAGACATTTTCAAGAGTAATTTTTTCAAAATAAGCATTATTTCTTTCGCGCTAAAATCATTCCGATTCAACAGGTTAGTTTCATGGATTGCATATTGTGGTGTACATAATATCCAAATATTTTTTTGAAAGTAATTAATTAATTAAGTTGCCAGGACAGTGGCATTTTGCTTTTTTGAAAATGAAAAGGATGGTACTCATTTAAAATTCCAATTGGGTAGTTGTAGTCTGGGGAGAAAGTAATTATAGAACAGATCTAGGGAATGAAAACCCATTACAAAAAAAATGCAAAAGCATCCCTAATATGGATCCAACCATAATCACCAAGTAGAATGCAGTAACCGACAACAAGAAAGTTTATGTCAACAATCTTCTCCTTTCACATTATGGACGAGTAACCCTAGATTAGAGCCACAATAGGTCATTGGCCGCAGTGGAGGGCCTGATATGGGCCCACTCACGTTCAAACCTAACCTAACCCTGGATTAACATTAGACAAATTTGTCCTGGAAGGAGAAGACCAACCAGAAGATATTGGAGGACGGTGAGACCACGGTACTATGCGATGCAAGGGAAGAAGAGTGTGGTTTGATAGTTTGAATTTTTGCATTTTACCCAGTAAATTCATTACAATTTTTGAGAAAGAACTCACAAGCATTCTTGTTTACATTAGTTTTCTAAGTTCTGTTGTTAATTGGTTCTAAATAAAAATATTTTCTTGAATTCGAAAACGGTATTTCATTTTCAAAGTGAACATTCTCCATTACAAAATTTCGTAACGTACAATCTCCATAACTTTTTTGCAAGTAATTTTGGAAAAAAAACACATTTTTTTTTCTGGGATTCCTTGAATTATCTATTGATAATGACAACTTTATAACATAATATTCAAATTTCAAAAAGAATTGACCACCTTCAATTGCGAGGTTTTTCCTGTTTTCTGTAAATTTGTATAAACTGGAGATTGTACACTTTGAACTACGCCCCTCAATTGTATTTTTCTATTATGCCTTGCACTAATAAAACCCTACCGATTATTACTATTACCGAGTGTGAGCATAACCGATTATGACTTCCCAAATTTTCAATTCTTCTTCAAGACGTATGATACGCGAAGATACTATTGTGCAAGGGCATCTATAAAATTTGAATTTTGAAATATTGCTAAAAAAAAAATTAATATAAGGTGTTTTTTCTTTTTGGAAGAGGATGGTGTAGCGTTCATTTTGTCGCTAAATTCTCTCAAATATATTAATGTGAAATATTTGCAAATAACGCCCTTCTGCTGCTACAGCTACTGCTCAGCAGGTGGCGCTGGCATGTAATTGATGTTTAACCAGATTAGAGAAACTTACAGATAAGAAGCTCCGCCCATTTCCTTTGATGATTGAAATGCCGCCTCATTGACCGCGGACCTTTGAGTTTTGCGCGCCAGAGTTGCCGGTTCGCAAAATTCAAGTCGACATGGTTGCGGATTTAGATTCGTTCCTGCTTAGGCTGAGGGCATACGAAAGCTTTTTGCGTTTCAGTTCATGGAAATTCTGATTTTGATTGGTTTCCTATATAGAGATTTGTCTAAAAGCGCGAAGTTCAATCAATTTTTTTCACTAGCCTTCATATATTGCAGTTCAATGTAGATTGTCATACTGAATATTGAACAAAAATCACCATTCATATTGGTTATACTTTTTTATATAATGTTAGTGGTTCAAGATCTTATAGATTTAAGATTTTATGACACCGAACTCCAAAATTAAATATATTGACCAAGTTAATATTTATATAAACTGATTTTTTTCAAAATATTCAATTCCTTGTAGAACATTTTGTTTGCGGTTCAGTACTGCAGAGCTGTAAGTGCAGAAATGCCTGGAAGCCATGAATATTCTCAGATATTCATTTAATATAAGACTTTTCGAATACACAACGTGATTTTAATGAATCTCAAAGGAATTGTGCCCAAAACGATATGAAAATACAGGTGTTAGTACATTCAGGAAGTTGAATTTAATCACAAGCCAATTATGAGACAAACTGGGCGTTGTATTGGACAAAAAAATGGACTTCGACTTGCACTATGACTATGTAACAAATATGTTTAGAAAATTGAATATAAAAGGATTTGTCAAATGTTCTCTGTGTAAAAACACTATACTATTCCTAGGTGACATCGGTTGTGTTTGGTTACCCAAATATTATAAAAGCCCCATATACAACTTAGAGAAAATCAAGAATACATTTCTGTGCTTCGTAGCATTAAAGTTACCAAGGACTGTTAGCGAACACTTATACCTATCCAGCTATCACTAATCTTCCAGTAGTGATGTTATTTTATTTTATTGTTGTCTATTCAATGATCTCCTATTAGTAACATCCACGTTCCAATTGGAAAATATTCAATTTCCCTTTGCAATGAATGTGCAACTGATAAGTACTTATATCAAGAAATGTTTAGAAATAAATCAACACACATGATAAGAAAAATATTTATTTCAAATATTTTCACATATTCTTCATTATTTCCCCTTCGAAAATTTTCTACGTGAAATAATTTTCAAGTATTTATCAATCAGATAGTCTTGATAGTCACAATGTACTATTCTGAAATTATGTACAATCTGTTTTCTAGTATTTTCACTGAACATACATGAATTCGAGTTTTCAGGTATTTTGAAGTCTAAAATTCTGATTTGGAGGTTTCCTGAATTATCAGCACAGTTATTATTGAATTGAATTGATTATTTTTAAAATGAACAATTTTCTGAACTGAATTGAAGTTGGGTTCTCAGCATAGCCATTCTGCTGTCTGATACAACTAAAGAAATCTTATGGGTCTTGGTTCAGTTTTCTTTAAAAAAAAATATAAAACCCTCAACAATCAATGATTTTACGTAAATTTTATTTGGCCCCTTTAACACTTTCAATTCATTGAGAAAGCATTCTATCTCTGTTAAAAATATAGCTGGAACTTTTCCCCTTTAAATGTTTTGAATACAGTGCATTTATAATAGTGCGGAAGAATTGAAAAGATCAAATAGTTTATTGAACTTTGATATGACCTCAACAATGGCCATAGCAGTTTTAGGCAAATTATTCACATTAATATGGTGAATTTGAGCAGCAGTTTGAAGTAATAAGAAAATATGATTGGTTAGAAATATCGGTCCAACCAATCATTGACGGACATTTCTTCTTATCACTAAACAGTTCACATATTACTAGAAATATCCCAAAGAAACACATACACATACGTAATCAATCTGTTATTCACTATCGTTAATCGTAATAATTCAATACATTTAAGAATTTAAATCTTTGATTGTTCCTGGGTAGAATTCGAGTATTTTATGTCATTGAATAAACAAAAAAGTACTTACTGAATTTCTTCATATGGAAAACTTTATAATTTGATGCTGTCCGATTTGCTGATACTATTTCTGCAGTTTCTATATTACATCTGCAGTTTCTATATTACAATAATGTCTTCCGCCTCCCCTATGAGGTGCTTCATTCTGTTCATCACTCATCTTTATACTTCAAGGATAATCTAATAATCGTGAATGGTATATCTTTATCTTTCCTAATAATGAAAAACAATGATCAACGGATTTCATCAACGGTTTATACTGAGATCGAGAACATTTGTTGTTGTTATTGTAACATTTGACATCTGTCAAAGATTGAATTAGTAGAGGTCTTTGGATGTCAGATGTCAAAGTGGTCCTTTAAATTTTGCGCTTTTCTATCTCTCTCCTCAGATAACGTTCCTTGTCTGCCGTCTCATCTGTAAGTTTCTATAATCTGTGGTTTAACGAACGCTATTTTAATAATCTTGGTGGAATATTATTACAGGAATCTGTCTATGCTACGTATGTGTTTCATGAAATCTTACTCAAAGAGGTTATTTCGCAACATTGATCTCACAAGTGTTCAAATCTCGAGATAAAACAGTTTCCTGTAAATGAATACTTAATAGGGGTGCGTTCTCCTGCTGTTCTTTTATTGGTTTCGTGGAAAATGCAAAATGGGTGAAATTCACTACCTTTCTTGTCCTGACTGAGATTATCGCAAAGCTCTTATCCTTAAGTCCTTGTCTTAATCTAAGCTAGAATCTCTTGCTATTTGTATTGAGAGGCATATGTGACTGACAGTAGTTGGCGCTACGTTCTGTTCTGACCGAACGACGATATACCAAAAAATCGAGGACGGGGGATGGAGAGTCAGGCTGAACGGGGAGGACGTCAATTTAGGCCCTTTTTGGCCATTTGGGTGATCGAGGAAAGTGATTCCCCTGAAGAGGTGAGATGGCTTCGATTAGAACGAAATTGTGCCCAAATAATTAATTGTTGAATGAGCAATAGCTCTCCAAGCCGTGAAGGCAATATTCTCAATGCCATGGGTTTACTCCTCCAAACATGGAGCATGATGCCTACGTTTCTGATAGATTTTCTACCCAAATCACCCTCCGAGCAAGGTAAGTTATAAACATTTCCAACGAGCCAGTAAATAAAAGAGATTTTCTTTCATAGAGTTATTTGATGTTGAGATTCACTTTTTTTTGGTTATGGAATAATTACCCTTGCCATTTTGGGAAATTATTGTTATTAAATGGGATGTTGATAGACCCACCTTGTACAGAGATGTCGATTGATGGAAAATGGTATAGGATTTAAAACGATTTTCATAGTTATTTATTTCATGGAATGGGATGGTCAGTACCTAGATCATCTTTGAGAGCATTCATGGAAATCATTGGAAGCACACTGGAACGTGCTGCTAACTTCCTGAATTAGGAGAAAGCCTCTGCTGTTGAGCCAACGCCGGATTCTTCAAGAACAGGCATTTACTAATTATACTATCATTGTCATAAAACCTCCACATTTTGATATAGTTCCTTAAATGATTATTTCACTTATATCATGCTGTACAGTAAACGCCCAGTACTGGGCGAGCGCTTATTTTTACTATTTACAAATATAAAGTAGTCACTGACTTGCTGATAGATAGCAAATAACTTCAAACCTCTATCCATTTTCAATTTTATATCAATTTATTACCTATATTGCTTGAGGAAAAGGAGGTCCTTTCAATGTTGGTTCAGGTCACTATTGTTACACACAGCTGCAGCTCTACACTGTCTATTTGATAGTAGTTGTTACGAAGCTTTATCTTACTTAATTTCAAAACTTCTGAGTGTACTTCAACATACATTTAAATGTTTCAATGGTTGCGGTTGATGCTCTATATAAATAATAATTAAGAATATTCAGGGGAGTTGTGTTTTTTTTGTTAATTATATGTGTGCCAAAAGGGGAATCTGTGTATTACGTTTTGACTTTTCAGATCTTCAACAGTACGGTCCAATCATATCAATCCAATGTCGATTTCAGTAGAGTATAGAGAGACTCTTTGAGATTTTTGAACTTTAGATAAACTAGTTTCCATTGTATAGACTACCTTTTTTTAATTCTTGGCTTAAACAGGATATTTTAATATTAGTTTGTAAGTCGAGTGGAGCCCATTTTTGAATTTCTTTTAAGATTATTTCTTACTCAGGCTAAACAATTCAACTCACCCCTACATGCTCAACCGACTACCATGCTAACGGTATTGTGCGTTTTATTTCACTGAGGGGATAAAAATCGTTACACAACACCATGAAGACTTTTTGTAGAGTATCGTGGGGAGCGGACCCAAAGACCATGATTACGGCTTTCAATGGTATAGTAAAGGCACATTTGGATAAAGGGAGCATTTTGTTTAGGACCAGCTTTATGAAATGGTTAGGCAAATTGAATATAATACACAATCTGGGCTGCGGATCATTACCGGGACTACGCGGTCCACAGCTATTGTGGGAATCAGGAAGAGATGAGCCTCGAATTCGGAAGAAAATGATTGGCCTTAAAATTTATTCTTAGAAAATTAGATCATAATCCACCAATTTTGTATATTTTACATACCTTGCCAATTATTTGTGATAATAGGATAGGATATTGGCAGGTGACAGAGGTTCCCGTAGAAGCACTAAACAGAACAGCACCATTTCAACCAGACATTTATTTTATACTAACGAAATTATACCGTGTTACAGTTATGACATGAAAATTCTCGTTTATCAACCAATTTTCTTAGACACGGGTCTAAAGATATATGATTATAGCTATAAACATTAATTACATCATAATAAACATTAAACAAATGGCCTATATGGTATCTTTGAAATATATTGTGTTTAAATTTGCATGGTTACCCGGTCACTCAGATATAGAGGGAAACGAGAAAGCGCATCAGTTAGCTAAAATAGATTTGGCACTCAATGTTCCACTGAATATTAAAAGAGACAAAACTGGTTTTTTACGGTATTACGAACAAACATTTCATATTCATTTTACAGAAACAAGATATTGAGGTTGAAGGCAAACAGTATTTTAAGATTCAACCAAACCCACATTTTCTTTGGAGAGGTGGTTTTTCAAAGTGTCGTATATGAGCCGGAGACATGTTACTTCAATAATAAGAATGAGGACAGGGCATTGTTTGACTAAAGAACGCCCATGGAAAATAGGCATAAAAGATTATCTACATTGAAGATCTAAATCACATATTCCTTGAATGTCCGATTAATGCTGTTCCTAATGAAGACTTATACTTTCAACTGGTACAAAAAAGAATGAGAACACCATATATATTTATTGAGGTTCTCATGAATTTAAATCCAGCATTAATTAAATTAATTATTAAACTTTGGAATTATAACAAAATTCAAATTTAACAAGTCTTTGCGACAATCGTTTTATCGTTATTTAACTACAAGATATTTTTTATTTTATTTTGTAACGAATTTCTCAGGTTTCCAGAGAGAAACCCCTCAGAAGTTCCCAGGAGCTTGTGCGAGCCAGAAAAATATTCGGGACCGATGGCCGTGCTGGGCTTTGAACCCACGACCTTATGCTTGTAAGGCGAGCGCTCTACCACACGACCATCACGGCCCATATATATCCTATTATTCGTTCCGAACCTCATGTTTGTGATGTTTTATCCTACTAACAACTTTTAGCATAAGAGACACATGAAGAGCGCCTGTACCCGATACCGAATGTACAGTACCAGCGAAAACTAAAGGACCTAATACTTCGAATACAGTTTTGCCGAGAACAAGACTTCTGTATTCAGCGGACGAAGGCGTGTTTACGGACGCAATAAGGGGAGAGCTGGAGAATAGCGCCGAAAGAAAGCTACATCCAATAAAATAGAGAGAGAGAGAAATTTGACGATTACTAGTATCTCAATAAAGATGGTTCGCAGCCGCTTTTAAATTAATATAAAAGACGTACGTTCACTAAATTGCGATTTAACCCAATTAAATGTTCACTAGGTAAAACCCCTTAGTTTAGATGCTTTCAATTAGAATATATTATTTTGAAAATTTTCATTCATCAAGGTAGGGTGGAGAAGGGAATAATAATTATTTTCAGAAAGAGCAGTATATTCAAAATAACATGACATATTTTGCAAGGAGAGCCTAATGACAAAAAAGCAATTGTTCAGGCTGATTCTACTGATGCGTATATTCCGAAGTGCAGTCCTATAGCACACACAAATCAAGGGGAGAGGGGTATACTCAAATAAGAGTACGATTTCTCTGATTCAAGCTCAATAAAAAATTAATTTTAAGTAGTATTCAATAATTAATTATTATTGTGTTCTAAAATGGGGATTGCGGGTAACAGGGAGGTTCTAGAACTTTATTCGTTTCCAATTACAATATCATTCAACATAATCCAAAATACAACACGTAGGAATAGTGTTTCCGCCTATATTAACCCATTAATGGTCAGAACATTAGGAATTTGTAATTGAGTAAAAACATTCATTGTGGCACGTTTATAATACACAAAAAAATTCAATAAAAAAAATAAACTCACAGTAATGAAAAAATAAGTAAGCGCACCTTTGACCAAATATGGTCAAGATAATTGGATGAAAAAAAAATCAAATATAGAGTAGGTGACCTATTTCTTCATAATATGATAATTTTCGAAACAATCTGGGTGCACATGCACTTTGTACTTGTTACTTGTGTTACTTTTACAAAATCTAAATTTTTTTATTGCACTGTTGGTATCTCTGATTATCAAATGTCCAACATTATCAAATCTTACATCATCTGGTAGAGCTGATTCAGATGGTCTTCCGTATTATGGGTTGGATTTGGCACCATTCGAGGTTTCATCAGTATTGCTTGATGATGCCCACTACATTTTAGTAGACTTAAAACCAGATGAGAACGAAACTTCAGTTGTGATATTCTGGATTCATTCGCAATTCTATAAATTTTTCAATTATTCACAACCATATTGTCGATCATATTAGTGAACAGTGGCCACCACCATTTTTTTCCTCTTATCCGAATCCGATAGTTACCAATTCCAATATCATGAAGGTCCATTCCCCCTATATACTTCTTATACTGAGGTATGTCATTTGACTGGAGTATAAGAATCTCTTTATGTTCTTTCCGACTGTAGCGTTTAGCTTGAACAAGGGGTAGAACTTCACATGTATTGGTCATCACAGAATTTTCATTCTATCGCACAACTAGAACTCCAAGGATAGGATAGAAAGCACAAGTGAAAAAACCTCTTTTTTTTTCAGCCTCTTTTCACTGTCTCCAACGGTGCATTTAGCAGTGCGATTTTCACTTACTGTTCCTGTTGCGAAAAATCCTTTTTCTCTCAAATTCACAACAAGGGAAGGATGATGATTATTGAAAAGGAACCAAGCGACTTCGACCATATTCTATAAACGGTATCATAATCGAAAAATATCCTATGTTGATCAGGATTTTCAACCACTGACAGGAGCTCTAAAACAAGTCTTGTTCCTCGGCAAATAATAATAATAGCCGTCCTCTACCCGCACAGGCTATGCCTTTGGGTACACTCAATGAGTGTTTATGAGGGAGTATTATTATTATTATATTATTATTATTATTATATCTTGCTACAGTAGGTTTTGCTTTATCTGATTTTCTGCCATATGGAATGAATTTGGATAAGTAACCAGTATCAGAAAATGAATACCATAGCTGGAAACCAAATCTCACTGAATGAACATTTTGTAGGAATGGCATCGGAAATACGGTACCATTTCTTCATCAATGGAAAGATTGTCTGCAAATATCCCGAACTGTATATTCTTTCTGTTGATAATATTAAAAATTGGTGTAAAATTTGAATATTTATCATCTTTGTTCAACATTGTGTTATCTGACAAATGAATTTTTTGCTTTATTGATCTGAATTTATTTCGACTTATGGTTTCTCTAATAGTGCGCACTTCTTTATCTTCATCCTTCGACCAATACATATCATTTTGTGGCAGAGTGGATCTGGATAATATCAGTATTTCAATAAATTTTTTCGAGTCTGATTTGTTGATATAAAAATCGTGCCGGTTTTTTTGGGATGCATAAATATTTGGGAAATTCAATATTTTTTGGTCACTTCGTTATCTAAAAATAGTAGAAAGATTTCATGAGGAGTCTTGCCGCCATGATGGAGAACCTGAATAAGTAAGTATATCTTTTCTTTTCCATTCTGGAATAACATATTTTTGAGATTTCGTATCTTTTTGAGTTTTTGATTTAGCACATTTTGCTAGTTCACTCAGAGGAAGATGGTTTTCTGAATCATGACTATCTTCATTCAATTATATTCCAGAAGTTCCGGAAATATCTGCCTCAGCATGTACTGATATTTCACCAAAAGTGATGTCATCATCTGAATCATCACTATTCTTATTCACTTGTACTTCATAAGTTCCCGCAATATTCGCCTACATTATTTCTTCTCCGATTTTATTTTCATCAATGTTCGGTTACTTCGTCTGTTTCCGGCGGCACATGAACTACATCAATAATTTGTATAGAAATCCTTCGGTTATTGGGTTTAAATGGTCTCTTCTGGGCAAGGCCCCTAGCATCAAAATTATCAATATTTTGGGTTCGTTACCTAACTAAGTTTTATTTAAATAACTTGAACTGCATTATATAAAAAATTCAGACAAATTTATCACTTTTGTTTTTGTTATATGCCCCTTGGGGAGAAAGGGGATATTCATGAAAAGATACGATTTCCCTAATTCAGGCCCATTGAACATTTGATGATGCATTCAAAAGAACTCGAAAAATAATTATTCAGCGTTTCATAATAGGAGTTGCGGGGAGAGGAGGGGGGTAAGATTTTTTTTATAAAATCTCACAATATTTTGCATTTCCAGCAACACTAAAACGAGTAACAATATTGTTCCAAGTTTTCGAAATAAATTGTCTATTCTGAGCAAGGGGTTATTTTAACGGACTCTAGCAGCAAAACAGTTAATTTTTTGGGGTTGGCACCATAATAACATTTGTCGAGATTCTCATGGACTACATCATTTTAAAAATTTAAGAAAATCCAATGAGACCGAAATTTCATAAGAATTTTGCTGGGTCCTTTACAAACAAATTGAAATTTGAATGATCCTAATTGGTCATTGAGGGTTTCGAATTTAAGGATTTCATGCTATTCACTAAGTTCCAACGCTTCTAGCAAGTTCAACTCTTTTTCTCTACTGTCCATATGGAGGATTTTCATATTATCTCTATTCACTTTATATCCCTGAAAAATTTCGAAATTGAATTTAGGTAATTTGTTCAAAATATTGGAACGATTTCGACATCGGCTCTGATCGCCTCATTAATTATGCGCCCCAAGTAAACATCCCTCCACTCGCAAACACATGAGTCACGTGTAGAAGAAACGCGAACTTGCTAAAGAACGAAATCGAAGGTACGAGAGCCATCTGACTAGATCGATGCATAGTCTGGACATTTCGAGAACTGTGAAAAGAATCTGCTTGTGGGTATATTAGGCGCTCAACGGGAGAGGGCACATAGATAGTCGCAGAGGGTGGCAGATATAGTTCGAAAGTCCGCAGACAGAGAGCAACAGTGAAGATAAATTGAAATAGTTTAATAAATTAACAATATTAGTTCAGTGTATTTTTACTAAAATATGTTCTCTCGTCAACCTGGCTGCATCCTTACAAGCAATCCTCAGTAGTCGATGAGATCCATGTGCACGCTGGAGAATACCGTTGCCAAATCAACAAATACAAAATGAACACTGACTATTCTATTGAACACCGTTGATGAGACATACCGTGTAGATGTTCCTTAATAAAATGAGAGAGAACATTGTTTGTTTTAATCTATCATCTGATTTCATGGATGGGGTCAAAAACGAAAAAGTACTCAAACACCAAAACTAGGCAAGTTTGAAAGAGAGAGATGGAGAGAGTGAGAAAAAAATATGCTTTATTGTCCAAAGATATAAAATCTTGATGACAAAGTAAGGGCCTAAAACTAACTTTGAATTGAGGTAAAACATACACGAAAAGTAGATGACGGAAGAAACTCTAACAACATGGTGAAAATCACAGATGGCAAAATAGTATCAAGTTGTCTTATAAAATAACAAAAAGCTATTACATGAAAAACACTACAACATATTGAAAATTAAAAAATAAAATGAATCACCATAAAATTCTTGTGAACTATAATAGGGTTTATCCAGCAGAAGTGATTTTACTTCGGAAGTTTGATGTTTCCAGCTTGGCGGGTGACGTGATGTGTAGAGGTTGTCACATTTGTGAATATGTTTTTTAAGTAGACATAACATTTTCATAGTTAACAAAAATTGCAAATACTGTTAATATTTGGTGTTTCACAAAAAATGTTTCGAAGGATTCACGAATTTTTGCTTTGTGTATATATTTTATTGCGCGAGCCTATAAGATTTATATTATACACCCCCCAGAATGGGATTCCATATTATCTCAGAGACATTCTACTAAGGGATGGTACACAACCTTGGAGGAAGAAAGACGTAGTACTTTCGATATGACTCTTACCGCATGACATCCAGAAGACACTCTTCTGTTCAAAATTGAAATATGTTCATCGAATTTTGATCTGTAATCTATTTGAATGCCTAGAAATCTTGTATTTTTTGACCCATGACCAGCTCACCTAATTCACCTTTCAATTAGTTTTTGCCATGTTCATAGCTAACTGATTAGAGTCGTACCATCAAAATCTTTCAAATTCTTGAAAAAAGTGAGGAAAAAATTTTTAAAACTTGATATCTAGTGAGAAAATTAGTGACATTACCTTACGAAACATTAAAAACGTACGTATATTGCATCTGAGTGAGACTAGCTTTAACCACTTCAAATAGTGCCCACAATAAAAAGGCCAACAAAAAGTGACAACAAAGATCATCTCGGTGGAACCACAGTCGGTATATAAAGGCGACCATATACTACGCCAAACGATACAAATTACGATGATAGATTTGGATACGGCGGTCAAAAACATCAGAGAAGAAATTTTAAATACCCGTATCGACATAAAACACTGTATTGAAGCTAGTGAAGCTAGACTCTTGTTAAAAATAGAACAACTAAAAAATTCAGTGTCGAAACTAGAAACAGAAAAAAAAGAACTGAAAGAAGAAGTAGAATTCATCAAAAGAATACAAAAAAGGAAAAATATTTTGGTATTCGGACTAAGTAAAACTCGAGAAGACGTTACAGCAGAAAATCTGTGCAAGGACCTCAAGGACTTACTAGGTGTTGAGCTGAGAGATGATGATTTATGCGACGTTTATCAATTGGAAAGATCGGAAAATTGTAATAAACTGAAAGGGAAAAACATATCGATAGCAAACGACCTGACCCATTACCAAAGACAGGAAATAAAAATATTGATGAAACACCTCCTCCTTGCCAAGCAAAAAGGAAAATATGAGAAATGCTACATAAAAGGAAACAAGCTTTTGGTTGACGGAATCGATTACGGAATTGAAGATCTTCAAAAAGACGAAAACTTGAGACCTAAACACAACAGTGCACCTCCCACCCCTAAAGCAGAGCCTACCAAGAAAATAACACCCGAATAGCCCAGACTATCCAGCACTCCAAAAACATCCACAACAAAGACACAAATGCAAAAATTTACACAGGAAAAGCCAAGAACAAGGTCAGTCAATAAACTTCAAACGCAATAATGACACTTATTAAACTGTAGTAAGACTTTCACTCTGTAAAATATCAAAAAGTGTGTATGAAGTGCCCCTGAAATCCCCCAGTTCTCCAATCCATCATTCATATAAAACTCTTGCTTGTGTCGTAATTTTTTACCATACATTTTATATATATATACAAAGCTGTCCTGATGATTGGGAAACCATGAAACGATCGTAGGCAGATGGTGGAACTCTCGGAATTAAATCGAAAACACTCTATTCCTCTTTAGATTCTGTTTGCGTTAACGCACTAGAAACTTGATTGAGCTTTGGGTTGGACAGAACAACAAATTTTTGACTTCCTACCAATGAGTAGATAAACATCTATATATAAGTATTCAGCCACACAAAGCTTTCCTACCATACATCAAAGGTATGACAGACAAAATCAGTAATATCTTGAGAAAACACGAGATAAAAACAATATTCACGGCCAACAACCAAATATCCAAATTCCTCAGATCTCCCAAGGACACAATACCAAACGATTCTCAAGGTATATATGAAATACCATGTTCAGACTGCCCGAGAACTTATATTGGCCAGACTAACAGACGAGTAACTTCCAGAGTCTACGAATACGAACTTGCTGTGCGTCAGACATCTTCCACTTCCGCACTTTATAAACATCGAGAAGACACAGGTCACAAAATAGACTTCAAAAACACAAAAACAATTTCCACCGAGAAAACTCTGCAAACCAGGATCATCCGAGAAGCCCTTGAGATAGAGAAGCGCCCCAATTGCCTCAACACTCGCGACGACGGACTTAGACTTCCCAATACCTGGAAGCCTCTCATTGCACGCATAAACTCATTTCCCACCAACCCAGTTCCCGCACACAGCTCACTTAGCGCCAACCAAGTTCCCGCACACAGCTCATCTAGCGCCAATTCAGTTCCCGCCCATAGTTCACCTCGCGCCAATACATTGCACACGGCCATTACAGCCACGTCCACTATAAATACAGTTCCTCAACCCACAATTCCTCAGTTCTCTCGAAGGAGTAGGCAGATTGAGACCTTAGAGAGAACCAGTGACGAGACATGGGGAGTAGGCAGATTGAGACCCCGACGTCAAGTCACAAAAACCTAACGTAATTATACCTGAGGAGTAGGCAGATTGAGACCTCAGCGTAGAATTACGTTTTAACCTTTCATTAATTTTCTTTCTATTTCAGTTCTTGAAAATGGCTCCAAAATCGGAGCCGAAACGTCGAATTTCTACAAATTCTAGACGCGGTTCAACCCGAACTTTTAGTTTTCATATATATATTTTGAAGGAGGTTAGCTCGACTGGCTAAGTTAAGGAACGCAAAGGGAGTTGTCAGGTGTTGCAGTCGGAGACACTTTAATTGTGTGAACTCTTTATTTCAGTTCAAGCTTTCGAGAATTATTTTTCTCTTCATCAGGAACACTGGTGAAAAAAAAGAAGAATTGACTATAACAATCAGTGAAGGGAAAAAGGATTTCCAAGTACTTACGAAAAGTGAGGTTGTAACGAAGCCGGTTGCATTATACATAAACACTTTTCCTTATGAGTTGTGACATATTAAAAATGTAAATAATAAAATTGTGTGAGTACAGGAACACATTATACTGAGTCATTATAAAAATTGAAAAATTTTTTTGTGAAAAGGTCTCAATCTGCCTACTCTTTCGAGAGAACTGAGGAATTGTGGGTTGAGGAACTGTATTTATAGTGGACGTGGCTGTAATGGCCGTGTGCAATGTATTGGCGCGAGGTAAACTATGGGCGGGAACTGAGTTGGCGCTAGATGAGCTGTGTGCGGGAACTTGGTTGGCGCTAAGTGAGCTGTGTGCGGGAACTGGGTTGGTGGGAAATGAGTTTATGCGTGCAATGAGAAACCAAGAAAGCCACTATCCCTAGAGAGAAGTCATCACGCACCCCTCGTATCTACGGACTACCAAAAATACACAAGCCTGATATCCCACTCCGACCTATTGTCAGTGCCTTTGGATCACCAACCCAGAACCTGGCCAAGTATCTGGCGAGTACTCTTCAGCCACGAGCAGAAGAAGCTTCATCCTACGTGAAAAATTCATTCCACTTCTTAGACCTTCTCAAATCCTATAGAATCCAGAACACCGATATCCTAGTGAGCTTCGATGTTGTCTCCCTCTTCACAAACATTCCCCTAACGGACACGCTAGAAATCCTTAAAACTAAACACAGAATTCCAAAAGACACCCTGGACCTCATCAGTCACTGTATGAACAACACGTACTTCCTCTTCCAAGGAACTTACTACAAACAAGTGAAAGGTGCTCCCATGGGTTCCCCCCTTTCTCCAGTCCTTGCAAACCTTTTCATGGAAGACTTAGAAACTAGGGCTGTAGAAGCATTTGACCACAAGCCTACTTGCTGGTTCAGATACGTTGACGACATTTTCGTCATATGGCCTCATGGTTACGAAATCTTAAACACGTTCTTAGATCACCTAAACGATATCCATCCCAACATGAAATTCACTATGGAGACCGAAATGAACAACTCCCTAGCTTTCCTGGACATTGTCATCACGAAATCCAACAACTCTTTCACCCACACAGTACACAGGAAACAGACCAACACCAACCGATACCTACACGCAAACTCTCATCACCATCCAGCACAAACAAACTCCGTATTGAACTCCCTGATATACAGATCAATTCAGCTCACCGACAACCAGAATAGACCACAAGAGCTGGACAAACTGAAATCAGCCTTACTCCAAAATGATGATGACACGGCTATCTTTTATAGGGCGGATACATGGAATGATTTGAAAGTTAATGCGGAAGCTGGTTTTTTACGAATTAAATAATGGCTGGACTTCAAACTACTAATCGTGAACATGGAAAAAACCACCTACCAATACTTCACCTGTAAATCCTCCACTAGACCGACCTTCGACCAGCTCAATATGAATTCTCGTTTAAAGACTTTCACCATCTACCCCCAAACAAAAATAAAGTTAGGCATAATTATTGATTCTCACATCAAATGGGACTTGCATATAGCATATCTTCTGAAGAAACTAAGAGCCATATTGTACAAATTTAGGAAACTCAAAGAGCTATTACCTGAAAACTATCTCAAAACATTAGTTGAAAGCCATCTTCGTTATGGGATACTTGTTTGGGGCTCAGCTCCAAAAACTTATCTCCATACTTTAGAAGTCATGCAGAGGAGGTTCCTGAAATTAATTTTTTCAAAGAATTCCCGGTATCCAACAAATACCTTATACATTGAAACGAGAATATTCGATATCAGGCAATTGTATTACCACTGCTCCTGTGTGCGACAACATCTACGGAAGCAATTTTTTCAAATACCAGAACATGAACACAATACTCGAAAAAAACAGCACAATATCATACCATTCATGTCCAAAACAGCTACTCAAAGGTCTTACTCTTACCTCGCACCGAAACTGTACAACAGCATTCCAGAAAACATGAAGTCTCTAGTCAATATAAATCAGTTCAAATATCAAGTAAGGAATCACACAATTCAAATGGGTAGAACTGTGAATCATTATTTCGATAATTGAATTAGTCAATTTTAATACAATACGTTTGAATAACTACTAAGTACTCATACTTCTATTCTATTCACAGTATCATTTTATTTAACTAACCACATTTTTAAACATATACCTCTATATATTTCGTGATTTTTTATTATCACATTTTATACCTAGCTATTATTACCCAAATATAGATAAAATAGATAACAAAAATAGTGTTCACGAAATTTTAAATGCAAAAATGCTCAAAGAAATCTTTGAAACTTGTGGTCATATAATTTTGAATCTTATAAATACTTCTCTTCAAACTTCAAAACTGCCAATTTCTTTAAAAATTAGTACTGTAATTCCTATACCAAAGGTAAGTAATACAATCAAGGCAAGCGAATTTCGACCGATAAATACATTACCACCAATGGAAAAGATTCTTGAATTAGCTGTTTACAAGCAGATTTTAGAACACGTTGAAAAAAATGAAATTCTAATAAATAATCAATCTGGTTTTCGAAAGAAATATTCATGCGAATCTCAATTACAACTAGCCCTGTCTAAGTTCAAAAGAGAAATTGATAACAATAAATATGTGGTAGTGGTTTTTCTTGATCGTAATATGCTTTTGATGAAATTAAGAGGATATGGCATAGATGGTAATGTTTACCAATGGTTAGCGGATTATTTATCTCATAGAAAGCAAAAAGTTAGAGTCCGTGGTGACATCTCACAAGAATCTGGTATAAATAAGGGCGTTCCACAGGGTAGCGTTTTAGGACCACTGCTTTTAATTTTATACTTAAATGACATAAACCTGTTTGTTAATGTAGACTTCGTAAATTTATTTGCAGATGATACACTTTTGGCATGCTATGATTATAACCTAGATAAAGCTATTGAAAAAATGAATTCTGCACTAAAGGAGGTTAATGATTATCTTATCACAAATAAATTGAAACTAAATACAACCAAAACAAAAAGTATGATAATAACAACCAAATATAAATTTAACTCTCTTGATTTGAACGAAATAAATTTGCAAATAAATAACGAAAAAATTGAAAATGTAACATCTATTAAATACTTTGGATTTCAGTTAGATAATGTATTACACTTTGGTAATCATTTCGATTATATATGTAAAAAAATATCCAAAAAACTTTATTTTTTTGCAAGAATTTCCAAAAATCTATCAACTCAGACCAGAATTACTGTATAGAATGCAATTATTCAGCCGCATTTTGACTATTGTGCATCTATTATTTATCTTTTCAACTTGAATCAAACATCAAAACTACAAAAACTTCAAAATCGCGGAATGCGTATAGTACTGAAAACGAATAGATACACAGAGATACGAGTAATGTTACAATCATTGCAGTGGCTATCAGTTTCTATGCGGTTATATTACATGACAATGATTTTTATTTATAAAATACTCAATAACCTTGCACCTCCATACCTCTGTGAATTTATCAATTTGAATTTAAATATTCATAATTATGCCACAAGAAACAATTCTAATTTGCATGTATGTAGAACGAATAAGAGAAGTTCTATGAATTCTTTGTATTTTAAAGGCTTTGATACATACAATAAATTACCATCCATAGTTAAATCTAGTCCATCGTTGAGAATTTTTACAAAAGAGTTAATGGAACATAATTAAACCATAATATAGCATATAGGTTTTTCATAACATTTTTAAATTTTTTATTTTTTTTTAACATGTGTTTGTATTTTATAGTTATTTATTTATACGTTAATGTACTTACTATTATTATTGTTACTATTATATTAGGGTTACCTATTTCAATAAAGATTATCTTATCTTATCTCATCTCATCTTAATATTTTTCATTCCTAATTCTCGAACCGTAACAAGTGTGTATACACTTTTCGGATTTTTGCTTTGTTTCACAAATATTATAGACTTTGTATGTTGTATTGTATTTGTATTTTATTGTATTTTTTGTGCGAATGAAGCGTATATTATTATTATTATTATCTTTTCACCACACACATATCATCCTTGATAATTTCAAGAAGTGTTTCTGAATTTTCATTATGCCAGAATATATTCGTATCACCGGCAAACAGGGTTATTTTTCCTGAAATGTTTTTTCTTACCAAGTCATTCATATAGAGTAGAAAGAGAATTGGTCCCTGAGACACACCGCATTCAATAGGTAACTCATTGAAGTATGTTGACGTTTTTACAACTTGGCTTTGACCTTAACACGTTAACACGTTGAGCGCCATGACCCCCTAGGGACCGTCAGCTGATGAGTCACTCATGACCGCGTAGTGCCGTAGGGACCTACAGTGGGTTACTATTTCAAGTATCAATTATGGACCGTTGGAACATATTTATGATGCATTTGTTGGTATGGGTGGACCATCACGGTCCAGTGGACTAACAAATATATTACGGCTAACATAATTTATCTTTACTGTAGGATGTGGTCCCAGGTTTACAAAAATACTTCAGAAATTATAAATATGTATATTATCTACAGTTTACATTGCAAAATAACGAAAATAATCAACTCTAAATTCCTGTAATAGGATAAAATACTGTAAAAAAACTTAAGAAATTCTACAAAAAAACGTAAATAAAATGTTTAGTGGATAACATTGAAACAGTCTAAACAGAGTGTTGGTTTTCCCTCGCAATCGTTACAAAAGGTGGTTAGTATTTTGGTTCTGTTTTGAGCAATTTTTCTTCCATCTCTCGCAACTATTGTCTTATAGCAGTTTGTGCAGCAACGTCTTACTGAATGACTAGGTCCTGTTCTGGTTTGTAGGTGATGAATTCTGTTAGGCACAATTTGAGGAGCATCCTTGTGTTCATTCGTAAATTCTTCAATGAGATTTCTTTTGAATTCAGTTATCGAAATGTTTTCATGTTTCATTTCCTTATAAATAATATGAGAGTTGACTACAGCAGTTGTAAGTAATAATTCAAATCCCAATTTACGGTACCACTTTAGCGATTTACGTAGCGGATTGCTGTAGGCCCCCATCTGATCTGACACATCAACAGATGATTTACCATTGTTGTACTCCACTATCATTTTTGGTTTCATTTTAGTTGTACCTCTGTATTGAACTTCTACTTGTTCATCGGAATGTTTGGTAGATAACATCAAAACGTTTCGCTGATCTTTTCAATTTAGAACTGTTATACCTCTTTTATTTTCTTTGGCAATAATATCACCTTTCTTAATTTTGCGTTTTTCGGTCACATCTTTGGGAAGTCCTTTTCGATTAGAACGTAATGACCCAATCAGGTGTGTGTCGGCATCTAAAAGTCTGTTAGCTAAGTCTAGGCTGGTATACCAATTATCGGTTATCATCGTTCTACCTCTGCCCAATAATTTATATCCTAATGACATAACTACATCGGCTGGTACGGTTTTTTATAGTTCTAAATTTTTACCAGCGTATATTCTCAAATTGTATGTATAACCATGCCCTGTACATAGTTTCAATAATTTTATGCCGTATTTATGTCGCTTTTGCTTCAAGTACTGTCTCATAACGAGGCGTCCTCTAAAAGGAACTATGGTTTCATCCACACAAATATGTTCATGTGGGTTATAGAGACCTTGGAAATTATTTATAATATCAAGCAGCGGTTGAATCTTATATAATCTATCTCCAACAGGACACTCTTCGTTATCAGAAAAATGAAGCATTGTTAGAATTACTTCAAATCTATATGGATTGCTGACTCCAATAGTTTCTGAGAGATGGTAATTTTGCTAATCCCATCCACATTACTAACCCAATGAAAGTCTTCATTTCGCTTTCAGTTACAGGTTTCCAATCATGTAAGCGGGATTGTGGAGCGACATTCAGATATAATAATTGCTGGGTTGCGTATAAATTTGTCTGATCTGTGATCATCTTTCAAATACGGTCATCTACGATGGAATAATAAATATCAATAGGCTTACAATCACCTAGAATACCGGAGACATAAGGATCAACTCCCCCACCGTCTTCATATTTTCTAATTTTTGGTAGATTTCCTCTAGGCGGAATCCATTCATCATTCTCACGTTCAGATGAATTCGAATATTCGATTTGATGTTCAGTTTGTGAATTCGGTTGGTCATTTATTTGATCAACATCTGAACTGCTCGAATTGGGAGCGTCGTTTTCTTCATTTCAATCAGATATTTGGGATATTGATATGGGCTGTACTTTCTTAAAAAACTAAAATGAGGGACATTATTTTCCTCATCAGAATCAGACAATTGTAAACATTTCAAAGCAGGCTGCCCTTTTGGAGATTTTTGAGAATTAGAAGCTCTTCTATACATTTTTCAGATAGCTCTGATGATGATGATTCTGGAACGTCTCTGCAAAACCTCGGAATTTTTCTGCTCTTTATAGAAGCCTCTTTTTCTAATTCAGAATCTCTTTCAGACTCACTACTGTTTCCAGGTTGAAATAATGAATCAGCATCTGAGTCATCAAATTCTTCATCAGACATGTTTATAGTAGCTGCCAGGTCCTCTAGTTCTCGAGACGTGAGTGGTCGCATATTATTCCCAGACATCTGTAATAGTAAGTAAACAGTAGTAGTAATCGAATACATATAAATCGAATTTATGACAAAAGGTAAGGTTATGAAAATTAATTATATTGAAGATTTTACAATAAAACTACACATTATATAAATGATTTTGTGCACATTGATACTATTATATTTTGTTTAAAGCATTACTTATGAATCCTCAATATTGTCTAGTGTCCGTTTTCATTCTGTATATTGAATCCGTTGTTTGGCAATATCAAATCTTTATAATGCCAACCCTTCCGATTGTGAGATCATTGAAATGGTAAAAATAAACATTCATATTCGATAAATGGTCTATTAGAATACTTTTCATATTATCAAAGTATTTTTTCCTAACACAATTGCGTTGAGGTTTCACTTTTCCAGTCAGCTGAGTGCGGTGCCAGGAACGAAATCTCGAATTGTCTATGATGACCGCGGACACGGGAAGTTCAGGCTCACGCGAGTGGCCAAGGGTCACGCCAACTTCCGAGGGGTGAACATCGCTGATGTAGAGAAATCACCAAGTGGCACCATAGTTGGTCGCGATCCCCTCGGTGCTGGTACGGTAATGGACAAAGGTCACAGTGCTATCGACCAAACGTTTAGTAATAGCCCGATTCATAATAATATATAGCAAAACGTTCTCGTTAAGAATGTCAATAGTGAGATTTTTTAGTGAACTGAATGAGTTGTTAACAACTGAGAAGTTTAAGACTATGAATAAAAGTTGAGGAGAGAAATGCCAAACATAATAGGTAGTTAAAATCTACTAAAATCTTCAGATTTATTATTAGGCGTTTATTTTTATTAGTCAAAATTTAACTTCATCTTATAAACGTAATTACAAAATATTCTACTGCAAATGTTATTTTTTCAGATACTGAATTTTTTGGACACTCTTCTTGGTATTTTATTACTCCCGAAGTTCGTGATATCTGCTAAAATAAAGTTTCTTCTCAGAGAAATTGAATACTACCATCAACAAAATCACATCCATGATGGTCAAAGTGCCTCTCAGCAACAAAGTACGCTGACAGCTTTTCAGTTTGCTGATTTTATTAGTAAAACTTGGCTGGAAAAAAATTTACGTAGTTTTGGTAGTTTTGCGTATTGTTGGACTGTATTCGCAGCAAAGGTTTCTGTGGTGTTCACTATGTTGTTAAATAAAACACTTTTATATCTCTTAACACTTGTATATTCTCAACAGTCTATAATATGTATGCAATCGTCCACTGACCGTATCTGAATGCCCTCACCATGATTTTATTCATCCCATCCATGTCATTCGGATACATATATCTGAATTATCATATACTGAATCATCATGACAATAATTTTTCGCCCAAGTCGATACATCACAGTTTCCTATATCGATAATCAGTAACTTAATCTCAGAATAAAGAATTAATTAAGACAGCACAAAAAATCACATGTAAACACCTACTCGAAAACTTCTATTTTTTCTTCATTAACAAGTCAAACTTTCTTTTATGCCTGGCCAAGGATTCATATAATTTGTACATTACTCTTTCTCATGTTTTTCAGAAGCTAAACTAAAAAAAAGTCGAACTTCTCGTATCGAAAAAAAAAACTCTTTCATAGGAACTACTTCTGGCAAAGTTATATATCCTTACTACCTAAATAATCAGAACACAGTTATTCTGTTCTAATAATACATCAGATTTCATGATATATTTTATCTTTTGCAACGATTCTCTCTAATCTCAGGGTTCTTTCTCTTGGGTGTCCACACTTATGTAGGATTTCAATGTAAGGAAAAACCAAATTTTAGCAATAGTTTTACTCACTCCCAATTCGTGATCTACAAACCGACAGAAAAAATACCAATAATGTTTGCATGTGTGAGGTATACGACAAAAAATAAGTTAGTACAATAATTTAATCGAGCCCAGTAACAAATGAATAAACTCACCTGACAGATCAGGCACGCCGATACTAAACACATTTATTCAATAGCAGCTACACCAAAGATTATGTGCAATCTGTATGATTCGTTAAAAGAAAATTTAAGCTATGATACATAAAAGTCAGTGAATCAAAGTAACCACCAATATTCCACGGCGGGTATAAAAACTCTACACTTTTTCCTTTGGCAATATTTGAAAAACCTGGAGCATTCTCAACCAGTGCCGTACCCACGAAAGTTAATTTGATATGAAATACAACGATTTGTGAGTGAATCACAAAGGCGAACCGATTTGTAAAATTTTGTTTTTTCCGTTCTTATGGCTTCTTGTATTCTATTTTAAACAGTAGCATAACATTTCGATTAAATAAGCGAATAATAATAACAGAATTTTGTTTTCATTTCGGCCTTGAATCAGCATTATGAACTCAACTGATTGAAGCTATAATAACTTTCAATATTTGCTTCACAATTGAATGAGTACAAATAATATGTCTTCTTTGTTACACACTTTTTAGTACATTTTATACATTGCGATACCCAAGTTATCCACTTTAGTAGGATTCTCAAACTGTGTATGTGTGATAAAGGAGAATAGTTATTTATTGTGTGTTTGAGATAGCATTCGCGCAAAAATGCATAAACCCTAGAGCGAAGCTTGTGTGTTTGATTTTCTAATGCAAATAAAATATTTGTAAAATACGCATGCAACACAACAATTCACATTCATTAGGAATTAGAATCTCCAAAATTTTTGATCAAACAATGATTTCACATTTTGCTCTGACAGGGGCTGTCACCTCCCCAAGAATATCGGGAGGTGTTGATTTTCGATTGTTTGTCGACTCCATTTCTAAAACAATTGGTGGAAAATGCAAGAAAATAATTATGTTCCTAATATATTCCTTGAAGAAGCACGCTCATAATTGCCTTTAATCATTATAAAAAAGTATGTTCCGAATTTAATGTATGGAAAGAAAACGGAGGGTAATGACAACTGAGGAAGTCTTGCTGTTGTATTTCCTAAATTTGTGGTCGAATTACTCGATGCTGAAAGCACCTCTAAAGGTCTATAACACATAGATATTGGGAAATATAGTAAGCTCAATGCCTATCTGAAGAGTGAGTTGGGAGGATACAAGCCAAAGAAATATGCAGTATTGGAAAGAGCACACGTGGAAGAATTTTTGTCATGAGCATGCGATGAAAAAATAATAGAACAAACGACTTACCTGTAGGAAGTTCGTTCTATATTATATGAGATATACTCGTTCAATTAGAACACAAGTAGTCACAATCGTGGCTTTGTGAATGAACCCTTCTTATCACTGGCCGACGTTACCAACCCATGAATAATTACACTGGATTATAAATAAAAAAAATAGATGTCAGTTTACGAGAGGGCAAGGGTGGGATTCTAATTGGACGTAGATATTTAAAGGTCTGATATAGTTATTTTATTTATTTATTAACTTGTAACTACATTTATTTTCATAATACCTCTGTTAGTAAATATAACAAGAACATGTACAAAATACATGAAGATATTTTTTATAATAATAATAATAATTTTTATTTTTTTTTAATTTGGAGCTCAGATACGACCCGAAGGTGCGCTGGTGTGTCATTAACACCAGTAAACACTCCCAACGTCCGTGGGGTTAGTGAATACTGGGTCCGAGAGTCATGTGCCCTGAGAAAGTGGAATGAACCAAGAATTACGGCCTTCTGCATCCTTCCAGCTAAGTTTTCTGCCACATCAAAGTTCAAAGAGTGGATCTTGATATTTAGACCGTTTTTCCTTCACTTTTAGGACGATTTTCGTTTCGCCAGAAGCTGAAAACTCAATGACGAAAATCGTCCTACTTTATGGAATTGTGTGAACAGATAGGCATTTTTCGTTATTACGAAATATATTGTTTCTGAGAATCGAACTCTCCTATAAACACACTCGAACTTCGTTCGTTTCATGTACTATTCATCACTGCCTGATCAGTTGGCGGATGGCGCTGCGAATTACTTTATTATATTCATATTTGTGGAACAAGACGACTACATTGTCGTCTGAGCTATCCTTGTACTGATGACAAAAAAATATCTTCGAAACATGCATGTATGCAAGTGGTCATTTCCAACAAAAATAAAGGATTAATATTCAAAGGCTCTATAACAAGTAGCACTAGCAATTATAAGTCCGTGAGGAACAATTGCACAAACAGAAGACAGATATAATCCGATATTCGCAGGGGGAATTAGTTGTTTTCTGTCAGATATTTGCCTTAATATCCACTTTGTGGAATTGTGTGGAGAGACCGGCATTTTTCGTTTTTACGAATTATTTTGTTTATTAGAATTGAAGTCTCCTATACACACACTCGAACTTTGTTCGTTTTATGTACTTTTGATCACTGCCTGGAGACAGTGCTACCAGGAGGGTCACCATATCTGTTGTTAGATGACGCTGCGAATTACTCTATTGAGAGTCGCAGCTCCGATTGTAGACGGATACTATAAGGCTTTTGAATATTATCATTCATGTTTGTGGAACAAGAAGACTACATTGTCGTCTGACCTATCCATGCTCTGATGAGAGGAGAATAACTTCGAGACACGCATGTATGCAGGTGGTCATTTCCAACAAAAATGAAGGTTTAATTTTCAATGACTTTATAACAAGTAGCACTTGCAATTATATGTCCGTAAGGAACGGTTGCACTAATAGAAGACAGATATAACTAAATATACGTAGGGGGAAGTTGTTGTTTTCATTCAGATATTTGCCCTAATATCCACTTTGTGGAATTGTGTGGTGACCGGCATTTTTCGTTTATACGAAATATTTTGTTTCTTAGAATTGAACTCTCATATACACACACACTCGAAGTTTGTTCGTTTCATGTAGTACTGATCACTATCACTGCCTGGAGACAGTGCTACCAGGAGGGTTACTCGATCTGTTGGCAGATGGCGCTGCGAATTACTTTATTGTGAGTCGAAGCTCCATTTGTAGACGGATACTATAAGGCTGTGAATATTATCATTCATAGTTGTGGATCAATACGACTACATCGTCATCTGACCTATTCTTGCGCTGATGATAGAAGCATATCTTCTAAACATGCATGTATGCAGGTGGTCATTTCCAACAAAAATGAAGTATTAATATTCAAAGGCTTTATAACAAGTAGCACTTGCAATTATATGTCCGTGAGTAACGATTGCACAAATAGAAGACAGATATAATTCAATATCCGTAGGAGGAAGTAGTTGTTTTCTGTCAGATATTTGCCTTAATATCCACTTTGTGGAATTGTGTGGAGAGACCGGTATTTTTCGTTTATACGAAATATTTTGTTTCTTAGAATTGAACTCTCCTATACACACACTCGAACTTTGTTCGTTTTATATACTTTTGATCACTGCCTGGAGACAGTGCTACCAGGAGGGTTACTTGATCTGTTGACGAATGGCGCTGCAAATTACTTTATTGTGAGTCGCAGCTTCATTCGTAGACGGATACTATAAGGCTTTTGAATATTATCATTCATGTTTGGGGAACAAGACGACTACATTGTCGTCTGACCTATCCATGCTCTGATGAGAGGAGAATAACTTCGAGACACGCATGTATGCAGGTGGTCATTTCCAACAAAAAT
Organism: Chrysolina americana; assembly: GCA_958502065.1. Classification (NCBI taxonomy): domain Eukaryota; kingdom Metazoa; phylum Arthropoda; class Insecta; order Coleoptera; family Chrysomelidae; genus Chrysolina; species Chrysolina americana. The sequence goes on from OY293418.1 coordinate 41,190,182, forward strand.
GAAGGTTTAATTTTCAATGACTTTATAACTAGTAGCACTTGCAATTATATGTCCGTAAGGAACGGTTGCACTAATAGAAGACGGATATAACTAAATATACGTAGGGGGAAGTTGTTGTTTTCATTCAGATATTTGCCCTAATATCCACTTTGTGGAATTGTGTGGTGACCGGCATTTTTCGTTTATACGAAATATTTTGTTTCTTAGAATTGAACTCTCATATACACACACACTCGAAGTTTGTTCGTTTCATGTACTACTGATCACTATCACTGCCTGGAGACAGTGCTACCAGGAGGGTTACTCGATCTGTTGGCAGATGGCGCTGCGAATTACTTTATTGTGAGTCGAAGCTCCATTTGTAAACGGATACTATAAGGCTGTGAATATTATCATTCATAGTTGTGGATCAATACGACTACATCGTCATCTGACCTATTCTTGCGCTGATGATAGAAGCATATCTTCTAAACATGCATGTATGCAGGTGGTCATTTCCAACAAAAAAAAGTATTAATATTCAAAGGCTTTATAACAAGTAGCACTTGCAATTATATGTCCGTGAGTAACGATTGCACAAATAGAAGACATATATAATTCAATATCCGTAGGAGGAAGTAGTTGTTTTCTGTCAGATATTTGCCTTAATATCCACTTTGTGGAATTGTGTGGAGAGACCGGCATTTTTCGTTTATACGAAATATTTTGTTTCTTAGAATTGAACTCTCCTATTCACACACTCGAACTTTGTTCGTTTTATATACTTTTGATCACTGCCTGGAGACAGTGCTACCAGGAGGGTTACTTGATCTGTTGACGAATGGCGCTGCAAATTACTTTATTGTGAGTCGCAGCTTCATTCGTAGACGGATACTATAAGGCTTTGAATATTATCATTCAAATTTGTGGAACAAGACGACTACATCGTCATCTGACCTATTCTTGCACTGATGAGAGAAGCATATCTTCGAAACAGGTATGTATGCAGGTGGTCATTTCCAGAAGGGTCACTTGATCTGTTGTTGGATGACGCTGAGAATTACTCTATTGTGAGTCGCAGCTCCGATTGTAGACGGATACTATAAGGCTTTTGAATATTATCATTCATATTTGTGGAACAAGACGACTACATTGTCGTCTGACCTATCCATGCTCTGATGAGAGAAGAATAACATCGAAACATGCATGTATGCAGGTGGACATTTCCAACGAAAATGAAGGTTTAATTTTCAATGTTTTTATAACAAGTAGCAATTGCAATTATATGTCCGTAAGGAACGGTTGCACAAATAGAAGACAGATATAACTAAATATCCGTAGGAGGAAGTTGTTGTTTTCTTTCAGATATTTGCCCTGATATCTACTCTGTGGAATTGTGTGGAGACCGGCAATTTTCGTTTATACGAAATATTTTGTTTCTTAGAATTGAACTCTCATATACACACACTCGAAGTTTGTTCGTTTTATGTACTATTGATGACTATCACTGCCTGGGGACAGTGCTACTAGGAGGGTTACTGGATCTGTTGGCAGATGGCGCTGCGAATTACTTTATTGTGAGTCGAAGCTCCATTCGCAGACGAATACTATAAGGCTGTGAATATTATCATTCATAGTTGTGGAACAAGACGACTATATCGTCATCTGACCTATTCTTGCGCTGATGATAGAAGCATATCTTCGAAACATGCATGTATGCAGGTGGTCATATCCAACAAAAATAAAGTATTGATATTCAAAGGCTTCATAACAAGTAGCACTTGCAATTATATGTCCGTGAGAAACGATTGCACAAATAAAAGACAGATATAATCCGATATCCATAGGGGCAAGTAGTTGTTTTCTGTCAGATATTTGCCTTAATATCCACTTATTGGTATTGTGTGGAGAGACCGGCATTTTTATTTTTTACGAAATATTTTGTTTCTTAGAATTGAACTCTCCTACACACACTCGAAGTTTGTTCGTTTTATGTACTTTTGATCACTGTCTGGAGACAGTGCTACCAGGAGGGTTACTTGATATGTTGGCGGATGGCGCTGCGAATTACTTTATTGTGAGTCGCAGCTCCATTCGTAGACGGATACTATAAGGCTTTTGAATATTATCATTCATATTTGCGGAACAAGATGACTACATTGTCGTCTGACCTATCCTTGTACCGATGAGAAGAAAATAACTTCGAAACATGCATGTATGCATGTGGTATTTTCCAACAAAATGAAGGATTGATATTCAATGACTTTTTAACAAGTAGCACTTGCAATTATATGTCCGTGAGGAACGATTTCACAAATAGAAGACAGATATCCGATATCCGTAGAAGGAAGTAGTTGTTTTCTGTCAGATATTTGCCTTGATATCCACTTTATGGAATTGTGTGGAGAGACCGGTATTTTTTCTTACCAATTTTTTGGTTTCTTAGAATTGAACTCTCCTATACACACACTCAAACTTTGTTCGTTTTATGTACTTTTGATCACTGCCTGGAGACAGTGCTACCAGGAGGTGTAACATTATTATTTTTTTACTATCAGCAACTCAGAGTTTTAGTTATAAAATTGAATTCGATTTAAATATATTAGACTGATGCTTGAATTTGCCTACCTTAATAAAATCTTATGGTCATTGAAACATTATTTCTTCCATAATTTGTTTTCTTTGGATATATTACAGTCATTTTGTATCTTTAGCGCTGTCTATTGTCAGAGAACAGCTGTTCAGTTCAGTGAATGTCGCTGGGGCATAGATCACTTTTCCAGGTAGATACGACTTCTCTGTGATGTATCGGTGGAAATGACCTTCAAAGGCCGTCGGTGACATGCATTCAGAAAGACTCCATATCGTGATAATAGTTATCTGTCTCGACGACTTCCCGTATGTTTGAGTATTAGATAATGTTAGGTAATGAAATTTTGCACGGAACATTTTAGAATCCTTTGTTGACATTTGGACACTTCGAGGAATGAAGTTACTTGGCAACTCCGCTAAGGTTCTTAATTTCTGTCTTAATAAAGAAGAAGAGAAAGTCTTTTCGTTCTGTGCCATATGTGGGAGTGATGGAAAGTTTTAGTTGAATATTGAGTATTGATTTCTGCAATCTTCCAGTTAATGGGATTATTCTTTCAACTGACTTAATGTTTTCCTTAATTATTCATGTTGGTGATTTGATGGGAAGTTCATTAATTTTTGGAAAACATACCCAATAGGGGATTATAACCTCACTTTCTAACCACATATTCTTCGGGTAAGCAGAACCCCCTAACTTTATCCTTTGAGCCTTTGGCAATTCGGTTTATTTTGTAGGCATAAATTTTGAAAAAGGTGTAAATCAAGCCTGACGTCGTTGACCCTTTGACTAGGACTATGATATGAAATAACATCTGTAGAGGAGCCTTCTACCAGTATCTTTCTCGCAGTTAGCACCAGGCCTTCCTAGGCAAAGGTATGAGGTCTAGTCAAGTTGGTATCAGACAGTCAATGATTTCATTTCAGGGTCTTTTGTGTACTTATGATATGAAATAACATCTGTAGAGGAGCCTTCTAACAGTATCTTTCTCGCAGTTAGCACCAGGCCTTCCTAGGCAAAGGTATGAGGTCTAGTCAAGTTGGTATCAGACAGTCAATGATTTCATTTCAGGGTCTTTTGTATACTTATCGTCATCCCAGAGCACTAGCCATCTGGGGGAAAACTCATCTTAGTGTCAGCGTACTCATACGTTTGACTGAGAAGCTCATCTAGGTGTTACCATATTTATCGATGGACTGGAGGTGCCACTACCCTGAATGCTGACCTGTATCTTGCACCTTCACTACTGGTATCCTTCCATCTGGTAGATTCCACCATAAATGCCTGGCAGAAACCAATCTAATGTGGCACGCAAGTTAACCAATTCACTCAATATATATATTTATTGTGTTGAGTAAGATAACTGTGGGTAACTACACTTAGATATTTTGAGCCTTGGGCTATTCTACAGTTCATGTTATATATATTTTGTTTGTTATAATTCACCTTGATAGTGTTTCTGATACTTCCTAATAAGCCTTCAGCTACTTTGACTTTGATGTGATCGTAAAAACCTTGTCACCTTATATAATATATGACTTCAATCATATGCTGAGTATCATTTGAGTGTGTGGCATTTGCCTTAATTATTACTATTCGTGTTATATGGGAATTGGTAAAATTATCTATACAGGGGGCTCAGCATTCATATGACTGGCGCCCGCATTCTATTTTAATATCACATGACATTTTGTTTTGTTCAACCCACTCCCCTCTTCACTGGAGCTTAGCCGCGAGCCTACCCTGTCACTCTAACAGCTTTTGGACACTTGTCAAAAGCGTAAGTGGTGATCTTGCCTACTAGAATACTTTAATTGTATGACGGTGGCAAACTGGCGCCCAAACGTTAAAGGGTACATAAGTCATGGAATATTTTTTGTTTTTCTCTAAAATATAGAGTTAATCAATTGCCCGGTATATTTCTTTCTAATTCGTTGATATTCTATCATTATTTTTTTATATTGATGTGTTCTAACTATACAGGGTGATATAAACAATCAATTTTATCTATATTTTTTTCCCTCTATTTGACAGGCTTAAAGTGCTATATTTCTACAGGATGACTCTAATAGTCTGTGTATAATTTTTGGTATTTTTTTTGAGAATCATTGTTGTGGTATTGATATACAGAGTGACACATTTTCAGTGCCAATTCATATTTTTTTTTTTCTCTGATAAAGGGGATTGTGGTTTCAAAATTTTTTCTCTTGGAGGGTAATACTGTTTGGGATATATTTCCTTTTTTTTAACTTTTTGAGGAAATTTTGTTCATTATGGAAGGCAAACTTCAAATAGAGCGTCTTGATAAGGAAGAATTAACTTATGAATTGGCTTTTCGGGGAGTCACTGATCAAACTCTTGTGGCTGATATGAGGAAATGTTTGAGGGGTTATTTAAAATTAGAAAAGAGTTCAACAAATATCAAGTATCCTCAGCATTCATTTTCATTTAAAGATTATTCAACCTATATTTCTTTAAAAATTACAGAAATACAAACTCTGATCTAAAGTTTTACAGGTGATGAGTCAGATACAGACTTTACAAAACTTATTCATTTGTTCAAACGAGCTGAACGAGCTGTTGCAACTTTGGATGATGAGCATGCAACCAAGTCAAAACTTTTAGTGGACCTTCTAAATTGTCAATCCGAACTCAAATCACGGGTTAGGAAATATAAAAGGTTGTCACAACATTCTACACCTTTGGAACTGAGTGTACTTTTGTCATCAACTGTTATGTCGAGTGCTTCAGAGTCAGAAGAGTCTGATGATGACAGCTGTTCAGGTAGTTAGCCAACCAACTCCTTCTATCTTCCAATCATTGTAAGGGTGTGCCTGTTTCCAAATGGAATATTAATAAATTTGATGGTGATATTTCTCGTGGTTCACTTAGTGCCTTTTTAGAAAATGTTGAGGAGCTTTGTATTTCTCGAAATGTTACGGAAGCTCAATTGTTTACTCCAGCTAGTGACCTTTTTACTGGAAAGGCTCTCATTTGGTATAGGTCTGTTCGACCAACTATTAATTCTTGGTCCAACCTTGTGAAGGAGTTGCGCATTAAATTTTTACCTCCCAATTATAATGAAAAATTATTCCAAGAGGTGAAGCAGAGAACTGAAGGTCCTGGTGAGACAATAGGAATGTATATTGCGGTAATGAAGAACATGTTTAATAGATTGACAATACCAGTGCATGAAGAAGTCCATTTAAAAATTTTGCTCAGAAATATATCACCTTTTTATCAAAGTCAGTTGGGACTAACTAAAATTGATTCAATAAATCATCTTTTAGAATTAGGTCGTCAACTAGAAGCGCGCAAGGAAGCTATTGAGTCTTTTGTCCCACCTCCAAGAAATAAAAATTATCTTATGGAACCGGACTTGGCATACATTTATTTAGAGGTGTCATCTACTTCATCTAGTCAAGTGGACACCATAATCACTTGTTGGAACTGTAAAGGTCAAGGGCATATTTCAAGGCACTGTCCCGCATCTGCTGGTAAAACGAAATATTGTTTCAAATGTAGTCTTCCAAATTTTACGGTAAGGACTTGTCCTAAATGTAATGCCTGGTCGGGAAACTAATTGAGGAGACCATAAATAGCCGCAAATGTGCCTCCGTACCCTACTCGGCTGATCTTTGTCTGTCCAATAAACAGAAATTTATTCTTGATTATGTTCTGGCGCATGCGCAAGATGATGAATGACCCTATCTGTCAGTTTCGATCTTTGATATCAATCTGCTTGGCCTTCTAGATTCAGGAGCTTCAAATACAATAGTCGGGGGTCCTGGCTGGGAAATGTTGAGAAGACTTAACCTTAAAATAAATTCGGATAATATAGTCAATTGTCGGGTGGCCAATGGGCAAACATGTTCGAGCATTAGCACTGTAGATCTTCCCATGGAATTGGGAAATCGTGTGAAAATTATTTCAGCTTTGATCATCCCAGCTTTACCTCATGTTTTGATTTTGGGTATAGATTTTTAGAAAAAATTAGAAATCATTCCTGATCTTCGAAGGGGAGAATGGGTCTTTGCAAGTAATCCTCAAGTTTCTATTGATTCAATAGCGTTACAGTCCGAGGAACAATTAACACCTAAGCAGTCATAAATTTTACATGAAGTTGTGCAAAAAGCTTTTCTGGAAATTAGCGACAAACTTGGATGTACAGATGTAGTCCATCATGTCATCAAAACTTCTGCCCCACCTATCAAGCAAAGATATTATCCGGTCAGTCCGGTGATGCAAACACACATTGATGCAGAATTGAACAAGCTACTTTCAGAAGGAATTGTTGAACGATCAACCAGTCCTTGGTCTTCTCCCATTTTATTAGTTAAAAAGAAGGACAACTCTTACAGATTTTGTGTTGACTTTCGAAAATTAAACCAAGTGTCAGAACGAGATGCCTACCCATTACCATATATTTCGGCAACCTTAGACAAGCTTCGGGATGCAAAATTTCTTTCGTCAATGGATATCAAATCAGCATATTTTCAGGTCCCTTTGGCTGAATCGTCTCGGCCTTTGACAGCTTTTACTGTTTCTAATCGAGGTTTACTTCAATTTCGTCGCTTACCGATGGGTTTATCCAATAGTCCAGCTAATTTTCAACGTCTTGTTGACCAGATATTAGGTCCAGAGCTTGAGCCACATGTTTTTGTGTACTTGGATGACATTATCATTGTCACTCAGACGTTCGAGAAACATATGGAAATATTGACTGAAGTGTTTTCTCGTTTGAAAAAGGCCAATCTTACAGTTTCAAAGGAAAAATGTCACTTTTGCCGACCAGAACTATTATATTTGGGTTACATTGTAGATGCTACTGGTTTGAGAGTAGATCCTGAAAAAGTCCAAGCCATTATAGATATCCCTATTCCCAAATGCGTTTCGGAAGTTCGACGCATACTTGGTTTGGCTTCATGGTATAGGCGATTTGTACCAAACTTTTCAACCCTAACAGCCCCTCTTTGCGATTTGTTGCGCAAGAATAAAACCTTCAGTTGGAGTTCAGAATGCAATGAAGCCTTGAATAAATTGAAAGAATGTCTTATAAGTGCACCGGTGTTATCGTGCCCTGACTTTTCACTGCCTTTTGTAGTTCACGCAGACAGTTCGGGATATGGCCTTGGCGTGGTTTTAACGCAATCGCATCCTGATGGTGAGAAGGTGATATGCTATCTATCTAGGTCTCTTACTCGACAAGAACGTAATTACTCTACCACCGAACGTGAATGTTTGGGAGTTCTGTGGGGAATTAAAAAACTAAGACCTTACCTTGAAGGATCTCATTTTACGGTCATCAGTGACCATGCGAGTTTATTGTGGCTTGACAGGTTAAAATCTCCTACTGGTCGACTGGCTCGTTGGGCTGTACGTCTTCAGCAGTTTGACTATACCATTATTCATTGAAAGGGGAAAGAACACGTCGTACCAGACATGTTATCTCGTGCTGTTCCTATTGTTGTTGCTCTCAATCCTTCTTGTCCAGATGAAAACACCTCATCTTCTGTTGGTGAAGGCGATAAATGGTATCAAAGAGTGTGCGAGAGAATATCTAAGTCACCACAAAAATTTCCTTCTTGGCAATTTTTCCAGGGGAAACTTTTTAAAAATATAACACCTCGTATCCCAGAACTTGCTACCGTTTCTGATCATTGGAAGGAAGTGGTACCTCGTCCTCAGAGAAAATCATTGATTGAGCAAATCCATTCTGTATTGCTTCATGTTGGCGTTTTTAAAACTTTTAATAAACTTGCTGAACAATATTATTGTCCAAAGATGCATTCTGATGTAGCTTCTTTTATTCGTCAGTGTAAAACTTGTCATTCCATCAAGCCAGAGCAGAAACGCCCTCCAGGATTTATGTTATCCAAACAAGTAGCAATATCTCGCCCTTTTGAATTACTTTCTGCTGATTTAATTGGTCCCTTACCCAGATCTCGTTCTGATAATCAGTATATCTTTGTCGTGTCTGATGGTTTTAGTAAATTTCCACTCTTGTTTCCTCTTCGCAAAGCCACAACGGCCGCTATTCTTAAAATATTGGACTGTCATGTTTTTCCAATCTTTGGAACTCCAAATTCAATCATTGTAGATAATGGTTGTCAGTTTCGTTCTAAAGAATTCGTTAAGTTTATAGGCAGTTATAATATAAGAATTCAGTTTGTAGCCTTATATCATCCTCAAGCAAATCCCGTTGAGAGGATTAATCGAGTTATCAAAACTATGTTGAGATCGTACCTATCAGAAGATAAAAGAGGATGGGATCAACGTTTGAGTCAAGTTGGTTTGGCGATTCGTTCATCTAAACACGAAGTAACAGGATTTTCTTCTAATTTTAATGTGTTTGGACGAGAATTGCCGTTCAAAGGAGATAACGCACCTCCAAAAGAGATTACTTTTGATCGATCTGCGCTTACTCAGGAACGTGAGAATGTTTTTGCCAAATTATATGCTGATGTGAATGCCAAGTTAGCTAAAGCCTATGAACAGAATAGCAAGACCTATAATCTCAGACGTCGTGATGTTCAATATCATGTTAATCAGCTAGTTTGGAGACGGAATCGTGTTTTATCTGACGCTGCAAAATATTTCAGTGCTAAGCTGGCACCTAAATTCGTCGGTCCCTTCATTGTTTCGAAACGGGTATCTTCTTGGACTTATGAACTTAAAGATGATTCTGGTAAATATTGCGGAGTTTGGCATGTGAAGGATCTTAAAGCTGATCCACCTGATGATGAATCATAACTATAAGGATTGTCGTTTATTTATTTGGGGTGAAGGATGGTCATCCCTGGTGTATGCCTAAAGATACTTGGACTTGGTACAGTCCCCATCTAGTGGCTGAGAGTACCTTCGTTGTTATTATTTTGTAAGGTATTTTCAGGTCCATGGCAGTAACATCTCTGTTTGGGTTATAGTTGATACTACTGGAAGGACATTAGTTTGTTTTATTTGATGTCTTCTATTAAGTATCATATGTATCAGTACCACCCTTAAGTGTTTTGTTGTGAGTGTCTGAGAATACATTTGTTGTTATTATTTATGAAAATATTTTCGGGCTCATGGCAATAACACATCTGAGGGGTTCAAGGTTTGAGTTACAGGAAGAGCATGTAGTTTTTATTATCTTTCATGTCTTCTTTGGTGAGTACCTGTCCTTTGTGTAAGTACAATCCTTGAGTATTTGGTTATGAGCTTGAACTTTGAATATTTTTGTTGAATTAGTGGTTGTTGTGTTTATCGGTACGTTTTTTTTGGGTATCTATCTATCTAAGGTTGGTCTGTCATTTTTGGCTGTTTTCTTATGGTAAATTTTTCTCTTCTATTTTTGTTGGGATGGCAGCTCCCGTAATGCTGGACGATCCTTGTGGTGGATTTGGCTTGGAGGGTCTGTTTGGCTGTTGGAGTTCCAATATCATTTCCTCTGGACATTATATTGTTTTGGAAGGGTATTTTGCAGACGAGTTCGACATGTCTGATGTCCTTGGGGTTTTGGATGGAGTTTCTTCGGTGGAATCGGTTCAACGGGTTGAATCCACTCCACATTGATTTTTAGGGGATAGGAAATTTGGAGGAGGTTTTCTATCGGGGTTTTAATCCTCCCATTCTTTATAGAATGTCGTTAGTGTGTGTGTATCTTATACCAAACTCAGGCGGTTTGGTTATGCGTTTTAAAAGTCGTCCCTTTTTTTTTGTATTGTAGGAGACTTGGTTGTGTTGGGTGCGAGCATGGCTCAGTCCTGTAGCCTGACATATCTTAGAGGATCCAGCGGAGATTCCTCCGAGATCGAGACTGTTGAGCAGGGTCCATGGAATGGTGAACTTTGGGGGGTGTCGTTCGGCTATCGTGGAGGTCAAGGCCGGTCATCGTGTGAAGCTCGCCTAAGGGCGGTCGGGCGATGCTACTGGGGGATCCTGAGCTCCATGGATTCGTCGCGATTGAGGAATTTGCTCGCAGTGCCACAACTAGGAACATCTCCGAATTGTTGGGACTTTATGGCCTAGTCATTTTCAGCTTGGTGGAGCTATATGTCACCCCAATTGAAGTGGACAATTGGTTATTTTTCAAATTCCTATGAATTTATTTTTGTTTCCACACGTGGGTTCTTGTGGGGTTTCTCTATTCCTGCCGTACTGAGGGGTACTGATGGTTAGTCCATCCTTGAACTGGGGGACGAGTGGTATCAGGTATATCGCCGGCGCAGCAATTCTATCCAGCAGCGAAAAGATTGCCTGATCCGAGTTCGGTGCTGAACGGCCATCCTTCTCTTTGCTTCAGGTGGAGAATTCCAGCAACGACTCATGAACACCAGTTTAACAACGTGTTGTTGACTGTTTTATCTCTAGGTTGAAATTATCGTATGGTACTGGGGATTTTTTTTTGCGAGTACAACAAACTTGAGGCGATTTGTTGTCATGCGTTTCAAGACTTGTGAATTTTTTTTTGCGAGTACAACAAACTTGAGGCGATTTGTTGTCATGCGTTTCAAGCCTTGTGAATTTTTTTTACGAGTACAACAAACTTGAGGCGATTTGTTGTCATGCGTTTCAAGCCTTGTGATTTTTTTTTTTGCTAAAACAACAAATTCGAGGCGATTTGTAATTAAAAATATTAAGTCTGTTTTTTTTTTTCAGAGTGCGCATAAATTTCCCGACTTCGGTAAATTTCTTTTAAAGTAAGGGGCGAATTGTAACATTACTATTTTTTTACTATCAGCTACTCAGAGTTTTAGTTATAAAATTGAATTCGATTTATATTTATTAGACTGATGCTTGAATTTGCCTACCTTAATAAAATCTTATTGTCATTGAAACATTATTACTTCCTTAATTTGTTTTCTTTGGATATATTACAGTCATTTTGTATCTTTAGCGCTGTCTATTATCAGAGAACAGCTGTTCAGTTCAGTGACTGTCACTTAAGCATAGATCACTTTTCCAGGTAGATACGACTTCTTTGTGATGTATCGGTGGAAATGACCTTCAAAGGCCGTCGGTGACATGCATTTAGAAAGACTCCATATCGTGATAATAGTTATCTGTCTCGACGACTTCCCGTATGTTTGAGTATTAGATAATGTTAGGTAATGAAATTTTGCACGGAACATTTTAGAATCCTTTGTTGACATTTGGACACTTCGAGGAATGAAGTTACTTGGCAACTCCGCTAAGGTTCTTAATTTCTGTCTTAATAAAGAACAAGAGAAAGTCTTTTCGTTCTGTGCCATATGTGGGAGTGATGGAAAGTTTCAGTTGAATATTGAGTATTGATTTCTGCAATCATCCAGTTAATGGGATTATTCTTTCAACTGACTTAATGTTTTCCTTAATTATTCATGTTGGTGATTTGATGGGAAGTTGATTAATTTTTGGAAAACATACCCAATAGGGGATTATAACCTCACTTTCTAACCACATATTCTTCGGGTAAGCAGAACCCCCTAACTTTATCCTTTGAATCGGGTGAAGTCCTGCTGTTTGTTCAGAGAGCTCTTGCAAAGTTGTTCCTTCAAAGTAAGGATCTTTGCACATGTGTCTGGACAGATATAATTCAATATCTGTCGCAGTATTAGCCAGAGAAGTAGTTGTTTTCTGTCGGACACATGCCATACATACTATACAAAGTTATAGTCACTTCCTAAAGGATTGTTATCGACTGTTTTACAGTCACTTGGACATTATTTGCTCCTTGAAACAAGTATTTTACATATACCATTTCGTATCCGAAATGTCCTTCTGGAGTGCTCTCTAATCTGTCGTCAAGGTGGATCCTGTAAACAATTGCAGTATTCATCTCGGCGGACGGTGACGGGCAGCGAGACCTCGCGTGTATACAATTTGTGATAACCTGGACTGCACTGATGAGGTACAACATTCCGAAACCGGTCTGTAGTTGGTTCTCCGTTTGAATCGGGTGAAGTCCTGCTGTTTGTTCAGAGAGCTCTTGCAAAGTTGTTCCTTCAAAGTAAGGATCTTTGCACATGTGTCTGACAGATATAATTCAATAACTGTCGCGGTATTAGCCAGAGAAGTAGTTGTTTTCTGTCGGACACATGCCATACATACTATACAAAGTTATAGTCACTTCCTAAAGGATTGTTATCGACTGTTTTACAGTCACTTGGACATTATTTGCTCCTTGAAACAAGTATTTTACATATACCATTTCGTATCCGATATGTCCTTCTGGAGTGCTCTCTAATCTGTCGTCAAGGTGGATCCTGTAAACAATTGCAGTATTCATCTCGGCGGACGGTGACGGGCAGCGAGACCTCGCGTGTATACAATTTGTGATAACCTGGACTGCACTGATGAGGTACAACATTCCGAAACCGGTCTGTAGTTGGTTCTCCGTTTGAATCGGGTGAAGTCCTGCTGTTTGTTCAGAGAGCTCTTGCAAAGTTGTTCCTTCAAAGTAAGGATCTTTGCACATGTGTCTGACAGATATAATTCAATATCTGTCGCGGTATTAGCCAGAGAAGTAGTTGTTTTCTGTCGGACACATGCCATACATACTATACAAAGTTATAGTCACTTCCTAAAGGATTGTTATCGACTGTTTTACAGTCACTTGGACATTATTTATTTATTATTATTTTACATATATATATATATATATATATATATATATATATATATATATATATATATATATATATATATATATATATATATATATATGAATAGTAACTTGTGACATCTACAGTCGTGAGCTCTCGGAATTGAAACGAAAATACTCTATTCACTTCACTATATATATATATATATATATATATATATATATATATATATATATATATATATATATATATATATATATATATATATATATATATATATATATATATATATATATATATATATATATATATATATATATATATATATATATATATATATATATATATGTGTTCAGATAGGTTTCTGCGGTCAGATATTTGAAAACTAAAAGTTCGGGTTGAACCGCGTCTAGAATTTGTTGAAATTCGACGTTTCGGCTCCGATTTTGGAGCCATTTTCAAGAACTGAAATAGAAAGAAAATTAATGAAAGGTTAAAACGTAATTCTACGCTGAGGTCTCAATCTGCCTACTCCTCAGGTATAATTACGTTAGGTTTTTGTGACTTGACGTCGGGGTCTCAATCTGCCTACTCCCCATGTCTCGTCACTGGTTCTCTCTAAGGTCTCAATTTGCCTACTCCTTCGAGAGAACTGAGGAATTGTGGGTTGAGGAACTGTATTTATAGTGGACGTGGCTGTAATGGCCGTGTGCAATGTATTGGCGCGAGGTAAACTATGGGCGGGAACTGAATTGGCGCTAGATGAGCTGTGTGCGGGAACTTGGTTGGCGCTAAGTGAGCTGTGTGCGGGAACTGAGTTGGTGGGAAATGAGTTTATGCGTGCAATGAGAGGCTTCCAGGTATTGGGGAGTCTACGTCCGTCGTCGCGAGTGTTGAGGCAATTGGGGCGCTTCTCTATCTCAAGGGCTTCTCGGATGATCCTGGTTTGCAGAGTTTTCTCGGTGGAAATTGTTTTTGTGTTTTTGAAGTCTATTTTGTGACCTGTGTCTTCTTGATGTTTATAAAGTGCGGAAGTGGAAGATGCCTGACGCACAGCAAGTTCGTGTTCGTAGACTCTGGAAGTTACTCGTCTGTTAGTCTGGCCAATATAAGTTCTCGGGCAGTCTGAACATGTCTCCCAGATCTCCCAAAGACACAATACACAATATCTGCTGGAAATAATAAACAGCTATCTGTAGGATAGATCCCTACAGATAGAGAAAGATGTGATACTGTAAGTCTAAGCCGAAGTCCCAAATGGTTCTGTCCTAGGACCTACTCTGTGGAACGTGCTCTATGATGACGTGTTGAATGATTTGGCACTAGAGGGAGTGAGTACAGTCGCATATGCAGATGATCTTGCAGTCATCATTACTGCCAAAAGTAACGAACACCTTGAATGGAAAGGAGATGAAGCTCTCCACCGAATCCACACCTGGATGAAGGATAATGAACTATACTTAGTCCCACAGAAATCAGAATGGGTCATCCTGAGAGGGCGGAAAGGGAAAGAAATTCCTATAAAAAAAAGCCTTGTGTACCTGAGAGTCACTATCGGCGAGATAAGGGTTGCGGCCTCGAGTAGAATAACTCCAAATATGAGAGGTCCTGGGTCAAGAAAAAGAGAGATGCTTTACAATGTAGTACAGTCGATTCTCTTATACGGAGCACCTATATGATATGAATCCCCAACAGTTAAAAAGCACACGAGAGTACAACGCAAAATGCTCATAAGAGTTATTAGTGGGTATCGTACCATATCCGCGAAGGCCTCGCAAGTTGTTGCAGGGAAAATACCTATCGAACTGATGGCGGCAGAAAAAGACGGCAGAGGAGACGGGCCAACTACCTTCATAAAAAGAGTGATGCATCAGAAAGAGATAGAAGAAAGACAAGAGGCATAAAGTGAAGATAATGCGATAAGCGTTTCCAGGGTGGAGGTTGGGTCGAAAGAAAAGATTTTATTCAATAGGAGTCTGACACTATCGGTAGAGACCAAGCGGCCAGTGCCCTATGCAGGGTTTCCTCCCACCCAAAAAAAAAGATAGGTAGCCAACCTACGAGTGAACCCCGATAAGTGTCAGTTTGGAAGGAAATCACTCAAATATCTTGGTCACATGAGATAGTGGCCTCGATAGTGGAGTTGACAGCCCCATCCACTGTACGAAGTCTGAGGTGCTTTCTGGAGACGGCGTCTTGGTACAGAATATTCGTGCCGGCATTCTCTAAAGTAGCCGCATCGCTTCACCGTCTGCTCAAGAAACATCACCAATGGAACTGGGTACCCGAACAAACCGAAACTTTTCAAAAGTTGAAAAAAGGCCTGACGGAGGCACCAGTCGTTGCTTGCCCTGACTTCGACAAACCTTTCACCTTGCAGACGGATGTTTCCGATCAAGGCCTTGAAGCCGTCCTGACCCAGGTCGCTGATGAAGGAGAACACGTAATCGCCTACGCCAGTAGGTCACTGACTTCCGTGAGTGTCTAGCCATTGTCTGGGGAATCGAAGAGCTGCGGCCGTATCTGGAAGGATATCACTTCACAGTGCTCACAGATCACCAGTCACTTTGTTGGCTCCATTCTATCAAAAGCCCAGCTGGCCGTCTTGCCCGATGGTGTATGTTCCTACAGCAGTACGACTTCGACATAAAATACCGCCATGGAGGCATGAATAAGGTTGCAGATGCCCTATCCCGAGAACCATTAGACGATACCCAAGAAATAACCGTCGTAGGGCCCAGTACCGGCTCTGTCTGGTACGAGAAAAAGAAGAAAGAGGTGCAAAGAAATCCTGAAGCATTTCCGGACTACAGCCTCCGAGAGGGCCGCCTCTATCGACACTTCTGGGGCTCCAATGATTTCGCAGAGCCAGAAGTCACAGATCCGTGGAAGTTGTGCGTACCTAAGCCGACTCGGGTAGACATTCTCAAAGAGATGCACGATGCACCCACCGCTGGACACATGGGCATAGCCAAAACCATCGCTAGGATTACAACTCACTTCTATTGGCCAGGCATGCACCGTGACATCGCCAAGTACGTACGTAGCTGTGACTCTTGTCGACGGTTCAAGTCATCATAGATGAAACCCGCCGGCAAAATGCAGCCCTCACCGATTCATCAGCCATGGGACTGCGTCAGTACAGATTTAGTTGGCCCACTCCCCAGCTCTTCGAATGGAAATACCTTCTTGACAGTGTTCCAGGATCGATTCACGAAGTGGGTCCAGTGCCGACTAATCCGTAAAGTTACCGCCAAAGCCGTCACCCAGGCATTATACGAAGAAATTGTCACCCGCTTTGGATGTCCGAAGACCGCCTTGAACGATAATGGGACTCAGTTTACCGGCCACCAATTTGAAGATACATTGAAGGAACTGAGCATCACGCCCCGTAAGACACCTCCATACACCCCACAGGCCAATCCTGTCGAGAGGGCAAATAAGACCCTCAAGACAATGATCGTCCAGTTCTGCGAAGGGGATCATCGCAAATGGGATCTGCACCTACCTGACCTACTGTTTGCCATAAACACCACCCGCCAGGACTCTACCAGATACTCACCCGCCTTCCTAAATTTTGGACGAGAACTGGAAGTACCTAAAGCCGTTTATCGTACACCACGAACACCGGAGCACGAAAGAGCCGAACAGGACGGGCAGCTCGAGACCACTCATCAGACCGAGAGACTGCAACGGTTGCAGGAGACATTCGAGATGGTTAGAGTAAACCAGGCCAAAGATTTTACTGCTCAAAGCCGACACTACAACTTGAGAAGACAGGAATGGCGGTGTCACATTGGTGACCAAGTTATGAAAAATCATCTGTCTTCGGCTGAAAAGGGATTCGCAGCGAAACTTGCCCCCTATAATATTACGGTCAGTATACGGTAACGAAAGTCCTCTCCTCAGTAATATACAATGTCAAAAGCCAAACCGGAAAGAGACTACTAAGAGTACACGTAAAAGACCTACTTATCTGATGACCCCCCAAATAACACCCCTTTTATTTCAGACCATGTCGAAACGAGTACCCGGAGAACCCCCACGAGGCTCCTCCCCGCCGCCGCAGTTATATGTTCCCCAAGGTTGCAAAGCGGAAGCGGTGGGACGGAAGTATTTGTCGAGTCCTTGTCCGTGACCTGGCTTCCCGACCTCCACACTAAGACTGTCTTCTGGTCCGCCACCCCGTACTAAGACACGACCGTTCCCAGTATTCCGCCAAGCTAAAAAGCCCGCCTCAACCACAATTCCTGTCGAGGCCCCAATGATAAACGTGTGGAAAATTCCCCTTCCCCCATATCCCTGGAGAGAGGATACCTCCCTCGCCATCATTGAAGCCTCCACTTCAGGCCCAGGGATATCTTCGCTGTCTGAAACGTCGATATTCGGACCAACCATCGGTGACGGGTGCGACGAAGTGGTGATCGTTTTGAAGAAAAACCCCCAGCTTAGCAAAGCAAGTCCAGCTATCATCGAGACTTTGCGAGCTCTCCGACCTGCCGATCAGCCTCGCAAGCAGATCTGGAAGAAACTCATGGCCTCAGATGGGAGCAGCGTTCGGGTCGTGTTACCGCCGAGGGAAACTTAGGGAAAAGGGACCGACCTGTCCAACCCAGCTCCAGCATGTGGTGGTGCAATTGATAATTTCTGTTGTTTATTGAGAATGAATCGTTATTTATTTTGACTGGCTAGTTAAAAATTATATATTTTGAGATGAGACTCTCGTAATTTTCGCCGAAACCCACCATGATGGTTAACGAAAGGTTTTTAGTTTTGCCACGGAAACCCTGGAACTAGATTTGGAGCCTCACGGAGCTTCCCAACCGGGGGACAAAATCACCACTGACCTTCTGGAAGCCATGCGGAAAGCAGTCGAAGTGCTGAAGCAATCACCGGTAACATCAACCATCTCTTGCCTTTCCAGAATGGTAAAGCAGGATGAAGATTTCCTAGAATCCTCACCGAGTAGGATAAAAGAATCATCGCCGAGAAATGCAAGCTCCAACAGCCAGGAGCAACGCCCGGATAGTCCGGTACATCCCTACTTCCTGGAACATGCGGAGGAATATCCTTTGAACTGGGAGTTCTGGACCCTGGCCAATTTCAAGCATCTGCAGAAGGTTCAGTCACAAAAGGAGCCTCCACCTACCGTCTACCTTTCCATAGACCAGGACCTGTATTGGAAGTGTGACCAACCTGGACACGAGTATCGCCGTAGGGGTACCACCGCATTCTGTTCCAGATGCGGGCTAGTCGGGACCTTATCCAGTAAATGCTCCTGCCGGGACTCCCCACGACCGACCAAGCGACCAAGGCCAGCATCAATGGTACTCACGTCAACCGGACCCTGTAACGTGTGCCAATGTCCTCACCCGAAGTATCATGCTGCCTGCCCCAGTTGTGGCTGTCCCCACCCTTTCGATCAACGAAGACCATGTCAACTTTAGTTGTTAGGCTTGTAACAGGTGTACCTACCCCCTTATATAGCTTACGACCACCGAAGGGAGTAGGCGCCTAAATTGAATAGGAGGGCTGACGTATAGCAGAAGAAACGCCGTCGAAGAGGTTCTCCGGTGATGAAATATGGACGCATTGTAATTAAGTTAATATGTATTTGCTTGTAGGCATCATTCCGTTGTTGTTTTGATTTTATTTTTTTCAGAAAATTTGTTTTATTTAATCGCGTATACATCAAGACGGTACAAAAAAATATATTATTTCAAATATCATTTTTTTTGTGAAGTAGGAGGGGTGTGTAACGAAGTTACTATTTTATTTTACAGTTTCTTCTCGATAAGCGAGTTTTCATAGCAAGCAAAAGCTCTTCAAATGAGTTAATTGATTCTCCATTAATTTTAATTTTAAGAAATCCATCTTCTGATATGATTCATCTGGTACACCTATCGGAATGTGTGGTAGACTTGATTCAAAATAACCATCCGTCTCGCACAAGGAGTTTCGATAGACAGCAGCCGATGAAAAGGGTCAGTATGTCGTCCCGCCGAGAGAGGGCGCAACTCGCACAGCACAAAATTCCGCACAGACCTAGGAGTCGAATAGTAAAACAAGATTACCATCGACAAGTTGTGAACAGACCAACTTCATAGCTCAGCTAGGCAATCAACGTCTACGAGCAAACCATAAAAGAAATAATGGTGTATTGTGCCCAGGGTCCAGTTCCAGACCGCCTTTCGTTACCAGAAGGCAGCAGAGTTTAGTGGTGAGCAAGTTTGGTGAAAAGTATTATTTTCAGGTCGAGACGTGTTCAGTGTTTCAGTTGGTTTCCACGGGATACTGAATACGTGGAAACTACCGCCAGCTCGGGTACAGTGTCTTGAGTTGGGTTTCCACGTGGCACTGAATCTGTAGAGGTAAACTTTATAGTACCAGCGATCAGAACGTGTTCGGTGTTCCAGTTGGATTTCCACGCGATACCGAATCCGTAAAGACCGCCGCCAGCACGGGTACAGTGTTTAGTTGGATTTCCACGTGACACGGGATCTGGGAAGGCCGTTTCATTTGATAGAGGAGTAGGGCTTTCATGGTAACCGTATAGCTTGTTTTTGCAATTTAACATTCGCCTTGCTCAGTTTTGGTTTTTAACTAATACCCGCTTTGCTCTGCAGTAAGTTAGTACCTGTAGCTCTGGAGTAGTTTTTTTTTTATAAACAAAATTTGTTGATGCTAATTGTTGTTTGATTTAATTCACTGTGAATTAATATAATCTCTGACCCCATAATTGAACTTCATTATTTTGTGAAATTTCCATCTTATAGCAGCAGGCACCCAGGTTCGAGCCCAGATAAGGCAAGTAAAGTCTGCCTTTCTGGCCACCAGTGAATTGGTCCACACCATAATTGACTCCTGGAGTGATTATTTTCTCCACTGAAGCTGCTCGGAGCAAGTGGCCTCCCACGTTAAACAGAGGTGGCGCCCGAGGCTTTCCTTCACCTGAATTCGGCGTCAAAGTGACGAGTAACGACGAAAGAGCGTTACAACATCTTCAAAGGAAATATGAGTGGAGTTATTGCCCAGATAGAATGGCTTGATCAAGTGGTAGCAGAGATGTATAAACCGAAGCAGGAGGTGAAGGATGCAACTAGTAAACTCTCGTTATACGCCGAAAAATTACTGAGTAGAGACATGACTGAATGGTTGGAAGCGGTAACTAGCGAAATCAGAGAGACAAGAGTAAGCGAAACAGAGAAAACTTTACTTCAGGAGAAAGATGATCTCTGTCGGCAAATAGCCGAACTGAAAGAACGCAGACAAAATTCTACCATAGTACAGTGCTAAGACTGCAAGACGATGGAGAAAAAATTGATCCGTAAGCGTGTACTGACAAATTCGATTACCTTCAAAAATCTCCAGAATGCAACAGACGAAGATTGGAAGAACGAACTATTTTCTAAAGTGGAAATCAAAGAAGGTAACCTATGGGAGGCACCAAATGATTATGACATGGTACTACCTTGCAGTATAAATTTCGAGGCCCTCAATAAGGCAATAGGGACAACCATCAATAAATTTGGGGGAAAGGAAGGTCTTCGAGCCCAAAAAAGAAATAAAAGCGAACTGGCTATGATGACACACTCCCTAGGTCACAAGCGAAATATGAATTATATAACGAGGAGTATCTACTACCACATTCTCACTAGTGGTGGAGCAGAAGAAGCAAAAGACCAAATCGTATTCCAATCCTTGAGTGAAATCAAAAAGGACGTACAGAAACGCCAGAAAAAAAACCTTGCCATACCAGAATTGGAGGGGATTGGAGGGATTATCTTCACTCGACTAATAGAATACTTATTCGCAGATACAAAGATCCGTATTACTTTAATCAAACCGAATGTGAATCTGAATAGAACACCTAAGAGCAGGGTGGATGCCCCAGATACGGTGATGGAAGACCAGACAAAAAGACGCAGACGGCCTTGTACAGAATAAGGACAAGTCATACGCGGAACTGCTTAAAACAGTGAGGCAAACAGTAAACCCTAATCAGCTTGGTGTAGAGGTGAAGGAGGTTATCAAAACCAGAAACGGAGACTTACTTCTCACAATCAAAAGCGGCTCAGACACGGCGGAAATCTTGAAGATGGAAATAGAAGCGAAGGTTCCAGAAGCAACGACTTCACTACTCCTGAACAAAAAACTGATCCACCTAAAGGGCATGGACGAGGTTGCAACAGAGAAAAAAATCAAAGACGCAGTTTCCCAGTCGATTTCCACAGCACCGCAAAACTTCGAAGTGAAGACACTGCGCCCTGCTCGCGGTAATAAGCAGAATGTCACATTAATCATGTCCGAAGTGGATGCTGAAAAGTTGATACGGCTGAAAAAAGTAAAAATCGGTTGGACGGAATGTAATATTATGAAGAGAAAACGAGAACTCAAGTGCTATATGTGCTGGAAGTATGGGCACGTTGAATCAGAGTGCAGAGGCCCTGACAGGGAGCAGCTATGTCTCAGGTGTGGTAAAGAGGGTCACAAGGCAATAACATGCACGAAAAAGCCATATTGCGTGCACTGTGATCGAGAAGGACATCAGTCAGGAAACCCAAGATGCACGAAGAATTCCTATATAAGGACAGAGTAGAGGGGAAACACTGTTCATCATGCTAGTACTTCAGATCAACACTGATAGGAGTCGTCCTACTCACGACATGGCGATTGCCACTGCCTTGGATATTAGAGCAGGGATACTGATAGTTAGTGAGCCCAGCAAAAATGCCTTGAAAAATAGAATGGACTGGGTATACGACAACGAATTGGACACTGCCATTGGGATTTTAGACTGCAACGTTATAACAAAGACGCTAGGTCATGGCCCAGGTTATACGTACATAACAACACCAGAATTCACCATTCATAGTTGCTATTCCTCACCAAATGGAGATCTGCAAGAACTTGAAGAGAACGTTGCAGGAGACTTCAATGCAAAATCACCACATCGGGGCATGAACCTTACTGATCGAAGAGGCCAATCTTTAGCAGAGTGGATAGCTGCAAATGAGTTAATAATCGCCAACTACGGAGAAGAACCCATATTCCAGAGACAAAACCAGTCATCAATAATGGACCTAACATTGATGACCGAAAGTGTCAGGAAAAATATGACACGCTGGGAAGTCAACAATAGAGAATCTCTGAGCGATCACAACTATATCATATTTGATATCAACGTAAAAAAATCTTCTAAAGCACCAACGCAAAAGAAAGATGGCTGGCAACTTTCAATAGACGCAATCGAAGAAACGGATAGAATGATATCATCGAAAAGCTTTTCGAGAACCTTTGCCAAGATTTCTGACAGCAGTATGCCGAACAAATGAACCACCGTGAGAAAGCATCTAGTATACTTGTGGACCGAAGAAATCGCAGATCTCCGCAAACAATGCATACGGAAAAGAAGGGCTTATATCAGAGTTGTAAAAAGGTCTAACGCACAAATAAACCGTCAACTCTGGGAGAAATACAAGGAAGAACTGAAAAAATCAAGGAGCGCCATTAAAACATCTAAGAGAAATAGCTGAAAAGGACTATGTAATAATAATAATAATAATAATGTTTATTTGTGAGTTGTACATAAAATCAAAACTGTGACAAAAGTTTAAACAAATAAACAGGTTAATTACTAAAGCAGTAAAAAATTTACTGCTTGTTTAGTGATGACTAGTTGACATTAGTAAGAAGTTAAAATATAAGTAATTCAGTAAGATGAACACATATTAAAATAATGTTTAAAACACTGGTGAAACACTACTAATAATTAAAATAATTATTAATTTCTCATAAACAGTGTTTTTTTGTATTTAACTGTTTCCAAATCTAAATAATTAGGTGAGAACATTTTGACCAACAAAACCCTGAAAGAACAATCTTCCTTTGAATGCTTGAATTTAGACAAAGTACCTCTTAGTTTTCTCACAGTACCTTTTATTTGCAGGTCCCAACGTAGGTGCCTATCAACAACAATGCCTAAATATTTTATTGAATCGCCTTCTGGAACATGCAGATTGTTTCCTATATTCAAAGTTCCCATCACAGGAAGTCCGTTAGTATACGACGAGAAGGGTAGATATTTGGTCTTTTCAAAATTCATAGTGAGTTTTTTATGTTGAAACCATTTCTCAATCTCCATAAAATCTCTTTCTGCTGATGTTTTGAGATCAGTCCACGTAGTGTCTCTATATAGAATGGCGGTATCGTCCGCAAAACTCAAAATTTTTCCCTTGGTACCAAGCATAAGGAGTTCATTCAAATATATTGTGAAAAAGATTAGTCCTAGGACGGTTCCTTGCGGGACGCCAAAGGTAACTATTCGAGGATGGCTCATTGTGTCATCAATACTTACTATCTGATTTCGTTCACTTAGGTAACTTTTGAAAATGTCGTATGTTCTTCCTCGAACACCGCAATTTTCTAGCTTCTCCAGTAGCTCAATGTAGCAGACAGTATCGAATGCTTTAGAAAGATCAACAAAAATGCACATTGTTGGTACTTTTTTGTCTAAAGCTTCGTAAATATACGAGGTAAGAGCTTATATTGCATCTTCTGTTGATCTTCCATCTCTAAATCCATATTGTTGATCAGCTAATATTTTGAACTTCTTTGTGAAATTAACCAGTCTTTTTTTCAATATTTTTTCCATTACTTTTGCTATATTTGAAATCATTGACAAAGGCCTATAGTTTACCATATCTGTTTTTCTCCATTTTTATATAGAAGTTTGATAACCCCGATTTTTAATATGTTTAGGAAACATCCAGTTTCAAAACTTTTATTGATAGTGAATGATAAAGAAGTTTTGATCTCCTCTGAAATCATTTTTAAGGTTTCTGATCGGATGCTGTCATAACCTGGTGATTTGTTTGGTTTGAGTTCCATAATAACGTTTTGTACCTCTTTCTCATCTGTCTCAAATAGGTACATGGAGTTTTGTATTATGTGTTCTGTGGTGTGATAGTTTGCTGGTTCTGTGATTCTGTTTGCATATGTTTGCCCAAGAGTGAAATAGTATTCATTGAACGAATTGCATTTTTCTAGGGTATTTGTTGTTGTTGTGCCATCTTTTAATTTGATGTTTGGTATTTTCGTTTCGGGTTTCGATTTATTGCAAACCTTGTTTAAGCATTTCCAGAGTGCTTGAGAGCTGTTTTTATTGTCATCTATTAATTTCTGTGCATATCTTTTCTTTGCTGATATCAGCAACTTATTAATTCAGGCTGCTTTAATAAAACTTGGTGTTTTTGGTCGATTTCGGGAGTTATCCATTTTTTTTACAAACATTTTATTTTTTCGTGATATTTTCATTGTATTCTTTTCTATGAGTTGTTTAAGAGTATTCACAAAATTATTAGCTATTTCATTGGCATCATCTAATTCATACATTAAATTATTCCAGTTAACTGATTTCAAATCATACCTTGGTTTTCTATAATTAACATATTTAGTGTGTTTTTTTTCAAAAGAATGTTCAATTTTTTCCATTTCAAGGGACACAGCAATGGTGTAATGGTCAGTTATATATGTGTGAAAGATGAAAGATTCAATTTTGATTTTATTTTGTGCTTTAATAAAAATGTGATTCCAGCATGTTCCGCTTCTTGGTCTGGTAGTTTGATTAATATAAGAAATGAATCCTTCAGTATTCAGTATATTATTGTACTCCTACACCTCATCGCAATCTGATAGGAGATCGAGATTTATGTCTCCGATGATTATTTCAATATCCGCATAATTTAATTGTCTCAGATGCAAGGTTTACATTGAATATATTGGGACAAGTGCTTGGGACCTGTAAATGGCAGTTACCGATACATTTTTTTTTCCATAACAACATGTACTTTCAAGACTTTGATGACCCCAATGTTCTCCTCCTCACACTTGCATTCTAGACAGTTTCTGTCATAAATCAAAACCCCATCATTTTTGTTGAGGTTACCCTTGCTATAAAATGTTTTGTATTCTGGTATTCCCACTACACAAAGTTCATCTATAACGTAGGTCTCAGACAGAATGATGATATCGAATGGCTTCGTGAATTTATTTAAAAATATTAACAGTTCGTCTATATTTTTCGATACTGCGTATATTTAAATGCATACATATCAATCCATGTGTTTCTGAGAAATTAATATCTGTTGTATTATCATTTATAATTTTTGCGAAAAGGGGATCATTTCTGTATTCTTCAATATATGGATCCATTTCGTAAATAATATTTTCCTTAATCTACTCAGTTAAAAACTATCCATGTGAACATATCCTAATTTTAATATAATAAAAATGTTTCTCAATAAAAGAAGCATAATAGTCTTGGTAAGTACGGGAGATTATTTGAAAAAAAACAATAACAACAATTAAATTTATCTGAATGAGACTCAACAAAGAAAAGGTTTAATGTATGTGAATGTACACTTTTTTTTAAGAGAATAATGAAAACAAATTATTTATTTTTGTCCTTCGTGGCGAAACTTCTTAGTTTTTCTTTAATTGCTATGGGCTTTCTGGTTATGTTTTCTTGTTTCGACTTCTCTTTCGATTTTGGAGTGTCTTGAGAAAGTAACTGTGTTCTAACGTACTCAACTGGAGTGAGGGTGGTGGTTGAGCGTTTTTTCAGTTCAGGTTCGGGCGTTTTCATCTGTTGATGCTCAATGTCTGGTGTTGGAGGTGCACTATTAGCCTTATATTTATTTGTGTTTTCTTCTTCTTCTTGCGGTTCCAGTTCTTCAATGGTGTATTCAATATTATTAACGTATAATTTACTTCCTTTTATATATGCAGTATTAGATACAGTCTCTCTGGCCTTACTCAAGTGCTTTCGCAGTATTTTATTTTCTTCTCTTTGTATTTCTTTCAAATCATGAACAACATATACGTTTGTGCCTCTTAACTTTTTGTAGTTTTGAATTATTTGTTTCTTTTTCAAATATGATAACAATTCAATGTTTACGGGACAATTGGTTGATCGTCCAAGTGGATAAATGTCATTTATGTCTGCCACTGTTAGTTCTACTTCAAGGAGTTTTTTGATTTATCTGCAGATTATATTAGGAGTGACTTCAGTTAGATTTTTCAATCTGAAAAAGAGCAAGTTATTTTTTTTTGAAATTCTCTCTAGTGATTCGACCTTTTTTTTCAGTTCTGTCTTCTCGTTTTCTAATAAGGAGACTTTGTATTTCAGATTTTCCAAATCGAGCCATAATCTTGCTTCACTTGCCTGTATTGCACTCTTTAATTCATTTTTGCTGCGTACGATTTCTTTGAATACTTGTTGAATTGTTATCTCTTCATTTTCTGACATTTTTCGATAGAATCTTATTTTTAATTGCAGAGATTTATTTTCAGATAAGCACCCCGACTAATCGTTCTGGGGGCAGTATCCCGCTATATGCATCTTACAATGATTAAGTGAGGGACTTACTCTTCATTGACGATTTTAGATAAATTTTTCAACGTTTTCAGTAACTATCCCAACAAGTTAGATTCCACACCAATTTTCAAAATTTTACTGACACTTTTTCCTACTGTTTGCTTCAAATAAACGTCAACTGTTTGCTTCAAATAAACGTCAGGTGGTGAAATTCGTGGCTTCATTCACAACATACATGACAAATATAGATTCCGAAATCTGGGGAGACGGTTACAAAATTGTTATGAAAAGGCTATCTGGTTTCCCACCGAAACTTATACTAACAATGAACGCTATGGAACGAGTGGTTGACCATCTATTCCCAAACCATGAACAGGTGATATTCACCTTGAATAATGAGACAAGGCTCATAGAATTCACATTAGAAGAACTGAGAGAAGAACTGAGAGCAGCAAGTGAAAAGCTAAAAAATAACAAAGCACCTGGGCCAGGGCAAATCCCGCCAGAAATAATAAAGCAGGTAGCAACGAGTAGTCCAAAATACAGGCTGGCAGTCTACAATGACCTGGCAGCAAGGAAAAACTTTCCAGTTGAGTGGAAACTAGCAAAACTAGTTCTTCTGAGGAAAGCAGATAAGCCGTTGGATGAACCTTCTTCCTTCAGACAAAGATGTCTGTTGGACGTCGAAGGAAACTTTTATGAACAACTAATCCTCATTAAACTCAAGAGAGAAATCCAACGAACTGGAGGCCTGTCCTAGAGACAATATGGATTCAGAGAAGGTCGACAAACAGTGGACGCCATAAGGGAGGTAGTAAAGATCGCAAGGGAAGCAGCAGAATTCTCCGCCGCACACAGAAGACTCTGTGCAGCAATCACGATAGACGTCAAGAACGCCTTCAACAGCGCTTCATGGCAACTAAAACTACACGAACTGAGAAGACGTAGTGTAGACGAGAGTCTGGTCTGCATTATAGCTTCTTACCTCTCAGAGAGAAATATAACCTTAATGGCAGAAAATACAACAAAAGTCGTAGGAATAAACAGCGGTGTCCCACAGGGATCAGTATCGGGACTCTATGGAATGTCCTATATGATGGTCTCCTGAGTATGGACCGACCAGAGGGTGTCACTCTCATAGAGTTTGCAGACGATGTTGCTCTTTTAGTGGTAGCTAAAAGCGAAGAAACCCTAATGAACAATGCTAATGCGGAATTACTAAGGGTGTCAGGCTGGCTAGAAAAGAGAAAACTCCAACTTGCCCCACAGAAAACTGAAGCAGTCCTCCTGACTACAAAGAGGAAAATTGGCTCCATAATGTTCAATATGATGGGTACCGTGATCAACCCCAGCAAAGCCATAAAATATCTTGGTGTATGGCTAGACACTAAGCTCACCTTTGCTGAGCATATGAAAAAAGTCACGCAGAAGGCGGAAAAGACCATGACGGATCAAATCTTATACCGAATATCGGGGGACCTAGAGCCTCCAAAAGAAAAGTACTCTCAAGCATTGTACACTCTCAGTTGCTGTATGCTGCCCCTGTCTGGCATAAAGTGACGGGAAATAAAAAGTTGTTGGCTAGACTGAACAGGATCCAAAGACTCTTGTAACGAAATGTAAAACATTGCGTTACCATTTTTTCGATTTGTTGAATTTCATGTTGGTAACACCATCTCATTGAGCTGTTCCAATTTATTCAATTGTGCTATGCGATTGGTAACACTGACGATAGACAGAGTGAGAGAGATTGACTTCCTCCCTTGGAGAACTTCTATCGCCCCTTTCTGAAGTGAGCATTCGAAGCGGTGGTTTGTTTTCTCAGTTTTCCCATCCGGAAATTTAAAATTTTTCTAGATCGAGGAAATGAAAGGTCGTATATGTTATTATCTTTAAAATGATTAACTTCTGTCTGATTCGTTAATTGAATCGATATTCTTTTGGCACGTTTCATTTGAAATTTGAAATTCATTTTTGCTACTTTCTAACATGAATGCAAAATGGCCGTAAGTGCGTCATTCATGATTATCTTTGAAATCTCCAAAACTTCAAATAATTAACTTAAACACAATTAACTTTTATCTATTTCACTGATCGAATCGATATACAAATCGATATTCTTTTGGTACGTTTAATTTGAACTTTGATAATTCAATTTTGATACATTGTAAAATGGCCGCATGTGCGTCACTCTGTCACTCATGAATTTCATGATTAATTTGAAAATCTTCAAAGTTTGAGTATTATGCGTGATCATAATCGAATGTCATTTTGTACTCGTACCCTCTTTTGACGAGTCGGTCCTGAATCCTGAAATGTCACAGCTCACAGCTGAAATGAATTCTAACCTGTGAAAGTCAAGACAATTTTCATTAATTCTATCAATCTTGAAGTTAAAAGATTATGAATTAGATCTGTTTCTGTTTGTGCTTTATGGTTTTCAGTGATACAAGTGTTTCCACAAGTTTTCCTGAATGTTCAGAAGTTATCAATCTGCTTAAAAGGCAAGAACAGTAAACTAGGATCTAAATTCCTGAACCTGGATGGTGATCGGTGAGAAAGTCTGATCTGGCAGCTTGGAGAACAGGATTCATGGGTGAGTAAATGCTTTGAATTCCTCATTTCTTTATTTTAATCAGAAGAAGCTACACTCACTCATGAAGCTTTGAGCTCTTGGTAAGATCTTTCGCTCTCTTCTACATCACTACCCATGTTTAGATGCCTAGCCAAAAGAAGTTTGATATATTTTTATAACCTTTCGTTTTCAGCAGTTCTGGACACAAATAAAGCCATTTGCTTTCTTTGTGACTTTATAAGAAAGCATT